>JBBBVU010000022.1:22053875-22078023 GCA_037177055.1 Atherinosoma microstoma | reverse complement strand
AAAGATTGGAGTCTGGAGGAATGGAAGGAGGTCATGTGGTCTGATGAGTCCAGATTGATCCTGGTCCAGAGTGATGGGGGCATCAGGGTTAGAAGAGAGGATGATGAAGTGATGCAGCCATCATGTCTAGTGTCTACTGTACGAGCCTGTGGGGGCAGTCTATGATCTGGGGTTGCTGCAGATGGTCAGATCTAGGTTCAGCAACATTATGTGTCCAAAGAATGAGGTGAGCTGACTATCTGAACATAGTGAATGAGCAGGTTATTCCATCTTCCCTGATGGCACGGCCATGTTCCACGGTCATGTTCCACGGTCATGACAACACCAGGTCCATGGGGCTCAGATTGTGAAAGACTGGTTCAGGGAACAGGAGACACGGACTGGCCACCATAGAGTCCAGACCTGAACCCAGGGGTGGCAGGCTCCGGTCCTTGAAGGCCACAATCCTGCAGGTTTTAGATGTCTCCCTTGATCCGACACACATTATTCAAATGAAATGGCTTGTTGTCACGTTGTGCCCAAACATGTCGGCGCTTCAGTCTGATTCAGTTTGACTCATCCAAAACCTGGAGGCCCTCAGAGACCGACTTTGGACACCCCTGCCCCAAAAACTATGCCACAGAAAATGCTGCGGTAATCAGAGCTAAAGTTGGTCCTAGTAGTATCACTGCACAACCTTTTCTTTGGTGGTGACTCTTCTTTGGCCAGGCCGCGTATAAACACAACTGCATGCTACAAACTGCTAAAACCTCAGCTTTTATGAAGGTGTCCACACACAGATGGTGATCAGTGTATCATGTGGAGTTGATCTGCAACACCTGATTGATGTTTACCCTCTTTATATCGGAGGAAGCAAGAGGGATGGACGTAGTTGTTCACACATTGACTCTGTATTTTGGCTCAGTTTATGTAAAGTAAATGTTTTTTTTTTGTTTTTTGTTTTTTACTGTGCCCTGATATATAAAGTAAACCTTAGAAATGAAGGAGCTTTAGGTTTTCTTTTTCATTTGACCTTTTTGTGTAACGGTTTTTCTCTCTTTTTCAAATCTTGTATTTTCTTTCAAAGTTTGTTGAGCTGCATAAAGTTACAGAAACTAAAACGTGTAAGGAGGATTGGCTATCAAAATAAAAGCTGCACAAGTTTGGATCCTGATTTCATTCCCTGTGTTTATGGAGAATACTGAGTTGCAGAAAAAAAAGCAAATATTCTGTGAAATATGTAAATAAAAACAGAATGCAATGATTTACAGATCTTAAACAAATATTTTATTCCCAGTAGAACTTAAACAACATATGAGATGTTGAAACAGACATTTTACCTTCGTGAAAAATATAATTTTACTGGAAATTATTTCTATTGTAAGAGTGGGTTTAATGCAGTATTTCTACTTCTAGTGGAGCACTTTACTGTGATATTACCACTTGTAGTAAAAGTAAAATAAATGCTGTACTTTTAAAGTCAGTTGTATTTCTACTTTTCCTTCTGAAATGTTTACAAAGTATTACTCTCACAAATATTTCCCCCCAGTTTATTCTGAAAGTTTTCCAGGTGGAAGGTGTTCGGCAAAACTTTTTGTGTCTCTAAGCCCCGCCCCCTGCTTCTACCTGCGCTCCTCTCGCACCTGTCGGCACAGGTATCGCGGCCCTGGAGAACAAACTGTAGGTTTATCACCGTCGGCAGTTGCAGAGGAGGAAAAACAACTTTCCTCGGTCATGGCGGAGTCCCAGCTGGTGTGCATGGACGATGAGCACGTGAACGAGAAGGTCCCCGAGTCGCGACCGGAGTTTTACTACAGCGAGGAGCAGCGCGCGGCTCTGGAGCAGCTGCTGAGGAACGGGGACGGAGCCTTCAAGATGCGCCTCAAAGAGGACAACATCAAGGACTTCCTGTGCGCCAGGGAGGTGAAAGTCATCCGGAAAACCTTCCACGAGTACGAAACGGACAGCGAGTCCGAGTCCGAGCAGGAGAAGCCCAAAGAGGCCTCCAGCGCGGACTCGGGGGTCCACTCCACTTACTGGCCGCAGATGTCCGACGCAGAGGTGCCCTCTCTGGATATCGGCTGGCCGGGGAGCAGTGGCGTCTACAAGGGGGTGACCCGGGTGTCCGTGTACACCCATCCGCCTAAAGAGCCAGGGCCTCACATCAGGGAGGTGGTGAGGAGGCTCATACAGGGCTCTCATAAGGTAAATATTTAAATACTTAAGTCAAATTATATCCACACAAAAAGAAAACAGCTGTTTTATGTTTAAAAGTTTTCGTTTTGGTTGTTTTTCAAAGTTTTTGTTTTTTTTCCCACTTTTTTTATTTTTATTATTTTAAAATTTCTAAATGATGCTTATTTGATGAAAACTTATCCGAATTACTGGATCAAACAATAACACATCTTGTAAATAAAAATTAGTCGAAACATTGTGTTCACTTCATATTCAGACTTAGGCCCAGTCCCATTTCACCACTTGGCCCTACCCCTCCGCTTTGCGCGTTCGCGTGTAGGGGTAGGGTGTACATGTCCCAATTCCCATTAGGACCCAGGGGTAAGGGCAAGTGGTAGCGCTATATACCCCTTCATTTTTCAGTTGTTCAAATGAAGGGGAATGTAAAATCTCCTAAAATGGCTGCAAGTCCAAAGAAATGCACAAATGCAAGAATTTTCACGATTAATAACGTTTTAAAATGCATGACAACCGTTGTATTGTTTAGTTTAACGTTGTTTCAATGTGTAATGTTCATATTCTTCATAAAATGCACACGAAAAAAAATCGCTAACTAGCGTAGTGCTGGTACTACGTTGAGGCTTCAGTAATGTTAACGTGAGCCGGCTGAACACTGGCGGTGCTCTGTAGCAGGCAGCCCCCCGTACTCTATAGAAATAACGTTATCTATTTTCTCGAGATTTCGGCAACAGCTCGTCACGTCTGCTTACGTAAAAGCCAGCGGTGACTACTGATGATGTATTCAATTGTTGAAGGGGTCTCCTAATTTGTAGGGGTTAACTTTCAGCCCTCCCCCTTGTAGCTCCAATTTAAGGAGTAGGGGTAAAAAAGAGAAATGCGATTGGGCCTAAATCTGATTGAAAAATCCAAATAGGCATATTATTTTGGTGGGGAAGATTTTTTTGCACTTAGAATATTCTTAAGCAAATCAAAGATGGATGACTTGAGTTTTAAAAGCGAATTTCGAGCTTATTTTTGTTGTCAAACCTCGCTATGATCCATGGAGTTAAGGTCACCTCTGCAGAGATAAACAGATTAAGAAAAGTTTGAAGAGATTGTTGGATTTACTAAACCTGCAAGCTTCAGTTGTGTAAATGCTTACTGATCTTGATTTGACTGCAAAGGAAAGTCCCTGACCTAGTTGGCCCACAGCCGGCATAATAACTATGAAATATTCTCCAGGACTGACTGCAGGTGATCATGTGACTGCGAAGGAGCCAAAGAACCCCGCGGGTTAGACTGTCACCCTCAATCTGAGCTGATTGAGCTAAAAGTATTATTTGAATCATTTTCTGTTGCCCTACAGAGATTCTGTTTATCAGATTTCAATTTCTTTTTTTTTTTTTTTAGCTTTAGCCGTAGCAATGACGTTGGTGTCGACTCCAGATCTGAGACAATTACCAGAAAACCCAGTGGCGACACTTTTACTGATCACTCATGCTTTCGAGTCATTTTTCACCCACAATTTCTCTGTTTTAGAAATATCATTTATCTATTTTTCTTCATTCGCAATGTTTGTTTATGTCACTTGGTAAACTGAGCATGATTTTAGCTTTTAGAATTGATCAAATAAGTAGGAAATGTTCACAGCGTCCATGTTTTTAAAATGAGCAAGTTTGCATATTTTGTCTGTTTTAGCTGCAACACTTGATTTGATGCCGACCTGAAAACGTTCTGTGGACTCATTCTGAACATTTTAAATGATTTTTAATCAAGTAAACTTGTAGATAAGTTGTTTAAAGCAAGATTTCATACTGGAGCCATTTTAGATTGGAAACTTTTTTCCCCCACCACCTGTAAATAAATGATTTATTTTAGATTGTAAAAAGTCCTGATTGTAATTTTTCTACAGCTCTCGGTGGATTTTGTGGACCGAGTTTTCACAACAAAAATAATCTTAGAGCAGTTTTCAAACAACAGAAACACATTCATTTTGTTCATTTATTTAAATAAGTTAATTGTTGATTATTTTCTGACTGGCAATGAAGATGAACCACTGTGGGCCCCTGCAAGGACCCTAACTGCTACCTGGGTAGTGTAGTGTGGCAGCCCACTGCTCCCAGTGTAACTGGGATGGGTTAAATGCAGAGTAACAATAACATATTATAATTATTCTTCTCATCCTTATTCTTATTAATAATAATTCAAGCCCAATTTAATCCAATTCAATCTAATTTTCTCTGGGTACTGAGACACAGCCTTTATGAAAACATCTCTGGAATCAGATCACATTTAGTTTGTCTGCTGTCTTTCTTTTTACTCGATAAGGAAAACATGAAAATAGACCCTCTAACAACATCTTTAGAATGTTTTTTCTGACTTTATGGTCGACGTGTCGTTCAAAAACGTGCCACAAAGCAACCTGCTGACTTTTTTCTATGCATGGATTAGACGCCAACGCTCATGTATTCTTTGTAATTAGTCCCAGATTAGTCCAGTTGAGTCTGCTTCCAGGAACAAAAGCGTCAGGCAAGTTTCAACAAGCTTGAATTTCATCATCATGTCTATTTAAATGGAAATGAAAATGATAGTGACAGTTGTGATTTATAACCAGGAACTATCCAGAAGCCCATTTTAAAAGAAGTCTGCTTTGGTTTCAGCTTGCAGGAGACCTGACGTTTGGTATCTCTGACATTTATCAGCATTACCCTGAAACTAACTGACCTGGTGGAGGACGCTTGTTCGACGGTTGATTACACAAAAAGAGAAATCTAACATCCAAATGTTACTAGATGAGCTAAATGACACGATTCAGGAATATTTAAGTCAGTTTGGATAAAACTGGATTAAACTAAATAGTTGTTGAAACACTGGTCAAGTGTTACTTTGAGGTAGTTCTGCCTGAATCGAAGAACGTCACATCAACCTCTTCAAGACACACAAACTCTTCTAAGTTTAGACGAAACATTGATTAACACGTTTTAAGTCAAAGTAAAAGGTTTTTATTTTCATGTTTTCAGCTTCCTCAGGTTTTATTGGGCAGTTTTAGATTTAGTAGAAAACCTTGAAGTTATTTTGCGCTCGGTTTAAGAGAAATTTATTTTAATTACATTTGAATTTGAGCGTTTTCCTTCAGCCACTTTGTGGTTTTGTCTTGTTGCAGCTCAGGAAGATCCACCTACACAGCTTCACTAACAATTCATGACTTGCAAAGTGATTTAATCTCAGCTGTTGCTGCTTTTAATGATTTTTCATTCTGTTGAAATGCCTATAAAACCCTATGGTGCTTAGGGACTCAGACATTATGCTCGCAGAAAGAAAAAAAAACCCAGGGAAGGGTTAACCAACAGGTAGCGGTAATAAAGCCGACATAGAGAGAGGAGTTGTGTGCAAGTTTTAACAAGCTGAGTCATCCGCTGCTGTAAATGTCAGCTTCACATCAGGACATGCACCGAGTTCAGCCTCCCCCACAATCCCTCAGCCTGAAGGAGCCTTGTTTTTACCCCACTATGAGATTTCCACCGCTCTGATTGGCTGAACTCTCGGGTGAAGACTGACCAGAGATTGATCTGACAAGCAGCACCAGAAGCTGCATTCTGAAAACAGAGCTCCTTTTTATTTTTGCAGCTTAAGATGTGTTTCCAGAAGTTTCCTCAGAGCTCTGACAGCCTAATTAACCAATCACATGCTCCCGTTTTCTCTGCCTGGAGGAAACCTGCGAGACACTCGGAAGCATGAGCCGGCTGATTTATAACAAATCAAGATGGAGTCCAGCTGTGGCAGGTGGAGAATAATCTAGTGACCCGCTTATGTATCTGCATCCAGTCCTTTTCACTTTAAAACAGCTACAGTATGTGTATATCAGTGGTTCAGGATGGGTCGGCTTCTTCCAACCTTTCTTAAACCTTATCAAGTTTACAATAACGTCCTTCATTATCCCAACAAGACCAAGAGCTGAGGCTTGCTGGAGGAAAATAATTAGCATGAAGTGTTATTCGGCTACGTTGGAAGTTTTTCCACGACATCACTCTTATAGTCAGACTGCAAAGCCACAGGCCAGAGCAAAAAACCTGCATCAGACACTTGGATTCCTTCAGCAGTTTTCAGATTGATTAAAAGAAAAGTCTGAAAACGAGGCTGATTTTTTAGCTACAGTTGCAAAACAAAAGTGTGCAAAGTACTTGATTACTTGTGGATGTGCTGCTTTGGTGTGCAGCACTAACATTCTTTTTTTTTTTTTGCACATTGCAGACATTTTTGCATTCGTTCCTTTGCAACGTTGGGTCGGTTTAATCTCTTTTAGGATCCCACGCTGTGGCGTTAGTGTGGGGGGATGTCGTTCCTGGGAAAGAAGCAACACTTCTGAATCCTCATTGTTCACCGAAGGTTTATCTTGTTAATCTGACCTGTAGAGTCTGTGCAAAGTATCTGTTTCTATTGTAAAGTCGCAGAAAAGATGGTATGTTTGAGGCAAAGTGGGGCACATCTGCAACCTTTCTTCTAGTCTCAGCTTCTTCATTAGAAAACATGACCACAAGGAGCTTTTGGAGAAGTTGATGGCCCCAATTTTTACTGCCGTTTTCCAGCCTGGACTGCAGATAACCGAGAGTGTTTTCATAAAAGCATGTACAAAGTACAACTGTTATCTAGTTTAGATGAAGAGCTGGAATATTGTAAGCTACCGTTTATTACATATGCAGTTTATTACTTGAATAGACTATAAAGGAGAAGGTCGTAAAGATTCTTTATGAAACCTGTCCACAGTGAATCAGTCTTCATTGGGGCAGTAGGTTATTTGATGACGTGCACGTCATTGTTTGTGGGATTTATACGTCTGCTTGTCTGAACTTGTTCAGTCTGCTCATGCAAACACAAACACAGCAGATTTATTATTAACCCTTAAAATTCTGCTGGATCTCCAGCTGCCCCGAGCGCCATCACTTATGTTGACAGTTTCTCAGGAACAGTCGTGTGTAGCTGTGGGGTAAATAGTGATGGATAACTTACCCTTTAGGTGATCTATGGAAGTTTTCCGGGAATTTATATCCCGTCCTGGAAGTTTACAATCCAGTTTACAAAAGGTAGTTTAGAGACTGTGTGGTAAATCCACTATGAACGACCCACCATAACATCATAAGTTATCACATTTACATCATAAATGTTGCGAAGAGACTTTCTATTTTGACCAGGAAATTATGATGAAACCACTTCCTGTCAAGTTTTTATCGATTTTATATCGAGGGTAATGTCCAATCAGGAGCAGCCAAAGATCAACAAACGAGGAGAAAGTCCTATGTGTGTCTGAAAAGAAGAAAAATAATGTTCCTCTATGGCTGGAATGAGCCAGGAAGATGTTTTTGTTGATAACAAAAACGAACTGAGTTTGTTTTGTGAGGAAATGGGAGCATAGATTACTGTAAATAAGGAAAAAGTGTAAATAGTTTCTGTTGTGTGTTTGTTTCAATGCCAATATTTTTTCTCCTGAAAGAATAATACACAGATTAGAAAAAGCTTAGCCACTGTTGATCTGTGTGTTATTTCTACAAAGTACTGTTTGTACAGTTTTAAGGGTTAAGAGAATTAAAAAAAAAATCAGACAATCATTTTAAATTGCATTTTAAGGATATAAAAAGCCAGTGTGGCTGTTAAACACCTGCCGGCAAGCACACATTGTGTTCATACTACATACAGCACATTAAGCAAAGACACTAAAAGATCCTGAACACAGACACGTCTGTTGAAATATTGCAATATAACAGTTGCTGGATTTTGTCCAACCTGTTTTTTGGTAACGCCTCCAATCACCTCAGGAAAACAAGTTCTCCTAAAGTGTCTGATCCTGCAGGAAATTATGCATTTTAAATATTATCACAGTAACAGCATGTTGGTGCCTTACAGCCAGGGTGAAAACTGGCAGGAGTAGATCTGAAAGCAGTTATCAGTCTTAATGGTGCATACTTGATGCTCTGAGACGTTTTACGAGGATAAAGTAAAATCTCACTTATGCTGATTTTTAAAGGGGAGCAGAATTTGTAAAAAAAAAAAGATTAAGTTACTCACTACTAATTTCAAGTCTCAAGTGCTCTATTAGTACTTCAGTAAACATAATTAGTTATTTAATGTTTAACAGTAACTGAGGTAACTGAGCCCCCCCCCCTGTTCTCTGTTTCTCAGGTGGTGGCCATCTTAATGGACCTCCTGACGGACCTGCAGATCCTCCAGGACCTGCTGGATGCTTCATCACGGCGCGGGGTTGCCGTCTACATCGTGCTGGAGGCCAGGGGAGTTCCTCACTTCCTGGATATGTGCTCTCGGCTGCAGATTAACGCGATGCACCTGCGGGTGAGCAGAGCGCTCGGCTAGCGGAGCATGACAGTGCTGCAGAGGGAGGAGGCTCGTTGAGAGCAGGAAAACATAAAAACTGTTCAGGATGTCGGCTCCTGTGGCAGGCAGTAACAGCGGCTGCAGCTATTATGACGGATTAAAGCTAAACAAAGATTAAATGTCTTGCCTGTGAGGGAATTCCTGAAAAAGTCGTCACAGAAGTCCGATCCAGTTAAAACATGATCAGTTAGTTTAGGATTAAATGCTGCTTTTTAAAGGTCAGTGCACCCAGATCAGAAGAAATCTAAAAGGATAACACAGCCTACTTTCCTTCTTAGTCAAACACTAACTGATTTGAGATGGAGTTTAAACTCTTACTGAGGTCGCTGACTAGATCAGGCCATGTATATGAGCTCAGAAAAGTTAATGTGATTTACACTTAATGGCTAAGTTGTTCAGACTGATTTGTAAAAGTGATGCATACGTTTTAATTACATACTTACATAAAATGGATGAAGGAAGAGGTTCCTGTTGATCTCTAAAGTATGCATTTATTTATTTTTTCCAACTTAGGGAAAATGGGTAATTGTTTCCTCTTTTTAGTTTCTCTTTGATTTTCACACAAAGTTGCTTTTTGCTTGTTCAGACTGCAACAACTACTGGCCCGTTTCTAAACTCTGTTATGGTCAAAGTTTTCAAACTCTTCAGGGTGAACAATTAAAGTATTTTTATACCATCGGTATTCAATATAAAGTTAAGTCTGGTTTCAGGTCCTAAAATCAGACTTAAGTGTTTTAAGAGTCATTTCAATAAAGAGCTAAATATTATGGGGCTTCCAGGACAGATATTCTGTTGTAATGCTCCTTTTTTTTTTCATTTTGAATTGATATTAAAGCTCGTGTTTTCAACATATCCCATAATATAGGCTACTTTTTTCTCCTATGAGTTGGGTCATCTATCTGCTCCTGGTCCGGCCCCCCTCTGTCAAACCTTACAACCCATTGTGGCTGTGATGGACCGAGCAGTGAAAAATCGTCACAGATTAAAGTCCAAAACAAGGTTGTTTTTTTAAAACTTCATCAAAAGTAACACATACAAAAATCCTCTAGAAAATAGGCCGATAAAACAGGTCAAAGTAACAGAACTATACTCAAATAACTGATAAAACTTACTCCAACAAACTGACCTACAAAATGAGACAAAAGGGGAAACTTAAATGGTGGCTGATCAGCCAACAGAAAGAAACACCAGGGGTGAAACAAAACAAAACTAACTGAGACTAACAAAAGTAAAATCCAATCCCCCCCCCCCCAATGACACTGAAGTGGTCTGGTCCAATTTAGCTGCTTCGCCCTGTGACCACATGTTGGTTCCTCAGCCCAGGACTGGAGCAGCTGCAGAAACTCAAACACAAAACACGAGTTAAACCACTGAATGACGACAACACAATATAAACTAAAATGTGCGCACTGATTTTAGACTATAGTGTTGTGTCAAACCAAATAAACTGATGCCAAACAATATACCATATGAATCTGTAGATTAAATCATAAAGATAACAAAAACAAGTGTTGTTTATGATGTATTTGGCCCACGAGTCAAAAAGTTTGCCCACCCCTGTTTTAGGATGATGCACTGCACTACTACAGCAGTTCTAAAAGTGATGAATTACTTGATTGAAGCAGCCCTTTAATAGCTTATCAATAGCTTTCAGTTCAGTGGATCATATGGGATTAAACCACAAACTTATGAGTGCTGGATTTCTTGGCTCAAAAACTACCCATCGAGCTGAATTGGGCCGACAAAAAGGGCACTTCTGGTATCCTATGGTGTCCCTCAAAGTTCAATCCTGGGATAACCTCCATTAGTTCTGTATATTTAAATGGTTTTCTTTCGAAATGTCTAAAGTGCCATTTTCTATGCTGATGATACTGTGATAAACTGCTCTACGCTGCATCCGATCAGGCCCTTATTTGGCTAAAACTTGCATTTGATACGGTTTGGTGAATTGTGTGACTGTAACTGTCTGTAGTCTGAAAGACCATCAACACCAAACGTATGCTTTCATATGCCAAAATATACTAATTGTTCCATTGATCATGACTTCGTAGGGCTCTGTAATCAAGTTAACATCTCAATATGAATACCATGTTATTGTAACTTTACCTTTTTTCAAATTTATTTGATGTCATCTTTACTTTACTTTAAAAACAGATGCCTTGATAAGTGATTTTTACAAAAGTCCACACAATTTAGACACAATGTACATACGGTACACTTTGTTTTTCATTGTCTCTGTAGCTTATCAACACAATACAAAGTAAAGCGCCTCAAAATATCATGAGAGGTCTTCATCAGGCTATTATTGTCAGCCATAACTTTTCAGCTGCTTTCAGATGCTGTTGCTTTCAAATAAACTTTTTAAAAATTTTTTTAATGAAACCATCTCAGATTCAGCTAAACCTGCAGCTTTCTCCCCAGTTTATCGCTGGATTTAGAGATGGTTAAAAGGAAAAAGTCTTGGGAGCAATGACGGTATCCTGTTGGTACTCAGTGTTGACCTGAGGATTTTATCTCAAAATTAAGCTGTTTTTACCATTCAGGACCAAAAAAGAGACTTTCTGGTGCCACTTTTATGTCTATGCTGGATCAGTGTGTTGGGATTTATTCCTCAGGTTTGTTCAGAACAGAGGAAAAAAGGGTATTCATGTAAACTACACCCCTTGCTTGTAATTGGAGCTGATCTTACTAAAATAATTTAAAATTGTTTGATGTAACTTATAAAAACATCTATATAAACACCTGTTGTACACCCTGTTTGCTTTTAATGCTACTATGTTGTACAGTATGTTTCTATGAAATATATTTAATTTCAATGACATGATTAGATATATGGTAAAAACAAATAGTTGAAAGAAAAATGGAGAACAAGACGTTTGAGAATGTTTTTCTTCTTTTTCTCTTTTTTTTAAGCACCATCTTGATAAAATTCCTTCATAAATTAGCATTAAAACCTGTAAGAGCAGCAGAGCCTGAGAAGTGTCAGTACAAGCTGATTATACGTGAACAGCAGTGCACTGAGAGCCACACTGTCATCCTATCTCCACAGGGACACAATACCCAGCCTTATCTGCTGCATGCAGAGTTTTGCCGTGCAGATAACCGGAGCACTGGAATAGCTGCCTGTAGTGGTGTCAGTTGATACTCTGTGAAAAGCCTTTTCAGAGCACTGGGCACTGTTACTCTTACTTCTTACAAATGAACATTCATAGATCCTGAGAACAGATCCAAAGAGGGTAAGTTGATGCGTCACCTCCATGGTGCCATTGACAGCAGAGGGTAGCCTCCTCCCAAATTCTGCATCCTTCTTTGCTTCTCTTCCCTTTAAGTCAACACTCCTGGCTAAAGGTTTTCAGTTGGCCTTTCATTCTTGAGAAAGTTGACTTATGTCATGAGTCAGCTCAGTGTGACTTGGCATCTCTGTAAGTCAACGCGTCATACGTGACACTGTTGGGGACAATTTATAGTCGAGGTTGAGAGTGTTTACTCAGGATTACATATGTTCCCTGTGTTATGTTAAGTCTCTTCATTTGTGTAATGATGCATGTTTTTCTTCGCAGAATCTCCGTGTGCGCATGTTAAGAGGTGCAGGGCTGGGCTTGTCGTTTGGAAAGCTGCCCGGCTCCTTGTGCTCCAAATACATGCTGGTGGATGGGGAGAAAGTCATGTTTGGGTCCTACAGGTGAATTTATTTTTGGTTATTCTTTCGTGTTTTTGTCTTGTCGGGAGAATCAGTCTTCTATCTGATGACCGTAACATTATGACCACCTGTATACTATTACACCTCCTGTTTAAACTCAAAGTCAAATCACAACCCATTTTAACTCGATGCAGTAAGCAAATATCTTTAAGACGAGGTCTGACATTCGTAGTCATAGGTCTTGAAAAATGTTGCAGCTCTTTTGAAATGTTTTTTTAGCATAGGAGCATTTAGCTTAGCTACTAATGCAGCATAATTAGCTAGCTAGCTAGTTCGCTGGTTAGATAATTGTGCTTAACTGACAACTAGCTTCGAGCTAGCTAGTAGGGGTCTAACGGTACACGTATCGCGGAAGAGTAAATGCGTTGCACTACAGCCTCTAGCTAGCGGATGTTATGGATAGCGACAGTTTTAAGGAGAAACCAGAGCTTGAAGACCCTCTTCCACCTTTTAAAGTTACTTGTTTGGGAGAACTTTGTCTTGCCAGTGAAGTATGAAATGGACAAAGACAAGTGGAGAAGATTAAACCAGTCTGTCGGGCTTGGGCCGAGCTGTACTCGAGATCCGTTTTCCCTGTAGCCCCGCCCCATTTAGCCCCGCCCCCTCCGCATGTGGATTGAAGCGCACCCTGGCTGAAAACACGTCATAGTTTTGCATCTAATCATGTTACTTTATCTTTTACAGCGTATGCTATTGACGTTTTATTTTAAAAAGAAAACATTGAACTGTGGATTAAATAAATATTTCTACAAGTTTGAGTGAATTATGTAAAAGTTTTTCTTAAAACATCCCTCCCTCCCTTATATGTATGTGCAGAGATTCTGATACTATTTTTCCCATTAAAATAGAGGCTATTTGTCTCTGTTTCTGCCATATATTTGTTTATTTAAGAATCTTTTATCGGAGAATTTACTGCAAGCAGTTTTCTTTTTGGTTTTTGGTTTGATTTTAAACATCATTAAACATGTTCCTGTTTACACTGCAGTCAAGTAGTTTTTGCATCTTGTTCCCTTACTGTACCGAAAAAGATCCAAACTGTGACCTTAAAACAGAGTCGGGAACCGAACCCTGACTTTGCCATGCCCCAACTAGCTAGCTAGCTAGCTAGCTCGAAGCGGTTGTCAACTTAGCCAGTTGAAATCAAGAACTTCTTTCAAGAAGCTCCTGGTGACAAATGTAGTAATAATTTACTACAGTAAGGTCATTTATTGCCTCTATAAACTGCTGCTATCACTGTACGTTATTCATAAATGACAATATATTTTTATTGATGCTAACCCTAACACTACTAAACAATCATTGCTCAAAATTGAAAAATGTAATTTCCACATTTCCTACCACTAATAAGTTGTGGTAGCTTTTTGTGTTTTACAGATACTGTTAAATACAATACTGATGGTAAACCACATCTGTGATGAATCAGCTTTCAGGTCACCATCTTCACACTTTGGACTAAAGTCAAAACTAACGTGACTGATTTGTGTCTAGAAAAGAGAGCCCAGGTGTCGCTTGACTCGCCAGATGTTGCATTATGACTAGCAGCTGATGCACTGAAAATGTTTGTAGAAGTGTCTGTTTCCCTTGTGATTATTCAGTCTTTAAACTTTTTATGTGTCTCGCACAACTTCTGAAAAATGTTTAGAACAATGAATGTTGTAGTCACTGAAAGTGATGGAAAGTGTTTTCTGGTCATCTTTGAAGGTTAATGGGGTTTGCTTGAAATATAAAGGAAGTTCCAACATTGAATTTTTTTTGTTATGTTGTTTTGGTTGAGGTTCAGCTGTCGGGTACAAAACACAAACAAAATGAAAAATTTGATCTGATGAAGTTTTAGACATTTTTTTTTGTACAATTGGACATTTTGGGAGAGATTTTGCTGGAATTAAAGCCCAGTTATCTGTTATTAATACTAATGTTTGGTTCTTAAGGGGTTATACAGCTATTTTGGAAATTTTTAGTATATAAAAATAAGTATTGTGTTTTTAGATGTATAAAAGCTACATGCTAGTTCAGCTTAGCATACTGATGCTATAAAATATAGAGGACATTATTTTATCAGCCACAATTAACCACTGACATATAAAATATGATATAAATTAAACTGAGGTCCACTTAGTTGGATACACTGAAATTTAGAGGCACAGTTTACAAACTGCAACTAAATGTAAACCACTCAACTTCCCCAAAGTGGGGGCTGCAAAGAACATGATAGGTGAATGTGGTTGGTTTATGAACCAGTGTTAGGTTTGTCCATTCTGGACATGAAGGAAGGGCAAAGAAAATATTTTTTTCCCCCAATGCAATACTAAAGTGATCCTGCATCCTGTTAATAGATCACTAAATTATACAAGCTAGAAGTTTAAGAAGGAAACATATTTACTGTACTATTAGGGTATGTCCAAACTAATAATGTAATGATGGCCAATAAGGTAATTCCTGCCAATTATGTAATCATATCAATTTCTGATCAGTAAACGGCAAAAGAATTGTTTAAAAAAAAATCTTATTTTGATAAATGCAGTCTTTTTTATGTACCATCACATTATTGACGCCGTCAAGCGTCTACGTTGGCATTGTTATTAGGCAATAAGTCCACCAGAGGGCAGTGCAGAGTTCAGAGTTCACGTCTGAGTTCTGACGAGGGTTTCAGACCGTAGCAAACATACCAGCGGTGGATGTGCTCTTGATAGTGTGATTTTTCAGAAAGAGACATAAAAAGTTGACACAGAAGTTGGCGTCTTGATGTAAATGCATCAAAGCTTCTTCTTTGTTCCTTTCTCCTGTCTTACTGCACAACACTGCCCCTGTGGTTTTAGGTGGTACTGCTCGGTTTGCTGCATCTGAAAACAGATTAAAAAGAAAGGAAGCGGAGAGATGTTAGCCTATTCAACATGGAACATAAATAAGGTTTTAAAAGCAAGAATTTGTTCTAGTTTACCTTTTTAGAAATAATTTTTTCGTTAAATCTTATCGCAGAATATTTAAGTATTCGTTTAAAAACATTTATTCTAAAATGAAAAGTTTGACCTTCTATGACTGTTTTAGTTTACACTCATCTTCTCTCCTCTAGCTTTACCTGGAGTTCGTCTCGGATGGACAGGAACACGATTACTGTGATGTCCGGACATATTGTGGACTTCTTTGACAGTGACTTCAGGGAGCTCTATGCTGTGTCTGAACAGGTCGACCTCCACAAGGAGTTCAACATCACCAAGCCGCCTCTTCCTACACCCATCATGAAGCCAAAGGTGCAGCACATCCGGACTATACCCGTCTCCACGTCTCGCTTTCAAGTATCAGTCGGGGACTCTAGACAAACGGACCTGAAGGTACCTGCGCATAAGTACCACAACCCTAAGTACTCCTTGGTTTTTGGGAATAGTTTGGGCCTGACGGGTTCTCTGCAAGACCTGTCGACTCAAAAGGACCCGCCGGTCAATGGGTTGAGCAAGGGGAACGGCTTGCAGAACAGCTTTCATCACACTAACCGCGACAACAGGGTCCCTGCTGTGGACCACGTTTCCCCATCCAGTTCAACTTCACCTGCAGAGGAGGAGGGCGAGGATGGAAAGGGGGGTCAGAAGAAGAACCAGGGGTCTGCAATAAAGAAGCAACGCAGCTCCTTCCGGCACTTCTTGAAAGGCAGAGGACTCAATCAGAGTTCAGAGACTATAGAGGAAGGCGTGGCCACTCCTCAGAGCCCTTCCCCCACTTGTAAAGTGCCTGATACCAGTGACGTTGCAGGAAATGAGGTGGAGGACTCGTTTGAGATCATTGAGAAACCCGGACCACTGAAACCACTGAAAAGCAAAAAGCCCTCGAAGCTCACTCAGAGGAGCATGTCTCTGCAGACCATCAACACAGGAGATGAAGATGGTACGTAATCATGTGCCTGTTGTTTTATTTGTAGATTACTGATCAACATGTATCCGTCAATAGCAGAATAGTTATATGTCTGGAAACATTGAAGGTTAGATGAAAAAGAAGCATATTTGAGCTGCTAAAATACAAGTTCAGGGTAGAGGAGAGAGGGAAAAGCTGAGAGCTCAGACCTTCAAGATATTGTGTTTTTTTGTCTTGTCAATGATTGTGGGCTTTAGTTTTTAAATTAGAAGCTCTAATTGCGAAATGATCCCCATCTCCTCATGGGCAGGCTCAAACCTACTTCACAACCCGGTCGTCACGTGACCATGAAAAACTTTGCGGTGAAAACAAACCCTGCATCATACCAGCATTCGTGTTAAAGTGTGCAACTTGTTCTTATAGTTTTAAGTTTTCCTTAGTTTTTTAATAGAAAATGATCCATAATGTCCTCCAGTTATTCATCCCCTCAGTGTCAAGGTAGAAAAACCTTTGTTTGTTATTGTTCCTGGAAGCAGACATTTCTGTTATTTTTGGTATCTATACAAAAACAACCATAACTGCATTATCATCATAAATGTCTTACTGACCAGTCACAAAAATGATCCGAACAAAATGTTGAATATTTCAAAGGACTCCAAAGTTTACCGTCAGCTTTACAGCTGCTAGCCAGTGATCACATCTTTCTGGGCTTTTGTGTCTATTCGGTAATTCTACAAACAATCTCTTGTTGTTCGTGGAACATCTATGTTTATGGCAGCCAAGCACAGCCCAACTTCTCATCATATTTAAGGGAAACTTTACAAAAATCAAAGAAAAATCTATGAGGATCCGATGGTTTTGTTTTCACCGACAAAGACCCGGATGTGACCAAGTTCCCAGATGTTCCCAGATGTTTGCACCTGTCCTGCACCTGTAAAGAATCCTTTAAAAAATTCCTGGATCTAGGCAATGATCCGGATCACTTGTTCCTTATTCCATTTTGGAGATTTCCTGGTAATTAGATAAAAATCCATCAATTACTTTTTGAGTTATGTTGCTAACAGACAGGCCGACGCCACTCAAAACATTGTATTATCTACATTAAAATGTCCCCCTTTTAGGGCTCAAAAGGAGGGTTTTGTTGCTTTTGAACATCTTAAAGTCAGATTAGCTCTAAATAAAAGCTGAAGTTCTGTCTTCATAAATTCCTCCGTTTCCTTTTTGTTTCCACAGGATTCAAATCCCGGCGGCGGCATCAGAAGAAGAACTGTATCCAGTCATGAATTGTAAACAGCCTGCCATAAAAAAAAAGGATGTCATGGTTAAACATATCGCAGCAGCTGAGTCACAGTATCGTCTTACTGTGACCAGGTGACGCCACTTTATCAGCATTGAGTTCACTGTTTGACTCAGAGCTGTCATTCAGTGAAGGTCACCACTGAGGACCAGTCAGTCTAAAACCATGTAGCCGATAAGTGCTGATAAGATTCCACTGCCATTTATTCCCTTTTTTTAAAAATATTTTTTAAATTAAATTATTCTACTTTTAAGTTTTGTTTCTGTTTTACAATTCTTTGCCTGAACTAACAGCAAAGATGTGGCGTAGGTGTATTACATCACACCTGTTACTTACTGTGGTTGCTATAGGGACAGGAAAAGTGATCAGTAGCAGTGTTGGCCCTGAGTGTCGCCTTACCACAGGTCCATGGTAACAGAAGTATCTGAGTGTGTTGTACAGGCTGTGAATAATGCACAAGGACCTGTGTGCATGCACCGTGGGACCTTTTCAGATTAAATTTATGCATAAAATTAGAATGTGAATCCTTGTGAATAATTTGAGATGCAAATCATCGCTACTTTGCTGCAGTTTTTAAACAAAATGTGTAATAAACTAAGAATATCAGCAAAAACTAGTCAGATGAGATGTATCATGATAGCAAATATGTGACAGAGGATTTATTTAAAAGTAAGTTTGAAGAGCTTGTTAATCATGTGAGGCTCAGCACACACTGTTCTTGATAAAAACACATTGATAGTCTTTTTCATGTCACTGTAGGCTTTAGTTTGTATCTCTGTGCATGTCACAAATAAAGATCCTTGAGTCCTTGATTAAAATCTTAAAACCTGAAGAGAAGCAGGCGCTGCAGTGCCCAGATTCCAATACCTGAAATATCTGCACTGCTTTTGTTTTCCTACACAAAGACTTGTTTACAGTAAATGGCCATTATTCTGTTTATGGTGTTTTAATTTGTCTCTGAAGTCAGTTGTCAGAGCTGGGAATGACATTTATTCCAGTCAATAAGTCAGAAAAGTAATAAGCATGCTCCAAGTTCATGTTATCAATAGCAGTTCATCGTATATTATGGTATACATGGTAACTTTCTGACCTTGAAAATATGTTTTAGACTCTTTCTGCAGCCATGCAGAAATCGCACTTAACTGCATTTTTTTCCATTCAAACGCATCACTTTACAGCAGCATTTCGCTTTACGGCACTGTGTCACATGCTATCAACTGGATATCAACACATTGGCTGTTTGGAATGCGCATCATGGCTGATTCATCAAAGAAACCCAAGAAGACGACATCTGAGGAGACGAAAGAGAATGTGACGGAGCAAGAGACAAGAGTGACTGACTTTTACTTGCTGGAGAGAGCTCAGAGAAGAGACAGGATGAAGATGGATCCTGAAATAGCCGTCGTCAGGGGGCACCTCACTGAGAAAATCTGCCAAGGTCCAGCAGTGCTTTGAGACTTTTTGTTTTTTGCACGATGTTTGATGAGGTTGGGGGTTGACGGGGTTTCTCCGACTACTGAACTTTCAGACTTGCATTGCGGAATATTTGCGGTAAAATCCATCCGCTCTTTCACCGGAGTTGTCTTTTCAAACATATCGCTTCCTCGCAGACTTTTTATGTCTCTGCTACGTTCAAATGTCAGGAACATTCCGGAAAAGTCGACTGTTGAAACCGGGTTGGACGTCTTTGTGTTGCGACTTTTCCGGAACATTTCTTGTTCGTTCAGTCAAAACAACGTGCCGCAACATTTCCGCTCTCATGACATGGGGGCTAGCCGGTAAATGTCCGCTACAGCTCCAAGATAAAAGAGCGTAAATGGTATAAAAGACAAAATCTGCACTATTACCGCTTTTCCAAAGCAAGTCTGAAAGAGGCTTTGGAGTCAGTTTTCCAGTTTAAATTGTCCACTGGGAAGTCATTCCAACAAAACACCATTATAAGAATGTGTAGATGACTTGATACCGCCACCTTCATATTTGCCACAGAGCAGAGTCTCTTCAGTCCATTTAAAGGGAGTTTCTACTTGTTACTGGTATCTCGCACAACGTACAACAGCTGTGTCTTACCTGCTAGTAAACCGTGATCACAGCTTTCTTGGTTGTGTAGCACAGAGGAATCGTCAGGGAAGCTAAGCTAGCAGCTACTCAAAACTGGGGACAAGAGAAGTTTTTGCCCTCTGAAACGACTCAAACCTCCCAAACTAGTTAGAAGTTCAAGTCAATGCTATAAATCTTAATTTTAACCCTGTTTAACTATGCATTAGATGGTTTTTATTAGATTTATTATTTTCTCAACCAAAGAACACTTAAGAATAAGGCTTCGCTCGAGTCTTCACTAAGACCAGGAAAGTGGATCATATAACACCAGTTTTCAGATCTTTACTCCGGCTTCTGAATCCTGCTGCTAGTCTACAAAGCACTGAATGGTTTATTCAGGATCTTCTGGTTCGTTATGAACCGACCAGATCCCTCAGGTCATCAGGGTCAAGTCTAAACCTGGAGAGGCGGCGTTCAGTTTTTATGCTCCTCACATGTGGAACAAACTCCCAGAAACCTGCAGGTCTGCTGAGACTCTCAGCAGTTTTACATCTGGGTTAAAAACTTTTCTATTTGCAGCCTTTTATGAAAACAAGTGATCCTCTCTTCTCTGAGGTTTTCTTTCTTTTGTGTTTATTATTTTGCTATTTCACATCAGTTCTTCCTAATGCTTTCTGCACCCCGCTGTAATGTTTCTAATGTTTGTATGTAAAGCACCTTGAGTTGTCCTGTACATGAAATGTGTTATATGAATGAACTTGCCTTGCTGAAGTGGCTGCTTGTTAACACATCTTTTTTGAGGCCAAATATTTTAAGGTTTGAGATGGTTTTGATTGAAAAGTTGTTCTTGTAATGGTTTTTAGCAGCTGTTAGCTTCTCCAAGGTGCTCTGAGCACTGAATACTACAGGTAAAACTATATCTACTTATAAGTACTAAACAACCCAGTTTGAAATAAACATTTAGTGATAAGTCTGATTGTAAAGTAGCTTGTTAGCTACTTCTTTCTGAAATTCTCTGAATGTGTTAAGATATTTCAACGTACCCAAGAAAATTTGTATAGGGGAACAAAAAAGGGGAAACCATAATCTCACATTTATTTGAGATGTGTGAGAAAACAACACTCAGTCTATAGAAAAAATTCTGTTAATGAACTTTTACCTAAAGCTGCTTTTGATGATGGGGGATCATTTATTCTGCCATTCACGAATCGAATAATTTACAAGCAGAACCAGGGCAGGGAAAGAAGATGTGGAGGAGCTGATAAAGGGTCCAGGTCGAAGTTGCGGCTGGAATAAATAAATCTCACAAATCCATTGAGAAAGTGGCTCCTGTGACAGTTTATTTGGGAAGCCAGAGCTTCTCACACCTTCTAGGAAGAAAATAGCCTAGTTGATTCTGTAAAAGTCATCTAGTTGTAAAGTTTGTGTAGAATCACAACAAAATAGTCTTCATCTGTCAAACTACAGACACTAAAATACACATTTGGCAAGTATGTTTAAAATAAGCATGTGATTCTGTGGCGGCTTGTTTGAGTTTGGTAGTTATAAGATGATGGAAGCTGTGCAACAATCCAACCTACACTCAGAAACTGTAAAGGGTTATAACTGGGTCAAAGTAAAGTACTTAAAACAGTGGAGGAGGAGGAGGTATAGCCAGTGTCGGCTACATGTACAGTTCAAGTGGTTTGCTGTCTGAGACTCCCACACAAATTCTAAAGAAGTTTGTTTTCTTGATGTTTCTTTGCCATGAAATGAGATAAAAGTGTTGTTTGTGTGTGCTCCCAGGAAACCAAAAGTTACCATCACATCCTCTCACAAACAGGAACTGCACAGGAAAAGCTTCTACACGAGATACCGAGTTAATCTGATTGTTGCACAACTGAGAATAAGATAAGTTGTCTTATTTCACTTCATTCCTGTAATAATGTGATTGTTTTTTTTAAAGGAATAAAACAGAAAACACTTCATTAATCACATTATAAGCTAAGATTTGAGCATGAGCTTCATTTGGAGTCCTGGAGTGATGATGTAGCACCACCTGCTGGAGAAAAGGCAACACAACACTTAAAGAAAAAATACAGGAAAGTTTATTGAACAAGTTTATTGCATTAATTTAACAAATATAGACAAATAAAATATACTGTACAATTTTAAAGATTTATAAGTTAAAGGCTAAATATGTTTTTTCAGGCTTTTGAAATTGATATAATTCCATGACATACTGTATATCACATGATATTTACACGGAAGACAGGAAGTGAATTAATGCTAAATATTCTCCTCGAGTTAAAATTTTCTAAACCACAGGTTTAAATAAACATTTGTAGATATTCAAATATGAAAAAAATAATCTAAGTATCATGTAGACTGCAGCCATGTACAGACAGTGAGCTTTGAATACAGAAATAATTAGGAATGCATATTTTTGGTAATCTTGTGTAATTTTGCTGTTTTGAGTTTATATCGTGACAGTTTTCTTTTTGTTCTTTACTTAGATTTGCATTTGCACAAGCCATTGTTGCTATTTATGCTTTTCAGTCTTCATTCAACATCTTTTTGTGGTTGTTGATTTATTTGCAGCTATTTTGCCTCTCTTTCGTTGTCTTTATTGTTATCTACATTTTGCATTTCATAACTTTCTGGTTTTACAAATTGAATTTTCATGTTTTTGAAGTTGCTTTTGGTTCGTTTCTATGATCATTTTGCTTCTATTTGTTGTCAATTCTGGGGTTTTGTCATTTTTACCTTGCAGCCTTTTTTCTAATCCTCTTTTATGTCTTTTTGTAAAGACACATAAATGTTTAAAGACCTCCTTACTCTGCACCTGATTGATAAACTCAGTAAAACCCTCCAGATTCTCTTCCCACCCCGACAGCAGGTGTTTGTCAGCCCCCTGAAAACGGAGCAGTAGTGCATGTAGTTTGCAGAAGTGATGCGAAGAGTTCACACTGCAAGCCACAAATAGTCCTTTTTTTGATACTTGCAGCATCACTTCCCAGTATGTACATTTCTATGAAATCTTTTTTCTTCTCAGCAGTCATTTATGCTTTTGATAATTTCATAAAACACATCCAGGATTGTCCTAATGTCCTCCGTTTCAGTCCTACAAAGAATTGCTGATGACCTTCCTCTTGCGTGCAGACACTAAGTCATGGAATGGGTCCTTGGTGACGCTCGCCCTGACAAAAAAAACAGATAAGATTCAGTTAAAAACCTTAGAGAGAAGCATTAAGTTGATTTTTTTTCTATTTAGCGAAGAATTTCTACCATTTTCCTGGAATTCAAGAGTTTGATATCAGGAGAAACAAGCAAACAATCCCTCAATCAGTAGGTTAACAACTTAAAGCTTATTTAATACAAATGTGTAACAATAACCAGTTATTGTTCAGCTATAACTAGAACTGTTAGCTCTGAGCGGTTGCCAGGCACCCCGGCTCAGACTCCAGAAAAACCTCCACTGCTCAGTTCGGTGCATAACCTTGAAAATGAGCTGCAGATTCCGATCTGAGATGATGGTTTGGGTGAGCTTTATCACTGCTGTTCATTTGCACTCTCTGCGTCTACATGTTCAAGGTTAAAGCTCAACAAGTGCGCCTGCTGGAGGCACGTGGCCTCCCCACGCGTCCTGCCCCAGCATCAGCAGCTCTCACCTGATGGCTTCGATCCAGTCGTCTCGCTCCTCTGCACTGGCCGCGCTGAGCTTATAAGACTGGTGTTTGCCCTGCACCACTCTGCCTTTGTTCTCTGTCTTGCAGGCTTTAATCTTTTGTCCTTTGGGGTTGTATAACTCCAGACAGAACTGTTCAAACACAGGCAGACACATATGTAGCACAAGTACAGCCAGTTTCCTTTTTGTTTGTTTTAATAGTCCTCTTCGCAGCCGTAGGATTCTGCAGATAAACCAGAAGCTCTTTCATACCTTTTTGTTTGTTTCTTGTAACTTTCTGACACAAAGGTTCTCCAGAGGAATGATCCCGATTGGATCTTTGTCCTGGAGGATGGAGTAAATGTCAAACACAGACCGAGAACATGATGACTTTTCTGTTATGTAGCAGCAGAGAGAAAGAAGCTTACTGTGGTGTATTCGAAGTAGTACAAGCAGCTGTCCGTCAAGATGAACCACCTCCTTTTCCAGGTTTTAATCCGTCCACCTTTAACAAGCATGAGAGGTTAGAAACAGTTGACTTGGTGGATGTTGTTCAGTGTATTGTTCAATCATCATCCTCTCACCCATTTTAAGGAGCCAGCCCTCTCTGTCCGGGTTGAAAAATGTCAGCGTGAGATCATTCCCATCATCCTCTGGGATTTTAAACGGCTCACTGCGGATGCTGGCGTACAGTTTCTGGAAGATATTTAAAACAGAGAAATAAATTATTCTTGGTTTCGCCTGAAAAGTCTGACTTTCCGTCAGATTTCTTCTGGCAGCAATTAGAGAGGATTTGGTTATTTTATTAGGTGAGTGGAAGATGACAGCAGGGAATTATCCGATGGTTTCAGTGTCCCTGCTGCAGAGGACAACTGGACATACGGAGGCTGGGAGACGGCGTTTAACTGGGGATAGAACTGGGCAAGAACGAACCCTCTGATGCCTGCTTCACCCATTCAGCACTGTTTGGTTTGTTCTCTTTACCCCATCCATCCATCCATCCTCCTCACCCATCCATCCATCCATCCATCCATCCATCCATCCATCCATCCATCCATCCATCCATCCATCCATCCATTTCTTTACC
>JBBBVU010000022.1:22043141-22053775 GCA_037177055.1 Atherinosoma microstoma | reverse complement strand
TCTTGACTACTTTGTACTTCGTACCATAGTAAGATCTACCAGCGTTTATTTCATAGCCAAGTTTACCATAGTGTATTGTCATACACAATAAAAGAACATCCTTCTTTTGAAAGTCTTGTATCGTGAGTCGTGCTTTTGGGTCCAGTTCTTCGTTCCACCAGTCGTGACAGAAATATATCCTTCCTCATCCATTCATCCCTACCATCTTTCATCTAACCATCCTCCCTTATCACCCTCCTTCATTCATCCATCCTACTCATCCCCTCATTATATCCATCCATCTACTCTTCCCTCCTCCTCCTCTCCTTTCTCCAGGCCTCCGTTCAGAGAGTCCCAGAGTTTCCTTTCCTTGTAGACTTTATTTCCTAAAGTAACTGAAGCTCTAACCGGTCTTTGGTTTCCTGGTGTACCAGGAAGACATCCCAGTGAGATTGTGGCTTTACCTGGGAAAGTTCTTGCAAACACCCCTCTTGTGTTTTTGTGCCTTTCCTTCATTAGAAGTGTTTTTCTAAGGCGTGCTGCGTAGCGTGTTGTGGTGGTAAAGGGCTGAAATCTGAACCACATGCTGCAGGTTGTTCCACAGCAAACAGACTCCTCACACTAAGTTTCCTGTCAGCACCACATCCTGGAGGACTCAGTTTTATGACTCAGAAAGCTCTCGATAACATTTAGATTATTTTGAAATGGGGATTAACATTTCTTTGACATTTTTACTGCTTTGTAGTCTTTAGATTAGATTTTTCTAACATATCTGGGGTTTTTTTTTTGTTATGATACAGCAACTAACCAGGGTTAGTACAGAAGTACAAAGATAACTCATAATGCTCAGATGTTTGGTCTGATTCGGCACATGAGAAAAAACAACCAGCGGCTGACCGTGAGTAGCTCGGTGGGCAGATCCTCGCCGTTGTTGATGCCTCTGTTCATGGCGACAAACCTCTGCAGGCCGGGTTTGTCTTTCACGTTGGGGTTGTGGAGACTCGTGTTCAGCATGATGATGGCAAAAGACAGGATGTAGCAGGTGTCTGTCAACGAAAAACCACAGCTATGTTGTGTTTTGGTTGTGCAGCTGAGCCTCTGCACGACAGCTCCCATTAAAAAATAATAGCTTTGCGTAAATGCTGCTGAAAGAAAAACAACACTGATCTGATGTTTTTAGATATTTCTTTGGCTTTTATAAAGCAGAAATGCTTTATAATCTCTTACCTGTGGACTGGAAGACCCCCGGGTTGCAGTCGCAGTAACGAGTGGCAAACGCCTCCATCATCCTGTCAATCTTCTGAGCTTCTCCCGGGAGACGAAAGCTCCACAGAAACTGCCTGCCCGAGAACACACGTGTGAAAAGATCACAACCAAACCCCCCTTGGAACTGAGCTCACGCTGTATTAACCAGAAAAAACTAAAGTGAAGGTGAAACTGCCTTGACATTTCACGCTAGCTTTAAACAAACCTCAACGCCTGCACAAGATTCAGGTCGGAGAACTCATGCAGACCCACAAACGCTTTCAGTACCTGCAGATGCATCTCCTCCCTGTGTGAGACATCGAGAAGATATCCCATAAGGTTGAGAAATATGAAACAAGAGAAAGAAAAGCACACAAACACAGAATAATTTGTCTTTGAGAAATGTTTTCTTCAGTGATTTAACAGCCAGGTGTGCAGTTATTTTCATCTCAGTCCTCATTTGATCTTTACTAAAAACTAACCAGGCCGGCTGGAAAATACAGAAAGCATGCAGCAGCTCCATGGTTTAAAACTGAGTCACACATCTAATCACCTTTAACTCAACTAAATGAAATCAGACTTGTAAAGTGACTTAAAACAAATTACTTCAGATCTACAGACTTTAAACTTTGTGATGACTTCTATTAGGAACTGGCACTAAAACAACGTTTATTGATAAAATGTGAGCAAACAAAAGCAAGAATTGGAAGAAGAGTGAATTCAGTTATTGATCATTTACTTGTAAAATTCTAAATTGTATTCTTGATCCTAAACTATCATGTAAATTGAACAAGGTTTAAGAATTAAACTTGATCATAAATAATTGTTAACTTGAAAACATACATTTTAGGACATGAACTTCAATTTAAACCCTTCGAATTGTTTTTTTTTTTTTTCACTTTGATTTGATTACACATTTAAAAAAGTTGCAAAGTGTGTTGATCCTTGAGGTTTGGAAGCACAGAGTAGGCTTGCCTGCTGTTTTAGGTCTTTGTATTATGCTTCAAGTGGCTGCTAGTGTTCTGTTTACACACAGGGGCGGAGCTAGAGGGGCGGCAAGAGTGGCAATGGCTACCTCTGAAATCTGATTTCAGAGGTAGCCATTGAACCCCAGGTGCCACCTTGGTTGACTGACAGGTCGCTGGTCGCTTTTTTTCTGTGCAAGTACATCTACTGCTGTTATGTCAGACTTTTAACCTGATGTTAGCATACATAGCAGTCCTAATGTAGTTATATGCTAGAAACTAGATTAGTTTTAAGCTAATGTGGGGAGACCATGTCATATTTAGTTTTCGGTGAGTGTATATAGGAACTACACATCAACTCAGTTCACATTAGAACTGAAAATAAACTATAAAGATGCTCATTGAGTACCTCAGTAGCCATGTCAGTTAGCGCTGACTAAGCTAGCGCTACATGATCCAGTTTAATTTAAACTGGAGGCTCGCAAGGCTGCTAATTAATGTTAAAGTAGCTACAGGATGAAAATGCAGACAAATATATCCTGTAACTGGTCTCATTTTACATATGAAGATATAGAAATGAAAAGAAAAATAGATATTCCTGACTTTTCTGATCCAGTCTACCACCACCACCAGACAGTAAACCAGAACTGGGGGGCATACTACTACTACTGCCCCCTACTACCATGTTAAGTTCCACATACTGCACCCCAAAGCAACCAATTTATTTTTCTATGGAGCTTTTTGAGCTTATATTTCCACTTGGTGATCCAGATTATTAATATAAAGATGTTTTATTAATGTGACCACAGTTGTTACAGCAGTGTTAGAGAGAGGAACACAACAATTTCCTTTCTTACTATATAACCCCCCTGATAAAGTCGTCCCCCCCCCAGTAGCTCTGCCACTGTTTATACACTGTGAGACAAATAAAATCAACAAGTATTCTAACACCGGTGGCATCTACATTCTTATTAAAGCAGAAAAAAGTGACCTTTAGAAGAAAGATTTGGCTTAAAAGTTCAAACAACTAACAGGTTTCACCTCGTCCCTCTCTGCTGTGCTTCAGCTCCGCCTTCAAATCTCCTTCCTGTACAGGAGGCTGTCACGTTGCGCAGGCAAGTAACCATAGAAACCATGCAAGGAGCAATAATTAAACCCAGACTCTCCAGCCGCTTACTGACTGAACCCTCTGTGCCACCGTACGGCGCCATGGGGGTGTATTTTCTCCTCAACCTTTTTTTCTAAATCTGATCCCGACTCATTAAGTCCGACATGCTGTACCTTTCTCCCAAGAAGTTGCCAATGGCGGTCTTGTTCAGCCCCTCTTCCTTGTAAAGAAACTCCGCCACTGACTCTGCTTGCCATTCAATAAGGTCATTTTCAACCAGGTAACGGATACCCTGCAGCACGAGGGGAAATAGGAAGTCAGAATACAGAAACTAGAGAGCTGTTGTCACACAAAAAAATCTACAATCTCGAAATAATTCAAGAGGAGAAATGTTCTCTTTCATGTTAAGTAGTAACCATCACTAATGTTTATGTTCTTATAAGCACTCAAGCATCAAGGAGTATCTTTCTCCTCCTTTTGAGCGACTGTCATTAATCAGCAGCACATAAGAGGAGAAGAGTCGGAGGAATTTTGCATGCTGATACTGTTTCATCTCAAACTCAGAGCCACATCTTCAAAACATGACCCTTCGTGTTGAGAGCGTCCTCCTGCTGAGCAGTTCATCAAATCACTTCCACTTGAAGACCCCCCCCCCCCCTTCGCACAAAGAAGTCTCATAACTCTGCATCCGGCCTCAGCGCAGCGTTTACGAGCCCCAAGGACTCTTGTTTCATCCGAGGAGGAACTGCAAAAGCCGAGGTCACTGCGGTGAAATGACGCCTCTGCCCCACTTCACGGAACAGGATGTGGTTTTTCTTGCTCATGCTCTTCGTCTGCGTGTGCACCGTCTGCATACCCAAACTCACTCGCACCGCTAGAGAAATGAACATCCGCTTTGTGAGGAGTCGTCTATGCCGTCGGGTCCAGATGAGCTGGAATAAGTGAAGCAAATGTGCTTCTGCTCGGTGTTTACATGTAAACTGTTGCGTTAAATGACCTGAAGGATGACAGAACCAACCTCCTTGGACTGTATTTAAGCTAAAAGACCACTGCTACGCTATTCATTTTCATATTTACTGATACCTTCGACTCTATTGGATATGTCATGGATGAACTGTAAAAAAAACAAAAAACTATTGAGAAATACCAGCCTGTGGTAAATAATTACAGCTGGAGAAAGGTTTGGGTTGCGGGCAGGTCAGGCCAATAGTACGTAGCTTAGCATTGTCTTGCTGAATTATGCAAAGCCTTCCCTTCCTTCTGGATGGGAACATACGATGCCTTAAACTCTATACACAGCAGGTAATCCTCTCCTTCAAAGTTTCTCCGCAAGAATAGTAAAACAACAACATAAAAAAGGGAGTTTTCACAGAGAAAAACAGCAACGTTTCTGCATCATGCTCAGCTATGGCTTCTTTTTCATGATAAAGCTTTAACCTGCGCTTGTGGATGACACAATGAACTGTGTTCAGGTGCTGATTTTAAGCCCGTGCAGTCATTTCCAGAACAGAATCATATCTGTTTTTATTGCAGCGCTCCAAAAATTCAATAATGAATGTTAGCTGTGTCCCTTGCTCCCAGAGATTTCTTCAGATTCTCTAAGTCTTTTTATAATGAACTGTAGGTGGTGAAATATTCTAATTTAATGTTGAATTATTACATTATATTATCTATCACTTTTTTGAGTTGTGTTTTTGCCACTAAATCCAAGAGCTGATATTTTTCCTGAGTACTTCTCACACTATATAAACCTCCTTTACATGAATGTTTTATCTGGTGTTTTTCAACCCGCTTAAATAATCCTGAGTGTAATTATCTTCAAAATGCCTGTGTCCTGTACCAGGTTGGTTGTCCATCAACTTTCACCATAAACCTAATTACAATCTTCCCTCCTTGCATCTGTATTCTTGTGATTTCTCTCTATTGTGTAGCATTGTTCTATTATGTCTTGACCATACAGTACATATTATTATAGGGATGTTCGATATCGCCTTTATTTTAAAACAAAATCACCATATTGTCCAACTTTTAATTTCCAATACCGATATCACCCGATACCGATATATATGTGTGGGGTCCCCTCCAAAAAAATAAAAGGGAAAAAGTCAATCATTTCAGGTAACTAACATCACGTCTCCTGTGTTGGAATGAACACAACCTCATGCAGGGTTTATTGAGAGAAATATCTCATATTTTGAGAGATAGGAGAAGTAGGTGAAGAGTTGGATGTATAATACGTGCATGTTGTGTAAAAGTTGCGTGAGACACAGATCATTTCCAATATTACATAACACTACATCATTTTTACTTTCATTGTCATTTTTTATTATTTTCGGATATGTGCTGCTGACCTCTTGGCCAGGTCACCCTTGTGAAAGAGATCCTGATCTCAATGGGTTCTTATCTGGTTAAATAAAGGTTGGAACATTTTAATACCAATATCGGCCGATAATATCGGTAGGCTGATAATATCGGACATCTCTAATCTATATTTGATGTCCTTACAATGTCGGGTTTATTTCTTGATGTCCCTGTTGTACGTCTACTCGTCTAGTTGATGTAACCAGAGAATAACTGCTGCTTATCATCTTTTTATTCGTAGAAAAATGGGCCACCTATTATCAGCTTTAATCAGCGACCCATTCACTCTTCTACCGCTTTATAAATGTTGTATATCTCTACGTGTGTCTGTTTAAACTAAACTAAACCAAACTAAAGTTGTAGTCCATCAGTTAGAAAAAGTCTCCAGGTGTCTCTAAGTGTACCTGGTGCGTAATCTCCGATATGTTCCCTACTATCCACTGCTGGGTTTACACACAGAAACCCAAACTCACCAGCTTTGGGTCCATGTTAAACTTCTTTTTCCCGCGTAGGAATTTCCTGCTCCTCGCTGCACTTTTACTGCAACAAGAAAACAAGACACAATCTCAGTGATAACAGGAGGAAATAAAGCATTGTTTTCTTTTCATTTCCTTGACATCATTTCCATACATGTCTTACATCCTATTACTCCACCTGCAGAGATATTGAGGACAGGGTTAGCCCGTGGCCTGTGGTCTCTCCTCATGTGTTGCTTCTTGTGTCATGTTTAGTCTCCGGAACATTTCGAGACTGTTTAATTAGTAGGTGTTGGTTTTCCTTGAGCTCTGATTATGTTTTCACCTCTAAGTTATATTTTCATTGTGTTTCAGGCCTCCTGTAAACAGCCCCCCCCCCCCATCTGCTGAGCCTTTAATCAAGAGCTTTAATTAAGAGCTGATTGAGTCGGAGACTGGGCTGAGAGGCTCGAGCTTCTTTCATCTTTTATCTTTTCCCTTTTTTATTTGGACTTTGTCGTCCCCAGCTTTTCCTGTTTCCCTGTGCTGGGCGGTTTCTTTGTGGCCGCGCATTATTTTTATAAATTATTTACAGTAAGTGTGACACATTTCACAAATTTTCTCACAAATCGAAGGCTTCTCTTCCCTTTTTTCGTTGTGCGTGAGGGGGGGGGCGGATGGGTGCAGTGACAACTCTACACCAGCAAATATTTCTCTCCTCGCTCTGCAGACACCTTTCACCATTTCTTGCCTTTATTCTTGGGAGAATTGCTTCTTTTTTAATGGGTTTGCTGGGTATAAATATCGTAGTCATGGGGAGAAAACATCATCATTGTGTGTGTGTGGTTGTGGAAATATCCTTTAGGTTATTACCCTGCTGGAGTCATCGACATATTCAAATGTAACTAAGCTGTATTTGTTGTAAAAAGGTCTTCTGCTTACATGTGTTCCCTTTTTGTAATTGTATACCCTAAATGTGTGCACTGTGGTCTGGATCTGGTTTAACTGGCTGGGTTCTGCAGGTCCATATCCCATGAGATGATAAAGAAAGACACTACAGCTAAAAATGAAGCAGAAGTTTGGCATTTTTGAAGATGACTTTGCAATTAATTAATATTCAAAATATAGAAAAAGCTGATTTATAACCCCATTTGCAAAAGAAAAGTTGGGATTCTGTGTAAAATGTAAATAAAAACATAAGGCTAATCTCATTAACCCATATTTTATACCCAGTAGACATCAGCAACATTTCAGATGTTGATTTTACAGACCTGTTTCTAATTGACCTGATTATTGATCAAATGCTCCTCCAGTTGTGTTTTTACGTGTATTATTTACTTTGCTCCTGTTTCAACATCTGATATGTTGTTTATTTTAGGAATAAAATGAGGGAATTGGGGATTTATGAAATCATGAAACTCCTCCGACCCTTTTCCTCACCACTGATACGGTTTTTTCTTTTTTTTCTTATTGGATGGTGGATGTTTGATGGGGGAGAAATGAGTAACTACTACTGACATGGGGGCATATCTGAATGTAGTACTTTCTGAAAGCTACAAAAAGCTTACAGGAAGTCCAAATATAGGTTTCAGAAGCCACATGCTCAGAATGTTACAAAAGATCTTTTTCTCTGACATTTCTTTGCCTGCAGAGCTCCACCGTCTTCCAGTTCACATTTATCGTCTCTTTCATAATAATCTGTGATTACCACCCACCAGTGGTGACATCAGATTACCAGATAAGTAGAAGATTAGCTGGATCTAAAGGTATTTGGATGAATCTGTGGGCGTGCATTTGTAAGAAGGGGGCTGTGCAAAAACGAAAAACTAAAGTAAGGTTTAAAGGCTCTTCACAGGCAGAAGCATCGTTTAAATGGAGATTATCCAACTTCAGATAAAGTCAAACATAAATGTGAATAAAGCACGACTCGGTCAAAGTGAGCGCTGAGTGGTGTGGGAGGCTAAAACTGGATCAAAGTGCCAGTGAAATAGGAAGAGGAGGCTGATTCACAGATGAGCTGCTGTAGAAATGGTTTTTTACTCACTTCTGCTGCTTCTGTTCAGGATTATGGACGGCGGGGGTGACGTGACCGTTCTCCTTCCCCAGATTCTGCAACAGATGACGGTGATGTCAGTACAGCTACCAAGGTTTAATATTACATCACAATAAACCGCAGCCCAGTGACTCATGGCCTATTTTTTTCCACCTCTGTGAGAGAATAACCTTCAATTCCTTTATACTGAAATCAAAAAGTTGGTGAATAAAAGGCCTTTTGTGCTGCGGTGTGGCTGACAGTGGGTGAATTCAGCAGAATAAGGAGGCATTTTAATAGAAGTCCTTGGCGGGATACATTCCCCGCAGTACCTGAACGTCATCCAGCAGCTCAGTCTTGTGAATCTCTGAGTTGTCATCCTGCCTCCTCTTAGCCAGGATCTGTTTGGGTGGAGCTGTAGAGCAAAGCAAGACCGTCAGGAATAACACTCCCAGCAAGCATTTAGTGCATATGCAAGCATTGTGGAGTGTCTTGACAAGCTCCCCTCACACCTACGCTTGAACTCACTGATCAATTTTCATCACAGCTTCATTATTCACTCCAGAGAAGTGGTCAATGTAAAAAAAGGCTGTAAATAGCTGCTGGCCTCCCCCCTGCTTAATGAGTCGGCTTGGTTTTTGAGCACATCGCAGCCATCGAAGCACAATTCACACTTGTTTGTGGATGATTTTGTCAAGGAAACAACTAATTAAGCATGCGTTCACTGTTGAGAAAGCACATTACGGTGCACCGGGTCTAAAGAACAACAAAAGGTGAATAACAGAAGTGTTATGTTGCATTTCTTCAGCTTAAATTCAGCTTTAGATGAAGACAGTCACCTCTAAACAAAATTAGACAAGTAGCCTACTCAGACTTTTCTGTTTTACTTTCTAACAACTTTCTTTTTTTGTTTCTTAACATAACGACTAAAAGTGGAAGATTCATGCTCGTACCTTTTCCCCAGAGGAAGCTGTCTTTTCTGCATATGGCCATGTTGTTGGTGGCGCAGAGCGACTGACGGCTGCACAGGAAACTAACTGAGTGTTTGATTTGGAGAAAGAAAAAAAAAAAAAGGGCCGGCGCTGCCATTCTGAGACACAACTGTGACACTTCCCACACCCCGAGCTTACAACACTTCTGGTGTAGAAAATATGCAAAATGGCTCAGTTTCCAAGAAATCTTAACACGGCCACACGTTTTAATTCAGTTCAGTTTATTTTTATTTTGCAAATTCACAGTTCAGAAAGTACAATTTAAGTTTAGTTGAGTTCAGATATGAGATGCACCGACCATGAGATGTAATGGTTGGTTGTCATTAAACGGTGTTTATGATAGAACCACTAAACAAAACTCTGTCAAGATCCTCAGGTCTAAGGAAAAGGTCTATTATTATTATTCTACTTTGGCTATAGAAGTGTTTATTGTATCTGAATAACTTTAATCTTATAAAACCAAACATATATTTAGTTTCTGAGACATTCTGCATCATTTTATGGTAAAAACTTTGCTACAAACCCTTTAGTATACAACATACTTGTCTTTCGCCCCCTAATGGATACCAGGAAGCAGAACACTTCAATCATTTTGACATGTCACACAGTAATAAATGGTAAATATACCAAAAAAAATTTTTTTAATCCCCACCATTTTGTTAATGGGCCAAATACTTCAGTTTCTTAAAAAAAAAAAAAAGACTTTTCTCCCCAGTTTTTCTCGGTTTGGGCTTTAAAGGGTTAAAGAAAGTTGAACCTCAGAGACTTAAATGTAGCCCTGCTTTCAATAGCTTTAGGTGTGAATCTTGTAAATTCAACGAAAGATTTTTCAGTTGCAAGAAAAAAAAACTCCAGACAAGATCTCAGAATATTTTTATTTGAAAAGAAATCTGGTGATTATAAGAGTTTAAAGACGAGATCCACAAGAGAAGTGATGATTATTACGGCGTTCATCGGTTCAGTCGTGACTAATTCAGTTTCATTAAGTTTAAATTTCAATTTAACCCATTTTCTTGACAGAGGAACATTTAAATTATCACTTTACTGAAACTCTTGAAAAAAAAAAGGAAGTATTACCGGTATATTGCCATTCATACTGTTACGCCCACGAGTTCCCTTTTATATATGAATTCATTATAAAAAAGAGTTGAGTTGGCCAAATGCGCTTTGAAAAGTTCCTTTTTCCTTCTTCTTTGTCACTGGACGTACAGGATAGGAATAAATACATTTGGTCTGGTGAATAAATTGAACAGAATTGTCGCTGACTGGTGTTGAGGGGATCCGGTTGGGTGGTTTGGTTCTGTTGGCTTCATCGGGCCGTGATCTCCCGCTGGAGCGATTCGCAGCAGAGTGTGAAGCGGTCGGGATGAGAATCTGAGACCTTGGTCCTCAGTCGGGATAAAAGGTGGAGTCTCCTCTTCGGGTCGGGAGTGAGGTCCTGCCCCAAGTGGAGGAGTTCAAGTATCTCTGGGTCTTGTTCACGAGTGAGGGAAGGAT
>JBBBVU010000022.1:21965755-21989361 GCA_037177055.1 Atherinosoma microstoma | reverse complement strand
TGGAACCTCCCAATGAGCTTCTTTTCAGCTCTTCACAAACCTCCCGGATGGTCTGTCCATTCTATTTACAGTCATTGCTTCTTCCTCATTCTGATGCTCAGTTTGAACTTCGTCAATTTATCTTGACCGTGTCTACGTGACTAAATGCGTTGAGTTGCTGCCATGTGCTTGTTTGGCTCGGCTCAGCCATCATCAGTGGATCCATGGATATTTTTCCCTTTTCATAAATTAGTAGCGCAAAGTGCTTTACATAATAAAATGCACATAAAAACAACAATGTTTGCGAATTGAAAAAAAAGCGAACATAAACATGCACTTGGTCACAATGAGGCTGCTGACACGCCGATGTTTATACTCTTAATCTTTTCATGTTGTGTGATACGGAAAGATTCGGTGATTATTCACATTGTTGATACTTTACACCAGTTACATTCTGCTGCTGAATTTCACCTATCTCTGGTAATTCCAGCTGTCTTCAAAAGCAAATACAAAGAGAAAGTGGCCACTATGAAGGAGTGGAATTTGTCTCCAAGAAGAGTTAACCACCGCACTGGTTCATTAGGCCACTCTCTCCGTTAAATGTCAACATTCCTGCTTTTCTAGAACTTTGTAAACAAAATTGGAAACGTGACCCCAGTGACTGCCTCGCCACAAGAGATGAGTCCTAGATACTAGTCAGGCCAGCTCAGGCCACGGACATCAAACGATTCAAATATAGATCATGTCGTTGTACGTGTCCTATTTTTCTATTTCAAACTATTTCGCCTTTAGCTGCTGAAAGTGAGTCTCGCAGCAGAGAGCTACGATCACTGACTGAAATCACACACAAGGTTACAAGGTTGTGTCTGATAGAAGCGCAGCGCCTCCTCTTGTGTCATTAACAGAAAAGAGAGGCAGGATGTGTCGCTCCTATGCGACACTGTCAGCGGAGCAGAACCTCAATTTAGAACATAAATGGATTTCTCTTTCAGAGAGCTTTGAAAGGCCTGAAAGGTCCTGGGGGCGTTCGGCGTGAAGATTAACGAGCGAGAATAAAGTATGACAAATACAATGCAGATATTAGGGCAGATTTCACATAGCTTTAGATGAAAGATGTGACAGGACTTTGATAAATTGATTTTTGCGAGGTGACTTGGTGGTAAAGAAATGTGAAATGATGCTACAGCTGCACGGCAGTCAGAGTGTGAAAGGCTTCAATTTTATTCCAACAAGTGTTTACTTGCAGTTATTGACTTTAAGCCCATTAAGTCTCGAGAAACACACGCCATTAACAGGCTTACAGAGCCTGAAATACCCTCTTTAAATAGCTTGTAATGTTCAAAAGATAAGTGCGTGGCTCTCTTTTGTTATATACAAAACTGGCTATCATTGATATTTCCATTAAAAAAAGACCTGATATTATTACTTTTTACTTCAAAATCTGGAGATAGCGGCCCAATTTTTCTTTATACTAAGAATTTCAGCATTTATCTTTACTGGAAAAGCAAGACGAGTTATTCCATAACCTGCAACAGCAAGCTAACTCAAAGGTATTTATGTTGACAAGTGTATGCATTTGTGTTATGTCACAGGAAATCTGATGAATATTTACCCTGGGAAGATAGGCTAATATCTTATAAAGCAGCTTTACTCAGAACTAAAAGAGGAAAATAAGAATAATCCCATGTTTTTCCAGCCCGATTGCAAGGTTGAGCAGTATTACTCTACTGCTGTGGCTGATTGCTGTATATTGGTTTCACAGCACACTGGGCTGATATTGTTCTATAATTGAATCTAAGATATTGACTGTTTGCAACGACTGGAAGTGTCAAAATGCTGATTAAAATTGTTTCATTCAATTAACAGCATTGATGAGAGATTTAGATTCAAGGAAAAATAGATTTCCCCTGAAAAAAAACTCTTTATTTACAACTTTATTGTTCAATTCCACGACTTTGAAAATTGTGTTTGGCCTAATTTGAACCATTTTCTACATTATTTCTATGATTGATCCACTCGAGTCTATGTCAGTAATTAGGGGCTTTAAATCATCAACCTTCCTGTAGGACCCCATCCAAACTAAACTGTTTAAGGCAATCAACCCGTCTGTTCTTGATCAGATTTATCCTTTTCTGTATGCAGCACATACGTTTAAGGCTGCATTCACACCCGCTCAGTCATTCTGTGTGAATGTGCAACCGAACTCTGATGCGGATCAAAGAAGTGAACTCTGGTCCACCTACATATGCAAGGACGGGATACAACGCAAACCATGGCGGATACAAAGCCAGGGCATTGTGCGTAAAAGCAAATGATCTTGCAGGCAGATGTGGAAGAACGCAGTAACAGTTCTGCTACTCAGTGTTTGCTCTCATGTGGTGGAAACAGAAGTTGTCCTGCATAGAGGGAGTTTTCTTCTTTGTTGCTTGTCTCGTCTTCTTCTTTAGTAATTTTTCATGCAGCACCGCCTCTGGGAATACGATATTTAAAAGGTCTATTTGAGTGTGGAAACAGAGTCGGACCAGCTGAATGTTGCAACCTCCAGTTGAATGGAGCCCCCCGTCATATCGGGTCTAGCAGCCTATTAGGTGTGATTAGTTAGCTGTAATCAAACCATTGCTTAAAAAGCTCATTCTTCATCCTGAGGTTTTAAGCCCATTACAGAGCCATAGTTAATCTTCCATTTATCTCTTAAATCTTTGAAAAGTTGCATTAAAGTAGCATTATGTGACTTTCCAAAGACTCTGTGTTTCTGACTCATTTTGATGGCACAGTGACATTTATTATGTCCATTCCTGGAGTCGTTGTTGCCCTTCAGACAAGGCACTAATGCAACCCTACAACATCAGACACGGAGGCTTTTAAACTGATAATAAGCTGAACGGTCTCTCTCTGCTGTCGTCCATGGTTTCCATGGTTTCCAAAATTTATTTAAAGTTTTGATTATTCCAACGGGTGAACCTCTGCCCATCTTTATATCTGAGAGACTCTGCCTCTCTGAAATGCTCCTTTTATTCCCAGTCATATTCCTGATCTGTTACCAATGAACCTAATTAGTTGCCAAAGGCTCCTCCAGTTGTTTTTTATTACTTCTCCAGCCTTTTGTTGCTCCTGTTCCAACCTTTTTACACCAGTTGTTGCCTTTAGATTCAAAATGAGCTCATATTTTCCATGAAAGGAAAAATGTCATGGAAGTTTCAACATCCGACATGTTGCTTATGTTCTATTGGCAATAAAATATGCGTTTGTGAGATTTACAAATCATTGCATTGAGCTGTAAGTCTTCAACTAAATAAGAAATTCCTGTTCAAAGCAGGTGTGCTGACTGTCTAATGAAACACACTTCCTGTCTTACGCTGGAGAAACTGACTTTGATGTAGCAGCTATTACATCTGATTGCTAAATTTGGACTTTGACAAGCCAAACTCATTCTAAAGAAAATATCTGTTACTCCTTCTTGCCACAATCAGAGATGTTGCATCCAAATTGTACTCAGGACAATAAAAAAAAGCCCATTTGTTGAGATGAGGTGGCAAAAATCAGGTTTCTCACAGACTTATCTCACCCCTCTATATATCAGCCACTTTTATCAAAAACCTCAGGGGTTTAAAAAAATCCTGAATGATGCTAATCATGCTAGTCAAAGTCATTTTAAAAGATTTTGAAACTAATATCAATTTATGCCTTGAGCTAATGCCTTTTCTACCATGTAATTTTATTCCATTCAGACCTTAAAGTAGTATTCATCAGGCAGCCCAAGCACTTCTGATAGCGGTAAAAGAATTAGTCAGACTCGGACTGAGACCAGACTTTAATTAGAGATGAACTTGCAAGCAATGACAAGAACAGGATTGCTGCTGTTGTGTAATATAAAGGCATTTAAGTGGATAATTAAGTTAACCCCGGGAGCCAGATGCATTTATATGGTTTACTCAGATTGATGAGAGAATACATTAATATTCCAACACCTCTGTGTATCGGCAAAACCAAACCAGTTAATACATATTTAAACAGTTTATCTTCAGAGATGTACAACCAAATTAAATCAAATTTTAATTATAAAGCACTTTTCATACAATCAGACCAACAAGCTTACGACGACTAAAACCATGTTTGACAATAAAAAAAAACAAGCCATCACTCACAAGTTAGAACAATGTAGGAAACACACAAGCAATCAAACTTTCTCTTTCTCCGTCTCACACACACACGCTAAGCCGATGGTTCTCAAACTGGGGGGGGCAGGCCCCTCTGGTGGGACACGTCAACTATGATGTGGGGAGGCACATGGGATTGGAAAAATGCTGGAGAGGAGCTAATGTTTGGACAACTTTGGCTTTTGGAAACATTCTGGTCCACACTCCAGACCACGTGGTGGCAGTAAGGCACCAAAATAACAATAAGAAGAATAATTGTGTGAATGCAACAGAGATCAGGGTTTATCGAACCAAACTGCATCAAAAAAATAAATAAATAAAATAAAGACAGAAAAAAATGAGTTTATATAAACCATGCACTTGGGTAAAATAGATAAAAAATAGAGACAGAGTAAAAAAAGCTAAATAAATAAGTAGTTATTAAACTGAAAGAATAAATAATTGAGAACAAATTAGTTTGAAATAAATAACTAAATAAAAATGAATTAAAAGCTCAACTAAAAAGCTAGGTCTTGAGCCTCTTTTTAAAAAAAAAAAATAGTCTCTGCATCCCTGAGGCCCTCAGGCAAGCTGTTCCACATGTGGGGCCCTAAATGGTGAAACCAGGCCTCATCATAGGTTTTAGTACGAACTTTGGGGATTACTAAAAGGCCAGTACCAGTAGACCTCCAGGTCCGTGAAGGGCTCGAGTGCCATTAAGACATTTATAGACTACTCAAAGAACCATAAAATCGATTGTGACACACTCGGGGAGCCAATCAGCCAAACTGCTATAATGTGTGTAATAATAATGCTCTGTTAACCAGAGACGGTGTGGCAAACATCCTGACAGGTAATGAGACTCAACTAACACATTTGGGGGGAATTAGCGTAGCCCTGTGGGGGCAGGATGACAAGAATATTGGTGGAAAACATTTCTTGCGTCTCCAGTCGTTGAAGCCAGTCAATATCTTAGATTCAATTAGAGAACAATATCAGCTCAGAGTTCTGTAAAACCAATATACACCAGTCAGCCGCAGCATTAACTGAGAGCAACACGGCTCATCTTGTTTCGGGGAAACGTTCTTCTGGGAAAAAAACCTGCATCCAGACGTTCAGACTGGTTGCTTTTATGTTACTTTGACACTTGTCACAGACAGCTTTTTGCAGAGCAGTCATAATTGCTTCACATAGCAACATCACACACCTGCAGTGGCAGCAGGACAGCAGGGGGGGGGGTGCCGCAAAAAAAACCCGAGGAAGAACTCAAAGAAAAACCACAAAGAGAGGACCTCAGCCCGTCTGTAAAACTCTGAGGGGATCTGAAGAGGCGTCTATGGGAAGCGAGTCATATTCACAAAGGCAAAAAGGGAGATTTTAATTATCTTAGAGGATATATACGGTCATTCATCAGCGAAATAAAGCACTCAGCTCAGAGTCCACACGAGCTGCTTATGTTGTTGAATCGTATCCTTCTTCATCCACAAATGCCAGAAGAATAGCATTCTTTCTCTTTGAACCAGTTTCACTGGGGATCTTAAAAAAAAAAAAATCCAAATTGAATTTTCCTCTGTTTGATTTACGATGCTTATCTCCAGATTCTCTCCTCCTCTGGTTTCCATGGCGCCCAAGTTTGGCAAATTTAATGTGAAATATCCGTAATGACAAAGAATAGACGATATTGAAAAATGATGAATGTGACATTGTGCTGAAATCAGAGGAAGTGCTCCGAAAAGACGCCCCGGTTTATTTACTTTGTCCTGTTTGGGTGATTCTTTTTTTTTCCTAATGTGTAAAAAGACTAAAAGGCTTTTTAAGTTGTCTCTTCAGCCGTCTCGCCAGATGTGACAAAAAAAAAAACCCTTTCTGTTCTCAGGTCACATCTGTGCTGTTTTCACTCTTGATTTTATAAAAGCAAATGAAAAAAAAGAGAAAAACACATCTGAGATGACTGTCTGTGTAATGATGCTCACAGTCCTGATTAGAAATGAGCTCTAGTAGCGAATGTAGTGCAGCTGTGCTGGTAATCAAGAGTGAAATTGAGTAAGAATATAGGCATATACAGGTATGTCACCTCCACGACTGTACACTTTGTAATGCTCGACATCTTTTTAAGTGTATATTTATTTGTTTTCTTACAGCAGAAGTACTGATAAAGCTTTCATATCGTTGTGTTAAATATGAAGCAACCAGCAGCCGGTTGCTGAGGTAACACATTAACTGTTGATGATGCGTTTTCAGCATGAAGCCCGGAAAAAATCTACGCTGGCCAGGAAATAGCCCCGAGTGGAAATAGTTATTTTTTGCTCCGTTTTCTTTCTTTTCTTCTTCTTCTTCTTATATATTAAACAAACAGAATATTACATTAAATTCGGAGAAGATCAGGAGGGGATTTTCTATTTCTCTGTCTGCAAAGCGCACATTCATAGTGCTACTTATCCATCCTACAAAAGGATTAATGAGAATATACAACTAAAGAAATAAGGATTACGTTGCATATTTACTGAATTGAGCACTAAAGTTTATGTTTGTCGTGCAGCTCAAGATTTATATGACCCATTAAAAAGGTTAATCTTCCAATTAACGCAGATGCAGCTTATAAACAGCATAAACAATTCCTTCAAAGGTCTGGACAGGGAAAGGAGGGGATGCAGAGAAAGAGGAGAGAGAATCCAGGGAGAGAAAGCTGGAAAAGTAATAAGTGGGTAGCCGCACATACAAGTGCAGATAGGCCTTTCACCATTTTCATTACATTAAGGCGTTAGAAATGTCAACACATCATTGGTCACTGGTAAAGTGAGTTGGTCAGACTGGTTTCTGTGAATCCCTCCCAGTGCTGGAGGTGGATTTTCCATCACCCGTCTCAGTTTGCAGCCATCTGTTTGTGAAGAAGCTTCTCCTCTCTGTTATTTTTTAGATTAGTCCCAGTTGTTTTGGTAAATGTGTATTTAGTTTTCAGCACCACTATGTTGGTGTGTTTCATTTCCTCTTTGTCCATAGGGACGTTGGACAGATACTGTCATAGACGGGGCAAGATTGAAGCAAATTGCATGGCCACCAAATATCTATTCCAGCTAAAGCAAGTGAGTAAATTACTCAGTTGTTCCTGTTAGCCTCGGGCAGCCTGGCGGGCAGAGCCTGTGTTAGATGAAATTGGTGAAGGGATAACAAAGGCATACTCAAAGTAACAACATGGTCACAAGTTCATCATCACTGTTGTCTTTGTTTTATTAACTATGATAAAAATAACATTTATTTTCACATTGATTTACTCATATATTTCTGGGATTCGTAATGTAAACTCTTCCATATATGGTACATTTCTAGATAACTATACATCAGTCTACAATCAATTCAATGATCAATGAGCCAAAAATATCAAAACAGAAATCGTTTGTAAGAAGATAGAAACATGTAGAATTGTTTCTATGAATTATCTTCTAACAATCAAAATGCCGATATCAGGACATGTGGTGTGTAATTATGTCAGAGTGTTACCTTTCTAAAGTCTATATATGTGTTTAGAAAGAACAAAATTGATGGTCCTCTATGGCTAGAATAAAGGGAAAAGAATGTTTTTGGTGCACAGTGGCGCCAACAACCAGCTGAGTTGGAGTTGGTTTTGTGAGGATAGGAAGTAAATAGTAGCATAAATAACTGTAAATGAGGGAAAAGTGTAAATATGTAAATATTTTCAGTTGCGTGTTTGTTTCAATGCCAGTATTTTTTCTTCTCAAAGCCAAGACTTGAGAGAAGGATATGCAGATAAGGAAAAGGCTTGGTCACTGTTATTTCTACAAAGTACTGGAGGTAATAAATGATGTTGTGTTGTTCTGGTTGGCCTTTATGGTGCTATATCTAGACTGATTCATTTTACAACATTTTAGCCTCATACTCTGACAACTGAGGCTGTCCTGAAAACATTATGTCTGGATGTCGACTGGGATTAAAAGAGTTGCTCTGCATTTGTACATAAAAAAACAAACAAACAATAAAACAGGTGGACCAAAAATAAAGAAAAAATGGCTTGGAGTCTTAATTATTAATTATATCTTAATGATCAGGTTTCAATTCATACGGATTAAACTTTACACCCCCTAAATATCAGAGTTATGACGATTTTTTTTTAAACATCCATTATCTTTTTCAATTTAAACTATTTAATTTTTTAATTAAAATAGATTTCAGTAAATCCATTCTGCTTTGGAGTGAAGTGAAAAATGAACAGAACAATTTTCACGTGTTAAGTGTTTTAATCTGTTGCATCTTTGTCATTCCTGAGTGAAGCAGCTATTACGTCCTCCTAGTACTCGCTCAGTATCTGTTTAACTAACCTCTACAGTCTTTCAATAGCCTCTCTTGTCCCTCTGAGTACACAATTCATGTTGAAAGTGCTGCTGGGTTGCTGTTGAAAAGCCAATTATCAGCATTATCCATGTGTGGGGACACCCTCTCCATCAAAACAGCCAAACATCGCTACGGTGGCCAAATCAACCTTCCAGAAACAATCCTCAGCCCAGTCTTAATTGTTCCCCGTGTTGCTCATTAACTGACACCATCTAACCCATCCGCTTTCATTTTCTCAATCAGTGTTTTTTGTTTTGGATTTTCAAATTAACCTTCCTTCCTCTGTGAACTTCTGAGCATCGTATCTCTCAACATCACAGCTTTTTTTTTTTAAACCTGCTGCACTTTAAGACTATAAGTAAACTAGATTTTTCTTGTGTCTTTAACTAAAGTTTTTTATCTGTCTTTTCAATGCAATTTCTTTGTAAATGATGGATTTTTTCTTCTCTTTTAGCAGAACAGATGGGTGGGAGCTGAAACAGCAGACGGACAAAGCAACAGGAAGAGCACATCTATGGGTGACGGCTCGCCTCCCGGAGTTGAGATGTCGGCTGAAGCGTGGGAGAACGGCAGCTTGGCCGGCCCCTTGCCCGGTCTCCCTCTGCTCCTGCTCACGTTCAACGACAGCGATCTGAATGAGACGCTGTTCAACTCCACCAACTCCACCTTCCCAGATGTCTTCTCAGGTCCGAGCGTGGCCGGAGTCCTCATCCCACTTATATACATCATCGTTTGCATCATCGGCCTGGGCGGAAATACTTTGGTGATTCACATTGTGCTGCATTACTCAAAAATAGAGTCGGTGACCAACATTTACATCCTCAACTTAGCGATTGCTGATGAGCTCTTCATGCTCGGCTTGCCTTTCCTGGCGGTCCAGAACACCCTCCAGTCGTGGCCCTTCGGCTCCTTCATGTGCCGACTGGTCATGACCGTTGATTCCATCAACCAGTTCACCAGCATCTTCTGCCTAACTGTGATGAGCATCGACCGCTACCTTGCTGTGGTGCACCCCATTCGCTCCTCTAAATGGCGTCGCCCTCTGGTGGCCAAAGTGGTGAATGCGACCGTGTGGGCTCTGTCCTTTCTGGTTGTTTTGCCGGTGGTGATCTTTGCAAACATCCAAAAGGCGGGAGGCACCTGCAACATTGCCTGGCCCCAGCCAGCCAACATCTGGAGGGCTGCCTTCATCATTTACACCTCCACTGTTGGATTCTTCTGCCCTCTGCTCATCATCTGCCTCTGCTACCTGCTCATCGTCTTCAAGATCCGCAGCTCGGGTAAAAAAGTCCACGCCACCTCAACCAAGCGAAGGAAGTCCGAGCGGAAGGTGACTCGGATGGTTGTGATTGTTGTTGCTGTGTTTGTTTTCTGCTGGCTGCCGTTCTACGCTCTCAACATCATCAACCTGCTGGTTTCTCTGCCTTCAGAGTACCAGGGCCTCTACTACTTTGTTGTCGTACTTTGTTATGCCAACAGCTGCGCCAACCCCATCATTTATGGCTTCTTGTCAGACAACTTCAAGAGGGGTTTCCGTAAAGCCCTCTGCCGGTCCACGAGGAGGGTGGAGAACCACGAGCCTGCGGAGCACCAGCAGCAGCAAGAGGAAAGGAGGAGGGCTCTCATGCCCAGGGAGAGCCTGAGACGGGCTATCAGGGTGGAAGAGGAAGAGGATGAGGAAGACGTCTCAGAAATGACTGAGATCTACAGAATCACCCAGAATGGAAACAGCTTGAAGCCGCAGAGTTCGCAGCCACCGTTTTCGGAGAAAGGAGCCACGCCAGGAGCGACCGAGGTGTTGTCGCCCGACAAGTATGTTGGCGAAGGGAAAGCAAAAGATCCTGCAAATGGATCCTCATTAACTGTCCCGCTGCTTCTCAACGGAGCCAAGAATGGGAGCGTTAAAACTCTGCCAGAGGAAAACGTGGAACAGAGCACTTCCTTGGAGATCAGTTATTTGTAGTGTAAAATAAGCGTAAACCACTTGACTTTAACTCCGCATTATAACACAGGATTGCCTAGCTCTAGTCCACTGTTTAAAAAAAAAAAAAAGCCCAACAATGCACACTTTTGAAAAAGTGGACCTTAAAATTGCTCAATTTGATCGATGTACAGGAATATATGATTGTTGATAATGTAAAGAAACAGAACTTGCATATGCGCATATCTGAATGTACAAAATTCTGCCTCTATTTAGTTTTAATACATATTAGTGTTTATGTATAGGCAACTTTATAAAGTGACAATCATCAGCTCAGGTTTGGTTATTTTCTAACTTCTATTCTAGTGCTTGACACTGTGTTTGGACTGGTTACTCACTCGCCCACTATTAAGTGTTTTCTGTATAGTCAAGAGGACCTACTGGGTATGAATGGAGGCTGCTGCTGATGCATGTCAGACAAACTTGAAGGCAGCTGTGGTTAATCATTATGTGTGGGATACTCACAGTTGGCTGCATATTGCCTAAAGAACTTCTAGCAGGTTTGGTAAATGGAAAGCACAAGGTCGCTGCTTTTCATTGAAAACATGTTGAAATTAACACCTCTTCACAACACGGACGTAAAACTTCATGACACAAATCTGTTTGCCCCCAGTAACATTGTTTTTCTGTTAATTCATCTAGACTGATTGCAGCTACGATTGAGTCAAATCAACTGGACTGGGTTTAGTTTTTGAGGACTAAAAAAAACTCAAAATGTCTTCATGAAACTAAACCTTGGCCCAGTTGAGTTGACTCAACCTATGCTGGATATCGATTAAGTATTATTTTCTAATGAAAAAATATTAAATCCATCAGAGCAAAACATGTCCTCTAGATGTCTACTTGACTTTCATGACGTCACTATGTTCATTATTGATCCCACTACAACATTCTCAGCATGACATTAGCGAAGGCTTCATCTAGGTCCAAGCTGTCATTTGGTCTTGGTGGGATGATCTGACTTAAACCGGGTCTTCAGGGAACATCCCTTCTTGGTTCCCTGCATAGTGTTGCGTAATCAAGATCAGTGGTTCCCAACCTATTTTCCCTTAGGACCCCCTTCATGCAACTATTAAAAAGCTGTGGACCGCCCCGCCCTCCCCCATGCTTTCATTAGCTGCTTCTTACCATAAATGAAGCCTTCTGACTCCTTTGCTTTGATAAAACCAAAGTTAAGGTACTTTACCAACACATAGCCTGACTTTTTTTTCTTTTTCAAAATAAGTATGAATCATCTGCACTGTAGCATTTCTCAGACATGTCTAAATGAAATAGTGGACATGGCCTTAATTTAAATCACACTGGCTCTGAACAGTTAAAGCCTCTGGGACCACCTGTGCTCTTTGAGGGACTCCCTTGGTGTCCAGGGAGCCCAGGTTGGGAACCACTGATCTAAAGGACCTTCAGGAGAACATCAGGACTTTTTCTGGGAATTTCATTTAATGTAAGTTTATATTTTACTTGTGTCTGTGTATTTGTATGTACATAAATCACTCACTGTAGACGTGTAGTGAAATACAAAAGAATTCATGTCAGGTAGCAAAACTGTGAATAGGAATGTGTGATGTGTGAGAAATTCATGTCTCACAAACAATGTCTTTATAGGCTACCCAAAGGGGACGTTTACAAAGCAACATATGACAGATGCTCTTTAAATTAACGTCCAAAGATGAGTGCTTGCTAATTTAGTTATTCATGAAGAGCCATTTTGACCCCACTGTTGCAGTTTCACATGAAGTTAATCAAAAAACAATCTACATCCCCCCCGAGATGTTTGCTGTTTAGATTGAACAACTTAAGTTTGAAATATTGTTCTTGTACCAAGGTGATATCATTACCAAGCATTACCAAGCTACACTGAAAAAGAATAAATGTAAAATAAAATAAAAATGGTAATATTCCAGCAGCTGAAATCATAAAATTACAGTAAATTACAGTTATACCTTTATTTTTTACATGGGCTCTTTAGTTTTGTTTCAGTTTGTCAATGTTTGATAACTATTTTAATAACTGTTAAAATATTGTCTTTTAAAAAAGTATTTTTCATTATTCATTCATTTCATTACAGGTTTATATGTGAAATGGAATTATATTTCCTTTTTTTAAAAGAAATTTAAACTTGATGTATTTTCACAGTCACAGGTTTTTCCTGTTATTCTACATTGGACATGTACATTAGCCATTTATTTCTGTAATCTTTTTTGGTATTTTCCCATATTTAAAAAAATATGACAATAATCTGTGAAACAGAAAAAACTGTAATATTACTGTTTTCTTTTGCAGTGTTCGCACACGCCATCACTTCATAATCACTGGCTCTAGACTGCAATGCAAAAAGCTATATACAGCTCTTCACTATGGTTTTACCACATGACGAGTTTGTAATGCATCATAGTGATTGAAACGTTTTATTTCACATTTTAAAGAGCACAACTAAATCCCCCTCACTCTCTGTCCCATTTCTGTCAAGCAACTTTCAGAAAAAGGCCTCTAGCTCCCAAAAATTCTTTAAAAATGGCTAAGTTGGCAGTTCAAACTCAGCCCTATGATTCTGTTTAAACTCCCATTTGGTTTGCAGCTTTGTGCTTTTATGGTGAGCAGCTGTACAAAGATGTTCCATTTCTATGGTGGGAAAGAAAAATGATAACCAAAGAATTCTGGTGAAGGTTGTAAAACTGATGTTTCATTCAAAATTTATACAACAACAAACAAAAAATGATTTTCAGACTCCTGAGCGTCAAGCCCTACTCTCAAAAATCAGCAATAGTGATTTTCGATCCAAACTAAAGACAGACATAAAGGGAATTGCCTTGTAAAAGCTGTAAAAGCAAAGTAATCCTGGATTAATAGAAAGTGGAGGGATGTGGCAGCCTTGCTTTTATCTGACAGACAACCAATCTGCATGAACACTCTAAAGGTGGTTGAATCTATTAAGCAAACCATGAAGAAGCTTTTATCTTTTTGTTTTTTCATTTAAAGGTACACTATGCAGTTTTCACACATTTAGTGAAGGACTTATTCATCAAAAAGGAAAACTGATTCCCTTGGACAGCATTTGAAACTTGTTGGAAACTACTGATGGAGGCAAGGTCTAGAATGATGTTTACTAATATTTAAGACCACATTTTTACTAAAGTCTCTGATTTGATGTTGTATAGATGAATAAATAAGGCGGGTGCCATGACCTGGTTCATCACCACATAAAATAAAGCCAAAGTTTATAAAAATAAGTTTAATTTGAGGAAAGCAGCAGAAGGTATCATAATCTATCTGAGGTGAACCAGCTCATGCACCACCCAGATACTTAATTACACTAATGCTGCCAGTGCACTGTTCGGCAGGGTAGGGTTAGGGTTAGGGGTCAAACATGTTTTTGTAGACTAATTTTAAGATCTACAAATTTAAGGAAATCCTTCAATGAATAACTTGACAGCACACTGTATATGTTTGATCATTTATTTACATGTTACCTTTACTTGCATCATTTTTCTGGATCTCGGTTCCTTCCTCTTACGCTGAGAGGAGAGATGTAGAAAAACATGTGAAGACAGAAATCAAAGACAATTTCTTTTTTTTTTCTTTTTTAGAGAAATGAGAGGCCCTTTCATCTAAGCCATCTTCAGGAACACCGGCTAGTTCTGATGATGATGACACAGCAGTTTAGATAAATCAAACCACATCATGCAAATAACCTTCACTGCTCAGATGCTGAATGCATTAAAGTCATCTCTACTGGCAGAAGATTTTTTTCTTTCCACCATTTGCTTCCTTTGCTTGTAAATCTGTTAATAGAAATTATTATTAGAAATTCTGGGAGTTATCAGCAAGAGTATGTGTAAATATATCATGTTTTATTGGATGTTTATTGGATAGAATGAACAAACTTGCCATCTTCCGCTGAGAAAAGGCAATACCTGAAATAAAATGATAATTTGTATGAAGGACAATGAGGAGTATAACTGCCATGGATTGAGTGTTTAGTGTTTAGTGTAACGTTTATTGGTAGAACTGGTGTTGGAGAGCACCAGTTTAATCAGTGATCCAGATTCATCTCAAAATATAATCATAGTCTAGCTCTCATAAAATGCAATTAAGTTGTTTTTGACAAAAACAATCACATTTCTCCTCTCTGGTTTGGGCTTGAAGTTCAGCCTGTGAACCTTCATCAAAGCGATGAATATTCATAAAGTCATGTTGAAGATGCTTAAAAAGAAATGATCACAAATCCATCAGAGTGCTTTTAATTTATTTTATGATGAAAACAGATTAAATACATCATGTTTCTGTTGTGTAAATGACAATATTAGGTTTGAGCACTTAAAGGTAGAGTGTGTAAGCATTACTGGCATCTAGTGGTAAAGATGGGCATCGAAATTTGGGAAGAGAGATTCATTGTTTTTAACCCCAATTGAAGACAATTAGCAAATCGCAAAGAAACGTGATTAATTTTCATGTCCACGGTTTAACTTCGTCTACACCTTCAGTCGTTATTCCTGTCGTACAACAGAGTATTAAAGCCACATTAAGAAAAATATTTTTTTTCACAGACTTTGAGAATAAGTGTGTTAAAATGCTACATGGCCCTAATTTAACAGGTTATAATATTACGACTTTTTCCTCGTATAATTGTGACTTTTTTTCTAATGAATTTATCATTTTATTCTCGAAGTCTGTGAAAAAATATATTTCTCAATGTGGCCCTAATACTCCGTTGTACTGTTGTCTTTCTTGTGCAACAGTTAAACCAGGGTGAGCAGACGTCCTCTTTTTGAAAAAAACGTGTCAGGCTGGGATTTTAGAAAATTGTCCGGAATTTTGCTCCTATCTCAGACTCAAATATGTTTACATCAGATTTGCATTGCGTTTCATTATGTTATCCACCCTCTTACCGGCTGTGAGAGGGAGGGGGAGAATAACTGGATGTTTGTGCATAACTGCATAAAAAATGTGGCCGACTCTTCCTCCTCATATTCTCAAAATTTTCCTGGTAAGAAGGGTCAACACCTTACTAAGACGAAGCAAAGACGACGTAGGCTACATGTTTAATTTTAACATCATATGTCACCACTTAACTTTGAAGTCACTTTATATTTTCAATTCTTATCACGGACCAATTTTTCATAAATGACTGAAAAAATGGACAGAAAACAGTCCAACTTCTGTAAGTTCTGATGAAGTGGATAAAGGTTTTACTGAGTGGAGTTGGTCTAAATCATCATAGAGTTCAGATCTCAGCGAACGTGCTGACGCTAATAAAACCTACAAAGAATAATGGATCTATTTTATGCCGTAATACGACTCAGAAGTTGGTACAAAGACAGTAGATTCAGCTTGTTCAGATGCGTCTAGATGAGCATTTCCATCTTCAGCTCCCTGGGAGAGTTTCAAAAACCAGGATTTCTGTCTGATTTTCAGGTGCATGAAGCCACATATTTCCCGACATGCATTTTCTGCCGGTTGGAGTGTGCATACGTGCACGCACATTCTCTGTAATAATCCTAATTAATTTTTTCCCCATATCATTTAGGCCTAATAGAAACGTCTTCTATGGTCCGTTTAAGGCGTTACTCATCCCAAACGATGCTCTAGCTCCTATCAAACAGAGCCGGTACGGCAGTTTTAAAGCTCAGAGGGTTCTCACTTCACACACAGAGTTGTTTGACCATTCAGAGACACCGTTGTAAAAATGGTGGCACAAATACCCATTAAACTTATTTTGGTAAAGTGATTCCAGGATATATTCATTTTTCTGTCAGTGAGCTTTAATTTTATCGCATGCTGCACCTTTAAGATTGATTCTTTTATACTTTTGAAATTTTCTTCAACTGAGATATTATTTTCAATTTACTAAATTTGCGCTTTTTTTAGCCACAGCGGATAAACAAGCCTGTTTCTAGTGTCACTTTAAAAAAATTAAAATAAAATGAGCATTTCTTTGCATCTTTAAATCCTCTTTCTCTCTTCGTGTGTTGGCAGCTTCAACCAACCCGATCTGTGGCAGATAAACATAATTGCTAAGAGACAGAGCAACATGGGGTCACCCCACATAAGTGCAGAAATCACATAGTAGATGATTGATGTTTGCAGATCAGGAAAGATCCAGAAATATGTTGAGTTGCAGCTTTATTGTGTTTTATAAGCATTAAAACCAGTCGTTCTGTAGCCAAACGCTCTCTTTCATCCACTTTATCTGCAACTATTTACAAGCTTAAGTTAATTTTAAACTCTATTGATGTCAGAAACCACTTCAGTCTGTTGCACTTTATACCGATAAAAAAAGATTTTCAAGTCTGGGTACTTCTGTGCTCACAAAATAATTGTTAGATACAATTTCAGGCTTCATTTTCACTTACTAGCTTGTTTAGAGGAAAGTTATTCAACATATTACAGCCTTTTATCCCTCTTTTGTTAGTGCCATTTTTTTCAGAAAATCAAATGAGCATTTTCTTTTTTTGTATCTTTGAAACCTGTTTCCATCTTTTATTTTTGTGGTGGCAGTTTCAGCCACCTTGAACCTAGCAGATGACAGAGTTAATCGAGGTTATGTCAAAGAGATGCAGATATATGATGGATTTTAGTTTTCACGAGTGTTGTATGAAATTCACTCGGAAAATAAGTTGATTTTGTTTTTCTTTCCACAAAGTCCTTCTCATGACTTTATGATATTATGATAATGTGTTACTTCATGTTTGCAGAACAAGACAGCTCCAGAAATTATATAATGAGGAAAAAAAAAAAAGTAAAAATTTGTTAATACAGATAAAAATCACCAAGTTCTGTAGCCTACATAAAATGTATGCAATGATACAACAGTTGCATGAAATAAATAAATAAATAACAGGAACCAACCAAATCAACCAAAAGCTTTTCTAAATAATAAAGTCTTCACACAGTCTTACGATGAGTAAAATAAGTAACATGAACATTTCTCTCTGTATATGTATTTCTAACAGAGTTGTTGACATGAAATTTTCATCAGATGTTGGAAACAAGCAACTCACAAAGAATCCAAGTTGTGTAATTAAATGGAATGACAGGAAAGGGTGTACGGTTAGTAACTTCTGTTTACACTAGGCTGTGTGGCTCTTGTAAAAGTTTTGAATTAATTATTATTGTAGTTTTGTATTGAGTCAAAAACTGTTCAGCATTAATTACTGTCTCTTTAAGCCTTTAAACCCCAACCCCCCCAAAAATGGGCAGAAAATTATCATTTTTGGAATCAGAAGTCTTTATTTGGCCTTCAACAAATATTAGAAAAAGAAAATCATCTGGTATAACTACTCACCAGACGATTTGTCAAAATTACTGTAGTGCAAAATGTGTCCACCAGGGGGCAGAAGACAAGCATCAGAATGTGTTCAACAGGGTTTTGAGCAAAGTTTTTACCATGAAATGATGCAAATGGTCTCAGAAATTGTTTGCATCAAATATGATACATAGGGCATAAAAGAGTTAAAGAAACACTAAGAAACTTTGGCAGATTTTATCGTTGATGCATCCGCTAACGACGACTAATTCGGCATTGATTTTGTATCCTACCTGTTCTTTGAACTCTCTGCAGACAGTAAAAGTTAGCCCTCTGTTGACTCTTGTCTCATCTCTTGTTCTGTATTTTCCTCTCTTCATCCGATAATGTCCTCTTACGTTTGTGCTGAATCAAAATGGCCGGTGTGATTATATCCGCTTGCTAGTGTGTGACGCGGTGCAGCTGCAAAGTCACACGGTGTCGCAGGGGGAAAGGTGTGAAGTGCTGTTTCTCAGCCTCGGAACATCAACCCTAGAAATGTACATAATGAACGTCTCTGTACCATTGAACAAGTCAGGAACGCTGAGTTTTAAGGTCGGAAAGTTAGGCAGTGTGACTTTAAGCTAACTTCTCTGAGCAGAATTAACTGAAGGAATTCCCCAAGTTGGAGATGTGTTTAAAAGAATCATATTTCCTACTTTTCTCTTCTTTTAACTTTTGTTTCAAATTGAAAAAAATGTAAATCTGACCCACATAGTAATAAAACTATGATGCATAAAAGTACCTCACGCACTTCCTGTCAATCATTTAGCTGATTTTCATGACTGCAGATAAAAGTGTGTGCACGGAAATGGTGTGATTCTTTATCACATCAGCTATCTTACTGTACCACAAGTGCAACTAAGACTTGAATGTGAGGAAACCGTTTTAATTGGGATGTTTGAAGTCTCATGAGACATGCAGCATAAATGCTGACCCTCCCTATTCCCCTTGCAATTTGTAACCCTGGACATCTCTGTATTTAACTAAGCTAACAATTACCTCGGAAAAACAGAGAATTCTGCAGGTTGCATGAAGTATTTACAAGCAGCCAGAGAAGACGTTTTGTTTTAGTCCGTTTTGTGGTATGATTTCATTTAATAACTCAAAAATGCATGTAGTGTTAGTTTATCTTTGACATTTACTTCCGTATAGTTGAGTAAATGCTTTCCGCTGCTGATGAGTGCAACAGAGTAAATGCAACAACGCTCCATCATTCATTAAAACCTCACCATCTTGTCATTCATTCATAAGTGCAAACACACCGCACACTCTTATGCTGGCCATGTTTTATTCAGCTGCCTGTAGATGCACTGAAACAACGCTTCTGCTCGGTGTTAGCTTGCAGCCGCTGCTTCTCAACCCACACGCGCCCTTCTGCGATGATCTGCCGAGGAGCACAAACCGTCATTAAAGGCACATTAAAAAGGGATTTGCTCGCCTCATACTTTATTTGCCAGGCCCCTAAGGCTTGCAGTTTGATGAGAGGCAGACGTTTGCTCAGGCCGAGTAGAGCTGGGAAGGACTGTGTGTGTGTGTTTGTCTGTGAGTAACCTGTTTACTACTGCGTGTACTGTGTGTGTTTGACTATAAATATTGTTCTGTGGCTCCCTACCTGCGCTTACTGTACATGGAGAGGTGATAGTCCGGAGACGGGTCTGCTGGTAGCTTTGCTATGACTCACTGTGACTCTCCTACAGGCTCTCACCCACATACAATATGGAGCAAGATTCAAGTTAACACTGATGGCTTTTTATTCCGTTTTTTGGCAGGAGACAGTGGGAGCAAACACAGCTCAACAGGATGAACACAACAAGGTCCACACACGATCCTAATAAACAGACACAAGCTTTATTAAAACTACTCTGCATGGGATTTAATGCATGCGTTTTCCATCGTTGTCACAACGATCTTAGTAAACAGAGGCTTTTAGAATAATCTTGCATATGATCCGAGCTGAGTGGGAGTCCTCGGTGCTTTGTGTTCTTAGAAATAAACCTCCACTTTAGCTGGAGTGTTGATTGAAGTGGAGGAACGGATTCCCAGTGTGCGACACGAAAGCCTGGAAGTGTAGCTGCAGCGCCGTCATGTTTTACATCTTTTCTCAGCAGATTGCTGGAGATTGATACGAATCATCAAGGCAAAATGTGCAACACACTTCAGCTGAAGGCCTGCTGGGGGAGATTCTGTATATTGCACAGTGTTTTGTTGTTTTCCAGTTGTCATGCTGCAGTTTCTGTGTTCATATTGCCAACTCTGTCTATGATTATTTCGATTCTTAGACATAGAAAATAAATGAATGAATAAATAAAAGGTGTGTTTCTGTGAAACTGTTGAGTTTTGTTGTAATTATTGTCACCGTAAGATTTCTGAACGGATCCATCTGATTAAGCAAGAACCAAACAATAAAGATGTTTCTCCATTTTCCGGCTTGTCGTCTGGAAATCCCAAACTATTTAAGACATAGCCTACAGGATTTTACCAATCTTGGATTACCTGTGTTGTTAGGAAGTCTAAGGTATGAAACACACAACACTGACAAATGTATGCCTTTCTTTTTAAGAAAACTCAGGAACCTTATTAAAAGATTAAGTATAACCTGAAAGTGGATTATTTTTAGAGCTCCCCTCAGAGTCTCAGGTGAGTGTTTCCAAGGGAGCTCATGCCTCTTTTTTTTTAGGTTTGATGCCATTACTTATCTCAACATTAGTGAACTTGTTTTCATGTGAAAACAAGTTTATTTTTCTTATATTCTCACGAAGTCCGCCTTTTCCTTTCTCAAGATAACCTGCTACTGTAACTGGTTAACTCAAGATTACCAGCTACTGTAACTGGTTAACACAAGATTACCAGCTACTGTACCTGGTTAACACAAGATTACCAGCTACTGTAACACAAGATTACCAGCTATGTTTTCTTGAGCTCACAAGATGATCGAGGAGTGGGTAGCAACTCATTTGACCGGTAACTGCTGCAATCAATAACAGATAGTTAAAGGTACAGTGTGTATGAATTACTGCCATCTAATGGTAAAGATTGGAATAGCAATGACTTCAGATGTCAGGAGTAGCCTAGTTGTGAATGGATGGTGTCCTTTGATGGACATAATTTTTCCTGATATAAAGAAGTTTTCATCCAGTGGCCTCGGGTGCAGCGATGACTGCATTACTGGTAACTACTTCATAATTATGTACACGAGTACTTTCTTCTTCTATGGTCCTTTTAAGGCGTTACACATCTCAAACGTACCTATCAAACAAAACTGGTACTTCAGTTTTAAAGCTCAGACAGATAGAAATGGCTCATTCTAAGAGAATAATAACACAACAGTCATTTTAGTGATTAGATACTAATAGAAACTGTTTTTAACTAGATATTTTTTGTCTTTTTGTTTTTAGTTGAATTGGTAAACATTATTCACAATAACAACATATAAACAATAAAATGCTTATGCCAGGAGATGTAACATACAAAGATAATTACAAAGTTTAAGATAAAAGAGAATCCAGTAGATAAAATGACCAGCCGAAATGTATTTTCTCAGAAACTGTCAGCTATTCGTCCTATTTCTTTATTCCTAATATGCTTTATATTTATATTGGTGCCATATTGTTTGAATTCTTGATGAAAATGTTGAACTTTGGGTTTGGAGTTTGACCATCTCTCCTTAGGGGGGATATGGAATTTACCTCGAAATAATATCAGTAGAGTTAGATGAATAAAATCTTGGTGTTTCTCACTGGCTTCATGGTCTAAAATAATATCTTTTTCAGCAAATTTGACCGCTTCTGTAGTTTTTTTCAACCTTTAATCCAAAATCTTTTTGTATACATACAGTTTGCTAATGTGTGTTTCATCCTCTGCTCCACAAAAGTTCTCTTACGGGTATATTCGACGAAATACTTTAAATTAAACTTCTTTTGCTTTATTATACAGATAATATTTATCTCCAATAAGCAGGGTCATACTCTAATTTATACCTGTAAATTTTGAGTATATTTTTCTGATATATTAGGATATCTTATATATTTGACCTTTGACCTTTGTTACACTCTGCACCTTTAATGACATTATTATTCTGTTATCTCGAGAAAATGTGCTAACTCATTATCTCGAGATATTGTTTTTTTTTTTAAATATTCCAGCATGGTCGCTCTCAGCTTCCGTAGTTGTGTGTTATAGAGGAAGAGAAGCGAATAAAAGTGTAGCGGTTGCTGGAAGCTGAACATTTTACGTCTGGTCATCTGTTTGAGGGAAACGCTGGAAGCTTGTTGTCAAAACTGGAAGTCAGTTCAGTTGTTTTGCATATTTTGTGCAACAATCCTCATCGTGGAAGCTTTGAGTCACATCTGCTTTTTGTTTTCGTTTTCAGACTTTTCATGATGGTTTAGAGTTTTTGTGACAGTTCAGGGACTCTCTGATTGTTTCATGATGCTCATTTAAAATCTCTGTTTCTTAGAAACAATCTTTTATCTGTTTCTGATCATTTTTGTTGGTTATATTGAGTCTTTTTTGGGGTAATTTTCTTTTCTAGTAGCTTGCATTCCTACATTTCCAGGTTCTGTTGTTGCATTTTGACTGATTCTGCATCTGTTTCATTTTGTTTCTCTCGATGGAAATCCTGTTTTTCTCTCACTTTAGGCGCTGTTCCCATCTTTCCCAGTTTGTTCTCGGCCCAGATACTGACCCCCCCCTCTGATATAATTCTCAAATTTTTTTTTTCACTTTGACTAAAAGCATCTGTGAACTGAATAAATATAAGCTCCTAAATTAATTTTTCTTTGTGATGACTTGGATTCTCTTCACAGCTTTATTGTTCTGTGGTCATTTTGTCTCTGTGATCATCTTCCTATGTGTCTTTGTGATCATTTGGCTTCTAATTTTTGCCTCATTATTTATCCCCTGCTGTTCATTTGGCATGTCTTTGTGGACGTTTCCTCCGTTGCAGCCCTTTGATTAACCTTCCAACAAGAAATGTTAATAGCTGTTTGGGTTCTTGAGTCCTTGCTACAACATTCCTGTTCAGTATTCCTTCCAAGCCACTGCCTGCCTTCAGTTAGCAACAGTAAAATACAAAAACTAAAGTAAGAACAAGATTAATGTGGGTTTTTTCTAATTAACACTAATCTACATGCTTCAGCGTTGCAACAAGGGACCGATCGGCCTCACTGAGGCACAAAAAAAGAGGAAAAAAGAAAGTTATGGAAACTTTATTGGACGTTTTATTCTTGATGTAGCTCAAATAAACACATTCAGTGGAAACAGTGAGTAAAGCTCAACACATTTCCTTGTATTTTTAAAATTGGCGTCACAAAAAAATAAGGTAAAAATAATGTAAAGATCAAAACAGAAGCAACAGAAGAAAGAACAATATCTGTGGTTAGTTGGGAGAAATATTCTGTGTGTGAAACACAGGACGTGTAGTTATCAAACTTTTCTTAATGACGGCCATGCTTCCACAGCATTCAGCCACAAATTAATTTCCTTTCAGGCAGTAAAACTTGTTAGAGGCGCTGGCTTGTTTAACAGGAACAATTAAAGCCAGTCAGGGATGACTGATTCACTAGAAACAGACTGGAAGACTTGTTAGTGCAGACAAATAACCAACAATGCAACGCTCGCTTTCAGAGTAAACTCTCTCTCTTTACACTTTACTCGCTCCCAAAAAGAAAATGATGAAGGCAACTGGGAAAGCTTTTGAATATAAGAGGATGTTCGCTGTTTTAAACCAATTTTCCAACATTATTTCAATGCAGTTTAAGATTTAATTAAGAATTTGAACGGCTTGCTGAAGCATTCACCTGTTTCTTTCTTTCTTTCTTTCTTTCTTTCTTTCTTTCTTTCTTTCTTTCTTTCTTTCTTTCTTTCTTTCTTTCTT
>JBBBVU010000022.1:21929868-21948028 GCA_037177055.1 Atherinosoma microstoma | reverse complement strand
TGCGTCTGGATATAGCAAGAATAGGACTGGATATCTGAATATAATGTAAAGCAGTGGTTCCCAACCTATTTTCCCTGCAGACCTCCGTCATACAACTACCAAGAAGCTGTGGACCCCCCCAAGCCTTCTCCGTATTGAAACAAGGCTTGGTATTATGCTTTCATTGTCCCCATAAATTATCCATACAGGACAACACAGTGACTGTGTCAGCATGCAGAATATACGGAGCATGGATTCCAGCCACCACACCACGGAGAAGACCCCCATCCGTCCAGCAGGTGGCAGAGGGAGGCCCCAGCCAGAGCCCCCAACAGCCACGGGGCAGAGGCCCCAGCGGGCCGACTGGCAGAAATACTTTGGTTTTAAAACCACCGATTTGTCCCAAAATGTTTTTACATAAAAACTTTCAGCTCTTTATCAATTAAAAAAGAAATGTCAATCAAAACACTTTCAAATGTTTTGTTGGAGCGCAATTGGGATCTCTGATGAGTGTATTTTGTACGTGTACATATGCATGTACTTGTACACATTAATGTTAATTCTCATTTTGAATGCTATATGTGCCACAGTGGTTCCCACCCTGTTTTCCTTGAGGGCCCCCTTCATGCTGTCCCCCCATGGACCATGGACCCCTTACCCCACCCAGTGCTGAAACCGTGCTGGTTTTATGCTTTCATTGGTGAAATTCTCAACACAAATAATGAATTCTGGCTGAGTCCTGTCCTTCCATGAAGCCAAAGTTAAATTAAAAATGTACTCTCTTATTTTATTTTTTTCTTACAACGGCTCTGAGTCTTCAAAGCCTTGGGGACCCCCTGTGCATGTTGGGTGACCCCCTTGGGTGGTTCTGGACCCCAGGTCGGAAACCACTGCCCTATCAGATATATTTAACTGAGTGATCAAAACACATACCATATTTCCTGGGCTATAAGTTGCATTCGTACAATTGAATTGGAAGTATGCTTGTATTTTCTGACACTTATAGTCCATAAAATATGATTGTGTTTCATGAAGCGGTAACACCAAAAAAGCCCGACTGCAAAGTCATTTATATTCACAGGGGTCCCCGGGGGGACACGGTCAAACGCCTTCTCCAAATCCACAAAGCACATGTAGTGATCAGTTGACAGCTCCGCCCCTCTCTTCACCCGAGTGTCCAAAACATGCGTCCGCAAATCCGACGACACGACTCTTATGGTGTTCGTTATGGACAATCCATGACAAGCACAGAAGTCCAACAACAGAACACCACTTGGATTCAGATCAGGGGGGCCGTTCCTCCCAATCACGCCCCTCCAGGTCTCACTGTCATTGTCCACGTGAGCATTGAAGTCCCCCAGCAGAACGAGGGAGTCCCCAGGAGAAGCGCTCTCCAACACTCCCTCAAAGGACTCCAAAAAGGGTGGGTACTCTGAACTGACATTCAGTGGATAGGCACAAACAACAGTCAGGACCCGTCCCCCCACCCGAAGGCGGAAGGAGGCTACCCCAATGCACAGGTGCCAAGCTGGGGGCAATGAGTATGCCACACCCGCTGGGTGTATTTGATATAAATTAAATGAATATATATGAAAAAAATAAAGTATTCATGTGAAATTGTAGTTTGACATTTTTTAGTCATGTTTACTTTTTAAAGTGTTTATTGTAGAAACAGAATCTAATGATAAGATTGCTAAAATTAGACAGCTTTTCAAATTCTTTGTTCAACAGTTTATTTGTGGGCGGAGCCTATTTATGTAAATGACTCAACTTTTGTGGGAGGGGCTTGATCATGTGATACTTGGGGTAAAAATCTAGAACTCTTTGATGTCTTTAATCTTTGTTACATCACTGATGATGTCACCAAGTAAAGCCTATATCGGGAGAGTTCTGATCTGCATTCTCAGATCTTCCAAACTTCTGACCGAGTGCACGCACGAATTCTAAATTTTGGAATATCCCCTGTCTACTGGCGAGAAGAGAGCGATTTTTAGAGAACTTTTTCTATCTTTCTACAGACGAGTTGAGAACGAAGGAACATTTTAGTGAATTTCTGTTACAATGGCATCGAGAAACAGAAACAACACCTTTTTTAATGGCGCCAACAAAGCCTCACAGGCAGAAACCAACAGCCTGGTTAATGGCTTCATGTATAACGACCGGAAACCGAAATCTGGCAAGAAACATTTTCGTCAGACCACCAAAGACTTGAAGACCAGTGCCAACGGTTTCAAGTTTAATGATGATGGAGCAAAATCTGCTAAAAAGCAGTCTTGGAGGACCAGAAGCCCCTCAAACAAGAGTGACAATGGTTTCAAGTCTGGCTTTGCCAGGAAAGGTCTGGGATCAACTGAAAACCAGCATTTTCAGACCACTAACAGCCAGACAGAATCAAGGAGAGAGATTGCCAAAGAACAGGCGTTTATCAAGCCTTTAGGGAGTTCCCTTCTTAAAGATGCAAAGAGGGAACTGGAAGCTGCATTTCAAACCAGTGACGAGGGAGAGATCACGCAGGAGGAAATGTGGTTCAACATTAAACGTCTCTTCAAAGAAACATTGGAGGAGAGAAAAGTCACGAAGAACCAGATTAAAAATCTGGATCAAGAACAGAAGGAAATTAAGGCCATAAAGGCTGATTTAGAGCGAGAGAGGAAAGAGCTTCAGGACCAACTCAGCCAAGTGGAGGCCAACGGTTTCAAGTCTGGCTTTGCCATGAAAGGACTGGGATCAGCTAAAAACCAGCCTTTTCTGACCACAAAACTCCAGATAGTCCACAAAGATTTGGACCAGGCAAGTAGTCCGTCTCTGGAGGAAAATGGAAAGGAGACCGAAGACATGAACGGACTCCAGTTGCAAAGGACCAAATATGAAGACGAGACGATATTTGATGAGACAAGGAGGGAATTGGAAGCTACATTCAAAACCATTGACCAGGGAAAAATCACCCAGGAGGAAATGTGGCTCAACATTAAACACCTCATCAAAGAGGCAGTGGAGGAGAAAAAAGTCATGATCAACCAGATCAAAAATCTGGACGAAGAAGAGAAGGAAATTAAGGCCATAAAGGCTGATTTAGAGAGAATGAGAACACGGCTACTGAGCCAACTTAGCAAAGTGAAGACCAACGGCGCCTCAAACATCGGTGCCAACGCTTCCAAGTCTGGCTTTGCCATGAAAGGTCTGGGATCATCCAAAAACCAGAATTTTCAGACCACAAACAGCCAGACAACTAAACATGGATGGCAGAAATCTCCAGACACACAATCAACTCCTAAAGAGGAGCAACAAACGGAGGTAAAAGCCACAAAACTCCAGATAGTCCACAAAGATTTGGACCAGGCAAGTAGTCCGTCTCTGGAGGAAAATAGAAAGGAGACCAAAGACATGAACGGACTCCAGTTGCAAAGGACCAAATGTGAGGACAAGACGATATTTGATGAGGCAAGGAGGGAACTGGAAGCTACATTCCAAACTATTGACCAGGGAAAAATCACCCAGGAGCAAATGTGGCTCAACATTAAACACCTCATCAAAGAGGTAGTGGAGGAGAAAAGAGTCATGAAGAACCAGATCAAAAATCTGGACGAAGAAGAGAAGGAAATTAAGGCCAAGAAGGCTGATTTAGAGAGAGAGAGGAAAGAGCTTCAGGACCAACTTAGAAAAGTGGAGGAGAGCTACAGAGAGGTTGACAGAGAGAAGAACAGACAGCGAGACAGAAAGTGTGTCTGGAACAGGAGACAGAAACAACTGGAGACGGAGGCAGAGAACCTCAAAAGAGAGAGAGAAGAATTTGAGCTGCAGAAAAATCAGCTGCGGCAGGAGGAAAAAAATATGGAGCAGAAAAGACAAGAGCTGCAGCAGGAGAAGCTAGTCCTGCAGCAGCTGGACGGGAGGACACGCACCAAAGTGGACGCCTGTAAATTAGAGGAGACCAACAGAAAACATAGAGAGAGACAAAAGATCTGGAGCAGGAGACACAAAATGCTGGAAGCTGAGATCAGGAAACTAGAGCAGGAGAAAAATCAGCTTCTGAAGGAGAAAAATAATCTCATGAAGGAGAAAAAACAACCGGAAAAGGGGAAGAAAGGCTTGAAGAAGAAAGAGAGGGTGCAAACTGAAGAGGGAATAAGTTTGGATCAAGTAAGACGGGAGAAGAACGAGCTGGAGTTGGTGAAAAGTCAACTTTCAGAAGAGAAAAAGCATCTGGAGCAGGAGAAGAAACGACAAGAGGAGGAGAGAAAAGGGATGCAGCTGGAAAACCAGCTGAAAGAGGAGAGAGAAGTGATGCAGCAGGAAGACGTGGAAGCAGAGAAAAACAATGTTGAGGAGAAGGAGGAAAAAATGGAGGATCTTCTTTATGTTCAGCCCTGGACTCTCCCAGAGTACCAGGGTGAAGCCCAAGTTTTCTGTCATCCATCTCACGATGAACCGGATCCTTGCTCCGCTCCACCCTCCGCTCTACATTACACTGGTTACCCTGAACTCCATCCAAGCTCGTACCAGGTTCCCCCCTGTGACCCCAACTGTTATGGATCCTTCATCTCTCCACCTGCATACAGTCATCATTATGGTTTCCCAGTGTATGATCAATACTCATACTGGGATCCCTCCAACACCAATGATGGCTCCTTCATCTTTCCACCATTTACACATCTCATGTAAGATCCAGATCTTCCCTCCACCTCAGCTCTGACCGCTCCTCTCCTTCATTCCTCCTTTCTAAAAACTGCAACTAAAAAATAAAAAATCTAAATAAAAAATCTAACTAAAAAAAATATCTAGGTTTCAAGTCTTTTAGGGGTATTTTAATCAAAGTATTAGATATTTGAAGAAAATAAAAGGCTTAAATAAAAAAAGGTGGTAAACTATCAAATCAAAAATCTATGCTCTTAATTAAAGACGAGTAAAAGTTAAATAAACCAATAAAGTCTAACTTTATAAGTCTAAAGCTTAAAGGCTTGGTGCTGCTGAACCGGGTTAAGAAACATTATCCCGGGGATGAAAATCATCTCCAATAACATCAGAGGGCATCACCACAGCAACGGCCCAGATCAAGGCAGGCTGGGTTCCACACTATAACCTGCTGTCCAGGGCCCCCAATAACCCAGACAAAGGAAATAACCATGGCAACAAGCCTATGCATAGCTCCTGGTGAGGAGAATCTCCATGACAATAATACTGGAGTTAAAAAAAAGTTAAAAACAAAAATCAAACCAACCTGAAAACAGTAATAACAAATCAGAAAACCAAGTATAAAAGTTGACAATGAGTTCATAAAAACATTGGGCCTCTTTCACCAACATCTTCTAACAAATCTTCTTAAATTTATACTTAAATTGTATTTCAGAAGTCTTTTACAAAAACCCTCTGTCAGATTCATGAACATGTTTGTAGATCGCAGAATTGTTTGTGTCTTTCCTCTTAGATGGGTGAATACTAATCTCTCTTAAATTCAAAGGGCGGACCACCTGGCTCTAATTTGCATAGATAAACTGCCCATAAAAGGTCGTGTGCAAACAGACACAGCCATCGGTGAGAAAAGGAGAACTAAGAAACATGAAAACAAAAAGTACACTAGGATTTTGCTAATATATATTAGGGATGCAACAATACCCAAAATTTACGGTCCGGCACGGTTCAATACTTTAATGTCACGGTTCGATATTTTTTCCGATACAAAAAATTAATTCAAGAAGCAGAAACTAGAGAAGCAGAGGTGAATTTACAGTTTTACTGAATGGACTTTTGCCTCGGACAGACGACTTCTCATGGCTAGTTTGATGTTGTAAAGGCTGAATTTGTGCTCTGCTGCCACACTGGAGACTAGAATTCCAAGAGCTACTTAAGCCAAAGTTTTAAAAATAGGGAAAACTTCGCTTATGAAGTGATCAGAAGTCGGTAAGACTCTCTGAACGAGGGGTTTCCTGATCCCGTCAGGGTGCACTCTGGGACCACTGGTTCGGCTGCACCAGTTTGGAACCCATAGTGGTCACAGACACACCCCAAGACAAAAGCTAATTAATATGCTCACTCGCTACCAAGTGGTCAAGGGTGTGAATTGTAATCTGTCAAAATGACGGATGGTCTTCAGATTTTTTCATCATCAATTTAATAAAAACAATCAATGACGTAAAATATTCGGTCAACGACCCCTGCTTCGGTAAATGCATGTTGGAGGCGCTCTGTGGATCTGCGCTGGATGATGCAGCCCAGGCGGAGTAGATCCACTACTATCCAACACAGATCCACTGAGCTTTTAACACTGAGCGCGTCAACAGAAGACAAGTTCATAAAAAAAAAAGTATTGTTCGATACAGTGCTCGCGGTTCGGTACGCACCTGTATTGAACGATTCAATACAGATACATGTATTGTTGCACCCCTAATAAATATGTATATCTGACCCCGTGACCCTTCTGAGCCTCGAGCAGTGAAAACCAAGTTCAACAGAAGACAGGTCTGGACTGCAGGCTGGACTTTATTAGCTACACCTGTTCAATTGCTTGTTAACACATATAGCGAATCAACCGACCACATGGTTGTAAACATGGTCCGGACTACTGGCTAAAGTTCAAATTGATCATCAAATTTGGGAAGAAAGAGGATTTAAGTGACTTTTGGTTGTTAGTCTGAATATTTACTGGGATTTTCACACTCAAGTATCTCTAGAGTTTACAGAGAATGGTCTGAAGAAGAGAAAATATCCAATAACCCGAACCCTGGATAATAATTAAATCTTATATAGAAGCTTTCAGTATACGGACAGTTAACTTTTAACACTGTTCAGTGAGAAAACTTCCCCACCTCAGACACTTGATGGTTCATATCAGGACTAAACAGATTATTATTGATTTTAAGGAACTGATGATGATGATGAAGCATCTTCGGCAAGTCTTCCTTATTCAAAGAAATCCATTTTCAGTTCTGGTTGTTTACAGGAAAAAGCTGCTTGTTAATGCTGTAATGCCACTTTTGTCTGTAGATCACATTATAGATAATTCTAATTCGTTAACACTGAAAGACTTAAAATAAGTAAATCCTGAGAAATAAAGCGTTAAAAAAAAAGCATCAGAAATGCAGAATTTAAATCACCAAAATTTGCAATCATGCAAACACAAGTGAAATGAATCGTAGTTCTGAGAAATGACGGAGGTTTAAAGTCTGTTTCTGAATGTGGACACAGCTGTGATGGTTCTCAGGTCACCTGCCGACCACAGTAAGAGAAGACCTCCTCAGCAGACCTCCGGGTCCCGATCTGGAACCCGATTGGCTTACAAAGAGTGAAGAAACTACTGTTCTGTAATAAGCTGCTTCAATACCAATAAGTAATAATCAATAAATAATCTCCACTGATTAGAAGAATTTTATTGTAAATTTTATCACATTTTCTTTAAATCAATCTTCACTGATCCACAGAGTCAAAGTGCAAGAGCAGAACAAATACAGGCAAAATGTAGTGTTCACATTAAAAAAAAATTACAAGAAATTATCAAAATAAAAAAATATAATTTATTTAAAATGACAGACAAGTGATGCACGTAAATTATCCTGTTATCCGACGGTGAAGGAATCAATTGTTTTTAACTGTTTAACAGAAGCACACAAAATAAGTACATTTATTTATTATTACTATTTTATCTATGAAGTGGAAAAATGAAAATGTGTAAAGATCTGAAATAATCACAGCTTTTTATAAGATTTATGCTGCGTGACTTTCTACATACGAAAGCGCTCCCAGCTCATCAGTGATCACATTCATGCCGTTTATCTTGTTTTCCAGGTGAACTACGAAGATGAAGATGCTGCTGATTATTTGGGATTAAACTGAATAAACAAAGTTTTTTATTCATTCTGACGGGACAAAAATCTATATTTAAAATTGTCAACATCCGACAATTTACAGCTAAAAAGCTAAAAGTGAAATAAAGAGCATTTAACATCTTTTTATTCATCTTATTATTATTATTATTATTATTATTATTATTATTATTATTATTATTATTATTATTATTATTATTATTAGGGTGGAAATTCAACACGTGTTTAAATCTGTTCCGGATAAAACGGCGTGTCCAGGACGGCCTGTTTCTTCCCGGATCTCGGCAGACCTTCGCTCAGAGCGTGACAGATCTCCTCCCAGGAGCTGATCTCTGAGCTCCAGAGTGCAGCTCTGGCTCTGATGAACTGTGAGACCTCAGTCTCGCTGCCTCTGGCCAGACTGATGCTGTCCTTACAGATGAAGAAGACGTCCATGCCGAGGAACAGAGCATTGAGCGCGATGAAACCGGCTCTGGCTGACTTGGACGCGACAAGAGACCCTTTAACCGCTGCCTGACCGACGTCGGGGATATCTGAGGCCACCCGGGGGATGTTACGCAACGCTTGTCCTTCCTGAGCCACGACTTTACCTGCAGTCGCAATGACCTCTTCGTTTTTTAACAGCTTCGCAGCAGAAGCCAGGTCAACAATGGAGTCAATGCCTTTCCCAACAGAATAACAAGTACCCGCTTTAGAGAAGAGCTTTCCTATTCCCTCCGCCATGCTGAAGGTATTTGCTTCCATTTTGGACATCGACTGTCTGGTCACCTCCTCCAGACAATCCTGGAGTTTCGTCAGATCCTCCATGAAGCTTTGGAAGATTTCCCCGGCTTTCTTCTGATGCGTGTGATTAACTCCGACCTCTGTGGCGGTGGTGACGATGCTGTTGACCCCGCTGGTGACTCCCAGCCCCACACCGGCCATCGTCAGACCCAGAGACACTCCTGCTGTAAAAGGAATCAATGCCAAACCGACGATGGAGAGCACGCCTCCTACAGCCCCCACTGAGCTGCCGGCCACACTGGAGATTTTTGCCCCTTTATTCATCCTGTCCAGCTGAACAGCGCTCTCCTCCAGCTCTTTTAGAAAGTCAAGCATCCTGGGCTGTCGCTCATTGAATTGCTTGATGAAGCCTTCACACCATTCCTCCTGAAACAGGAACACCATCCGGAAGTTCAGGTCCTCCCTGAAAGAATAAAAGAGGAACTTAAGTATTTTAAATCAAGTCTCTTTTGTTATAGAGGCTACAAGATGTAATATTTTAATAAAAATATTATGAGGCATTTTCTGTAAAACATCCAAGCCACATCTGAATGCCCCACCTAGAGTTTTACAGGAAAATGTTCCTTCTTTTCCTCAAACAGTCAAAGCAGCACATGATTTGCATGATGTGGATTCAACTTTAATCTGAGGTCACGGTAAAAAAAAAAAAAAACCTGACAAATAATCAAATAAAAACCAGACAAGAGCAATATATGCAAAACAAGACATAAAATAACAAGGAGTCAGTGTGCTGTATGCAGAACATCAGGAGTGGGAGAAAAAACATCGAGTCACATAAATATCGTGATTTTTTATTTCACGACTTCAAAATTGATTTTTTTTTCTGTAAAAAAAAACCTAAACACATTTTAAAAAAATGTTTGATACAATTTTTTTAGATTTGTGTCCAGCATTATAGCAGCAGAATGAGCGTCTTGCTGCTGTGTTGTGCTGAGCAGATCTGCTTTACCAATAGGCTTTTATCTTCTTTTTTTATTTTTTTATTTAAACGCTTCATTTTCAGCTATATATTCAAATATATTGCTGCTAAATAAATCTTAAAAGGGATACCGTGTAACTTTTAACCTTATCAGCCTAATGTGAGTAATAAAGGAAGATTTCTGGGGTCAATAAACAGTGTTTGACGCGTGTCAGTGTCTCTCATGGGGTCATGTGACCTGCAGCACTTTGCTCCCTCTATAAACACAGAGGCCTCTGCTTTGTGTTACTCTTTCCTCCTCTTCCATCTAAAGTTTGTCAAGGCTGAAGTAAGAAGGTGAAAACGGTGTCTGAGGAGGCCAGGAAGCGATTAAAAGCAACAATGTCATGTGGCCTGTGGGAAGTTACAGATTTAGCGCACGTACACAGTATCCCTTTAAAAACGGACTCACATGTGATGTGCATGTGATTTGGAGACGACAACACATGTGATCTTGGTGGTTGTGGCTCAAAAGTTTGGGAACATCTGGTCTGGAGAACTAAATATGCTGCTGATAATAAGCAAGTCTGGCTGAATGGAAGAAAACTATCTAGAAATGAAGGAGACGGTGGTGAAGCTAACCTGATGTCATGAAGCTGATTAATGTGGTCGAGCATCCTCTGCACGTCGTCTTCAGACAAATCCTCACCGAGCTCGATCGCAGCTTCCTCGGTCGTCTTCAGGGAAAAGTCGCTGAAGCAGCTGAGAAAGACACATTTACACTAGATTCTGCAGGACGTGATGTTGTTTTTACTCCTTCATCTAACACCGGTTTACCTTTTCTCCATCTTCTCACAGATGCTCTTGGAGGTCCGTATGTATCTGTCCAGCTGATAAGCAAACACCTCCGCGTTCTGAAGTTTGGGAAGGAAGAAAACATTCGCATCGCGTTTAAACTCCAGGAGGCGAGGACAGATCAGCCTCGCGGCGGTGACGACGGCCTGAACGTAATCCAGGCCGACGTCCTCGGGCGGGCGTAACACCCGGTTCTCGGTGAACACGTGCAGCGAGGTGACGGCCAGCTTCTCCACCGCATCCAGGAAGCAGTCCAACTGCTCCAAACCTTCCAGGGTGTCCCTCAACACTTCACACAGCTCCTTCTCCAGCTCATCACGCCTGCTCTCTGCACTTTCAGTGGAGAACACGTTCTTCACCTTTTCAAGAAAACCTTGACCTCTGATTTTATCAGCCCTCTCTTTGATGTCCATCATCATCCCCAACTCCGTCTCCCTCCAGATCAGCCATTTGGAGAACATCTCGGAGAATCCTCGCACCGTGTGGATGCAGGCGAGGGTATCTGAGGTGTAGAGGCACAAGGCCTCCTGCAGCTCCTTCCTGGAAAACAGCAGGAGTCACGTTTAAAAACAAGAAGGAGATTGACATCAAGCCAGTCATTGGCTTCTCAAAGCTGCAAACAGAAACCCGTCAGTCCCGTCTTGTAAACGGTAACGTGAGAAAAGGAAGAGATGAACAATGAAATTCAGAAAGACAACAACATGGAAATCTCTTTAAATAGACTCAACTTGGGATATTTCAGTGTTTTAAAATCTCCTGTACAGCACTGTAAATGTTGAATTCAACATTATTGTCCAGTAGAATGACTCCAGTAAACAAATATTTTACTTGGACACATATAATTATGCTTCTTTTACTTTTAATCTTTTTTATTTAATCTATTTCCCTCTATTCAATTTAAATATCCACAAAATCATTTATATCTATAAATGTAAACTACAGAAATGTAGCTGTACCATTTTCTTTTAGTGTTTATAACTGAGGGAAACTTGGGAATTACTATTCAGAATGGTCACTATCAATGAATCAAACTTTATCTATAAAGCATTTTTCGTACAGAACAAATTGCAACACAAAGTGCTTTATAGTAAAAACCGGGAGGCTCGTAAACTAAATGTGATTTAGATAAATAATTCGGACTGAAACCTTTAAGAGCTTTAAAAAAACAATAAAAGTATTTATAAATAAATTCGGAAGCGCACAGGAAGCCGATACAGAGATACTAATATGAGCAGCTGAGTGCTGTAAAAGCTGTCGTAGGTTTACACTAATGTACATTGAAATATGCAAATATATCATTCCCACCCATCCATATACTATAAATCAGCTTTTAAAAAAGGTAAATCAATGGATATCAAACAACTCAGGATACATATATTATATATAAGCCCCTTTTAAACTCAACATTACAACAAAAGAAGCAGAACTAGAGCGTTTCCATCTTTACAATCTAACAATAAAGTTCAGAAATGACTGAGACACAACCTACACCGTCCTCAGGCCAACTTACACCACCCAGGAAGCACTTCACCAACATGCAGTATGTTCCCTGCCCTCTGAAGCATCCTAACCCACCATGAACACCCAGATACACAAAGATCCGAGCACCAGTCAGAACCAGAACAAAGAGCCTTTCATCGGCTCCAAGAAAGGCCGGGGATTTCTGGTGCTGAATTAATGACAACATGATGGAAAGAATGTGGAGCTTCTGGAGGATCCATGTAAAAGACTTGCCATCACAACAGCACCGATGAAGAACAAACAACTCAAAGATTGTCGGAACAAGTTAAAATCTTCTACGCTGAAGTACTGAGAGTATCAGGGAGCCATCAAAGCCGAGGTACCACAACTGGAAACATCTGTAGTACATCACTGCAATGCCCAGCCCTCATGGCAGCATTCATTTTCTCCACATAAACAGCACTCTGCTTTGCTTTACATGTCCAAATACTTTGACATGTGTAACACTTTGAAGATTTGACCAGCAGATGTCCCCAAAGCACATTTATTTCACAGTAAATCATAGTGAAAACTAGCATGTTTACCTAAAAGAAATGACCCCGAGGGACTAATAAAAATGCACAACTTGATCTGTTACATTAACATGGACACTAATGCTTCAGTGCATGCGCAGTATCAGCTGTTGTATCTGTTGCAGGCAATACAGAGATAAATAAAAACGATAGGCTACAGATTACATTATAAAGTAATGTCATTTAGAGTAATGTAATGTGATTTTTTTAAAAGTAATAACGTAATGTGATACCCACTTATTCTGAAATATTCTACAGATTGAAATTATTTTACATCCACGTGGTTTCAAATAAATAGGCCTACTAACTCGTGTTAAACGCTAACAGGTAGGAACAAGTCCGTAAAGCCGCGGATGAATTGTAATTTAAATAATTTTTACATGATTGATATGCAGTAAAACAAAACAAAAAACGTAATCAATAGCACCAATATTGCAATAGAAAAGCAGAAACTTTCATCAAAGTTTTCAGATGAGTCCTTTAATTGGCATGACATGACATTGCGTTTCCACACGTTCAGACTTTACCTGGCTGCAGACATTTCTCCTCAGCACCTCCGGGACGTCTCCTTCACCTGCACCGCCCGGATAAAAATCAATAAAAATCAGTTGGAGGGTCGCTGATTTGTTAGAAATCTTGGCTGATGAAATGACCCACAGGACGTGTTGCAGTTGATTTCACGTATGTTTGGTTTCGTTTTCCTTTCTCCACATCGACAAGCTGAGCCGCACCCATTTCAGGTCGATCCGGACATCAGGACTCGATTCGACTGTAAACTTTTGTTTGTCTAGCAGCTGATTGGCGACAATAATGCAGACCGACTGGTTGCTACATTGGATCGGCTGTGCCGACCGTCCCAATCTGTTAACCAATCAGATAAACGGTCTTGACTCTGACAACCAATCATAAAGGAGCATCTATCCTGCTTCGTCCTTTGCGTCGATCCAATGTAGCCTATAGCTAAAAAGCAACAGCTGACATTTTTATAGTGCCGGTTTCCGGATGATGCCTTCGGGTGCTGTAGGAAATATAGAAATTCATTTAAAGACGTTATGATTCACCTCCCCAAAGAAATGACGCATATTAATTCGACACACAAGATTAAGGAATTATTGCAATAATGATAAACGAACGCAGGATGAAATGGAAATTCTGCTATTAAAGCTTTTTTTTTTTTTTTTTTTTAATTAAACACTGCTGATCTTCATGCCAAACATGTTACCGCACTGTAAGTTTTAACTTACCTTCCTTTTAATAATTTTAATTCAATTTTTAATTATGATTTTATTGTGATTTTTTTCTATTTGTTGCTGACTTTCACTCATGTTTATGTAAAGCACTTTGAATTGTCTTGTACATGAAATGTGCCTTGCCTAAACATAGTAAAAATATGTTTAAAAATATCATATTACATCATCTATTGCACGAAATATTTCTGGAAAAATCTTTTTGTGTCTCAAAAGGTATGGCTGCATTAGACAGACACAAACAGAATGTGAATTCTATTTTTGATCTTTGTTGTTTGCCAGAAAAACAAAACTAAATTATTGTATATATAAATACACACTGCCTGGCCAAAGAAAGAGTCACCACCCCCAAAAAAAGAATAATTTGTTGCACTGCTTTTAGCTTTGATTACAGCAGCATTCGCTGTGGCATCGCTTCTATGAGCCTCAGCAAAGTCAAAAGGCTTATGTCCATCCAGTGTAGCATTAATCTTTCACCATGATCTTGTATATATATATATATATATATATATATATAGCCCATATGAGATAAGGTGCAGACTGACAGGCCCGGAAAGCAAAGCAAACAAATAAGGTACAGTACAGAGAGTAATAAAGCAAGAAATAAAAAGCCAGCTTGACTTTGACATTTTTGTTGGAAAGAGAATAAAACACTATCAGAAATAAAATAGAGTCAGCTGTGTTTGATGGTTTCAGTCACACCGGGAAGCTGGCTGTGTGTTACAGTATGTCCTGAGGAAAATACAGCAGCCTCCTTTACAGCCTGTTCATCATCCTATCTGTTCAGCACCTATAAAAAAAAACAACTACATTGCACTCATAAAGCCTTCACTCTGAAACCACAACTAACACACTGACTGCACTCAGACACTCAGCTGATAACCATGCGCATCAACACACATTCCCACAATCTGCTGAAAAACAGAGAATATATTCTTTCTCTTAGAAAAGGTTTCTCCAGCAGACAGCTGTGGAAGAAATAAGCATTCATGTCGTTCCCTTCAGGTGATTCTCCTCAACAGTTATGAACTCCGCACTGACATATAATATAAGGTTTTATTGTGTTTATTTCCACAAGATGAAGGTGTAACATAAGAATCTTTTATTGCCACTGTAAGAACATTGTCAGATAACATCCAGCAGTGAGATGCGGTCTAGCAGCTTCTTCCAGCAGTGAGTAAAAGTATGAAAAAGTAATATATGTGGTGGAAACTATTCAACAACTAAATTAACCTTGAATAAACAAACTCTTAGGAATAAAGGACTTTTAAGTTAAAATAAAAAAAGAATTACTTTAGAAAGAAGGAACTGAAGTAAAAGAAAGGACATTTAAGTAGAATATATAAAGTGATATCCTGTTCATTCATATTTTAGTTTCTATTTCCTGAGGACTGTGTTTGTGTTTTCTTTGCTGCTGTGCAGGATGAGTTATTTCTATCTGCTCATTTTAAAGCTCTGCAGAGATGATGAGCTGTAGATTTATATTCATCTTCTTTTTTTCCCCGCTGCTGGTCCCTTTTCTACTCTTTCTACATGTGGGGTCATCATGATCAGATCTTGAGAGTTTCATAAGGCCTTCAGAAGAGAAGATGGAAACCTAAGAGTGAGGCATAGAACTTGAAAACTTGCCTTTACTCATTGAAAAAAAAGTCAATAATAACTTCATTGCGAGGGAAGTCGTCTTTCAGAAGGGTAAATTTAAAATCGCAGGTTATCCATCCATCTCCACTTCGGGAAATTCAGCCAAGAACAGTGTTAGATGTACAAAGAAGTCTTGGATAAACCTTATAATTCCCGAATCTGCAGGAAACTTGGCAGCTGCACAAAGAAATTGCACAAGTTTGACCTGGATGGCATGCCAGGGGGAAAAGCTTTGCTTTCCAAAAACAACAACTGGATAATGTGCAATTTGCCGGTGAATGTACAGGTAAAAACCAAATATTACTGATAAGAGATGGAGCTGTTTGACCAAGATGACAGTAGATTTGATTTAAGACGTTTCAGTGGAAGAACCGCCTGGCGTCTATGAACCACAGTGGCAGTAATGTTTTGATTTGCACCAACGTAAATAAGTGATTAAATGTGACCTGCGAACATCTTTTTTAGGGTTGGAGCTGAATTGAAGGTGGAGATTCTAACAGGACCCTCAGGACATAAACAATCTAATAGACAGGCAAGAAAACATCTTCAACTGAATAAAAGGCATGAAAGGGTGGAAAATGTCAGCAAGTCGATGTCGTTGTGTGCATCATCACACATGCAGGATGATAACTGGGTGATGCAGCTGAAACTGCCGCTCTACCTGAGGCCAGGTGAGCATCTCCTACAGCTGAAGCTCTCAGATGAACACCTGGGGACTCTGAACCAGGACTGCACCCATGGGCTGTCATCCACGTGGAGCAGCTGCAGCATGCATGTAGTGGGGCTGGATCAAGGCCTGTATGTGTGTATGTGTGTGTGTGTATGTGTGTGTGTGTGTTGACAGCACAGGGACATTCATGTCAAAATGCTCACTCAGCTGCACTCAGCTCAGCACAGACACCCAGGGATCAGGGCGGAAACGCTGCTGACACGGCAGTGTCCTCACACGCGAGCCCGCTGTGAAACATCGGCAGAACACACAGCTGCAGTGGAGGAAAGAAACTAAGTGCATTTACTCAGATCATCATTTTCTGTCACTTTACATCTCTCCCTGCTACAATCCGATACATACTATTTACCCATCACATCCGTTTCATAGACGATTTACTGCTAGACTTCAGATTATCTTGGATTTATGTTGTTTCTGTTGGATTGTGACACTTAAAATGGCCTTTTATGGGATACTTTTTTAGCGCTATCTTGACCAGGACTTCATGGAGGAAGATCTTATGTCTCAATGGGACCCTTCCAGGTAAAATTAAATTAAATTAAATTAAATTAAATTAAATTAAATTAAATTAAATTAAATTAAATTAAATTAAAAAACTACTTTATAAATTCAAGGGAAATTAATAGGTTATGGAATATAGAAATATAATCCTTAATGTGTCTGATATAAACTATTATACTCTCACAGATTTAGCATTTTCATGTAAAACAAAAAAAACCCCAAAAGTAATGAATTACAATTGCAGCTCAGAGTGGTAGCAAAAAATGTAAATAAATAAAAAAGCCCCCCTGACAAAAGTTTTCCAGACCCCTCCCTAAGTGAATGGATAGAAAGATGTTTGCAGTATTTTCTTTCCCATGAAATCTTGTGTTCGTTTAGATTTTGTCCAAATTAGAGACAATGTCACTCTCAGTAATTTGTTTTTTCAGTACACAAATAATATTCAACATTGTTTGTGTTTTAAAGCTTTTCTTTGTGACTTTAGTAACGAGTCTCACTGAAACCGTTAAACTCCAACCCCTCCTAAGTATACCATCTAATTTACCATCCTGTTGGAAAGAGATGTGTCCACCCTGGAGACCAGAGGGCCCATGGGTGCTTCCTCACCCAGAGAATCCCTCTTATCAGATTCAATTACTGAAAATAGAAAAGTTCAAATTCTGACCACCTTTAAGAAATCCTTTTTTTCCCTGCTTTCTTTTACCCCAGAGTAAAATTTACTGGAAGACCTCCCTGAGCTAAAACTCAAGAGGGGGGGGGGGCTAACAAGCGCACGATTACAGCTGGATTTTGCAGCCTGCTGAGTTCATGTCAGATTGGTATAAAGAGTCAACGTGGGACCAGCTCGGCTACAGTCCTGGGACCTGATTTGCGCACCCTTCTTGCCTGTCAGGGATAATTGTTTAATGAAAGCGAACAGTGTCCCAAATCCGGTCAGAGAGAGAGAGAATCAGAGAGGTCTTTAGCGTGAGCTCAAGGTCTCTCTTCAGGGAGAAGCGATGGAATCTGCAGACGAGGCTCTGCTGCATTCAGGGCTTCTACCGTAGAAAGAAAGAGGGGAGTGAAGTTATTCAGTATGTTGACTTAACTCCGTCCAACCTGGACAACACCAAATCTGTTATTCAGGCCGAATTCCATTTCATGCTTTCATAACAATGAAACGTACGATGTAGAGGAGATTATTTGGAGGCATCTTTACACTCTGAAGAGGGAAGAAGATCTGTCAGAGTTCAGAGATGAATTACTGAGACTGATAATGTATAGAGGTGTTGATAAAGAGGAGGTGCAGGACTTTACCTCTGAAAGGAAGAATGAAAACATTACAGTTATATTTACAGAAACAACTGAAAAACAGATTAACAACATGAGAGTGACGAGGATGTCATTCGGCATTTAATATCTAACAAATTACTGTAAGTTGGTTAAGACCTGGATACTTTTGGGTACATAAAATGACCAAATATACACTTCAGCTGATTATACAGAAAACTGTATTTTAAAAAGTATTAAAAGCATTCAAATGTGCCAGATTGATCTGTAAATTATTATCTGTATTTATCTTTAGAAGCATGACTTCAACAAAGAATATCAAACATTTTCAGATAGATAGATAGATAGATAGATAGATAGATAGATAGATAGATAGATAGATAGACAGACAGATAGATAGATAGATA
>JBBBVU010000022.1:21913197-21924769 GCA_037177055.1 Atherinosoma microstoma | reverse complement strand
AGGCAGCGCGGAGCTGGAGGGAGCTGTCCTTTCAGCACCACCGCTTCACACTCATATCTGTGCTAACACAGCACACCAATTACACAGGTGTCTGTCTTTTAAATAGCGTATGTATGTAAATTTAATGCTGAGATTAGATATTTAAAACCCACAACTTGATTAGAATTAGCATTTTGCTTCAACCGAGGAGTCCTGCCTCGTCCAGCTTCCCGGCTAATTGTCATTCATGGAGATTCGTGTAATCAGAAGCATAGATATCTGCCTTCGTAATCTGTGACCTAAAAATGGCAGTATCTCAAGACAATAACGGGCTAAAGAAACATAAGTGAAGTCACAAATTTGGTGGGATGACTTGAGGGAGGGGTACAAGAGAGAGAGAAAGAGAGAGAGAGCGCTGCAACAATTGGATCGGTCAATAATAATGAGCCAATAAATGCGTAAATCTCAGCCTGTGCACACAAATGCAATTCAGTAATCCACCATTTACGAAAAGAGAGTGAGAAACAGGAATGGAGAGAGTCCACCATCGTTACATCCCCCTCGTTCCGCCCCCTCCACCACTCACAGAAAAAGGAATTAAAAAATCTTTAATATCTTTCCAGCAACGAGCCCCCCATTGCTGCAGCGCAGAGAACACACACACACTCACACACACACACAGTCACACACTCACACACATTACAGTCACACACATTGTGGGGCCTTTAAACGTCGCCGGTGAAGAGGAAGAAGAAGAAGAAAACTAACCTGCAAAATAAAGAGCAGCTGCTTTACTCTGACCTCACTCAGCATCAGTGTAAAGAGAAAGAAAGACTGTATGAATGTGCAGAGTCGCTCACACTGACATCGTGACAACACCAACGCTGTCTGTGGATCCGCGCGACTCGCTCTCCTGATTGTGTAATATAGATTTCTTTTTTTTTTTTCTTCCTGCAAAGCGGCCAAACCTGCATCCGAGAGCGCAGGGGTGAGAAAGGAGCAGAGGAAGAGGAGGAGGAGGGGAAAACAGGGACACCGTAACGTTCGTCTGATTTAATTTTTTCTTCCTATTACATGGCGCAAGGGCTACTATACAAACGGGACCGTCCTCGGTGTGATACTGCCACGGTGAATTTGGATACCAGAGCAGCAACAGCGGCGGCGGCGGCAGCGGCAGCATCAGCACCATCCTGCTCCTCCAGCCAACGAAGAAGCATCCTCGGCTGCAAAGGCGCCCACACCGACTCCTCGTCCTCCTCCTGCCGGCTCTATGTCGAGTGATGGTCGGCTTGCCTGGCTGGATGCTCCCCGCTCTCTCCGGATCGTCGACGACCGAACCTCCTCTAACCGCAGACCCCCATTTTCGGCGGAAACCTTCCCAGAGCTATAGGGCTACATATGGAAACGGGGGATCAAAATTTTAGGAAAAAGTAAAATATAAGCGGTTGATTTATTATTATTTATTCATTCTTTTAAGCGGTTTCTACCTTTTTTTTTTTTGAGAGAGAGAGATTTCTTTTGCCTGCTAATTAATTAATTTAATCGTTGAGCCTTGGTTTCCTCATTCCACCGAGTTGATCTGAGAGAAGCCAGCGTTAAGATTTTTCTTTGAACCTCTCCATAGGCTGTTATAAAACACCCAGGGAATATCTTTTATTTCCCCGCTACAGGACTTGAATGGTCCATTTGTTTACTCTCTTCTATTAAGATGATAAATTTGCTTGCTGTATTTCGTTTCCCTCTCCAGTTTAGTATCTCTTCGCTTTCTGCCCCCCCTTTAACTGACAAAACCTTATAGAATAAGAACAGCCAAGTAATAATAGTATTTAGAATAACTTTGGGTATAGCTATACTTATAGCCTTTGACTAAAGTAACTACAGACTGAACTGTTGTACTGTAAGCCTGCCATTACTTTTAACATTGCTACCCTTAAATCACCTCTTTGCTCCATTTGAGCTCATGTAAATCCAGCTCTGTGTACAGCTGTAACCTTTAATAAACAGGTTGCTTTAGAGCGTGAAACCCACGTTCATTTCCAGGTTCAGCCCTGCCTCCTTAGGCTATAATTAATCCTTTAATAACTCAGTGTTATTATTCACATTTGTTGCTTTTCTTGCTGCAAGTGGCCGTAGTGTGGGCTACATCTGCAGCTACAGGCCTGCCGAGGTGCTGCCATCCTCTGCATCCCTCATTTTGTATTTGTCCTCGATTGGTGGGAAATTAAAAGGCAAACCAAGAGGAGAGACATTCCTGCCTCTTCCTCGTTCCCCCCCTCCAAAAAAAAAAACCTCTCATCAGTTTTTCTCTTGTTGTGGTCCTCACCCAAACGCAACCATAAGGTTCCTACCGCATCCTCCTCCTCCTTCCTCCCTCTCCTTCCGCTCGAGTATAGCCCGTTTTTTCGGTTTGGTTTGGTCCCGCAAATTTTCAAATATTTACTTCCTGTACATCAAGAGGAAAGGGGGTCCCCCTTTCATGGAATGCGGAAACATGGGTCTGTTCGACCGCGGAGTCCAGATGCTGCTGACCACGGTGGGCGCCTTCGCGGCCTTCAGCCTCATGACCATCGCGGTCGGCACGGACTACTGGCTGTACTCCCGCGGCACCTGCAGGAGCAAGTCCATGAGCGAGAACGAGACCAGCAAGAAGAACGAGGAGGTGATGACCCACTCGGGCCTGTGGAGGACGTGCTGCTTGGAAGGTAAGAGGACAGACCCCTCTCTATGTAAGCTCCACTTCAGCTCAAAGTTTCCCAACATGGTTTTGTTTGAAGCTGTCAGGCTGACAGTTTAGTGTGAGTGGAGCTGCTCCTCTGTATTGTTTAACTTCAACTCTGCAAATGGAAAAAAGTTAAACTGGTGTTTTAAGCAAACATCTGAGTTAAATCACATTTAAACAATGTTTCTGACCAAGGATGATGTAAAAGTCGTTCGCTTCTCTGAAGATGACTCGTGCAAAAGGGAGATGAGAGTGCAGAAAGCAACTAATACTTCTCAACTTTAGTTGGGTCACCGTTGTCCTGTAGGTTTCATTTTTGGGATCCTGCTGTTTGTGCTTTAATTAATCCTCTTTATGCTTTAAATCAAATCCAAGAAAGAAAGATCTATATGTATCTTCCAAGATTTCAGTTTAGTCCAACACATGCTAAAGTCCTCATAAAGAAGAAAAGTTGCAGCTAAATACACGTCGTGTTCTTCTGTTCTAAACTCTTGTTTGTTTCCTTTCTATTGACAAAGGCACATCCTGTTCTAGTTGATTTGATTCATGCAACTTGTGATGAGGTTGCAGCAGACAGACTGTTTGGTTTTCAAGGACTCACAAGTCCAACAAAAGTCAGATGAAGATAAACAAGAATGTTACAAAAACAATACTGACTAAAGTGACTCTTATCAAGTCAAATCTGAAGGGTTGGAAGCATTTGAATTCACCAGAAAGAAGGAAAATTATACTTCTTCCCAAAATGTATATTAACTGTCGCTTGTCTTATTGTTTTTCTTTTTCTTTTCTATAGAAAACAGTCTATAATTACACCTCTCTGAGGCATACTACCAGATATAAGGTCATAAAGCAATCAAAACAGACAATAACAATAAATATAAAGGCTGAAATTTTCCACTTAAATCCAAATGAGCAGTTAATTTGAGGTATTTATCTCCAGGTGAAGAAGAAGGAGTCTTGCTCCATAAACAACTCCCACGCAAATCGAGAGATTTTCAAGTCAGAAATCGAACTTAGATAGTAAAATAAAAACACAGAAGCTGCGTGAGGACCCAAAAGTTAAGTCACGGTTAGAAGTGCAGTCCCATCTGTCAGGCAGCCTGACCTGCCTGACAGCCCTGACGGTGGCAGCGCTCCCTGTCATGCGACCTCTGACCCGTCTGTGCTCTCTGCTTTCTGAGATGTGAAACAGCCTTGCAGTCCTGAGCGCAGGTTTTCCTAGTCGACCTCCGGTGTCTGTCCTGTCAGACGGAGGCGGCGTGTTCTCTGTCATGCCCCGGCGGAGGCATAGGAAGGAGGCCGCTGTAACCTTGTGAGGGCGCGGAGCGTTACAAATCTGCTCATCTTCTTAGCTGCAAGATCCTGAAAGGCTGCGGTGTCTGACTTCATGCTGCTGAAGGTGGTGATAAGCAGCAGCAGCGGCTCTCTCCCTGCTCAAAGCTTGATAAGTGACTTTAAACAGAAATTTGAAAGCAGCCGTTATCAATATTTCTCTAATAACTGTGATAAAACAATATGAAAGAAGTCCGTGGTGCAGCATGCAGAGGATCGTCGGCTCTGTTTAACTTTGAAAAGCTTTACTATGAGTTTTTATTTCGTTGTTTAGTGGTGCGGTCCAGTTGCAGTCAGATTTTTTTCAGCACATAAGCCTCAAAAAAAGCTTTAAACTATCAGCTCTGCTAAATCGGAGCTTAAAAGGATCTTAAGAGAGTTAAATTGGACTATTTTATGTTGAGAAACTACAGACGTGGCTGTGAAAATCAAGACTCAGACACAAAAAACTGGATAGAATTTAATTGCATAAGGGTTTTAATTGAAATTACGAAGCTTTGTTGTCGCATTTAAAGCAATGTTCATCAAGAAATCCACTCTGGATGTTGGTGGAAAATGAAGATTGAGACATTATTTGTCTATCAAAGTCTCATTTTGTCAGTAAGACAGTCAACATTCAAACTAATGATAAAAAAAACAACACATGGGTCACGTCAAAGTGATCATAATAGCTGGAAGTTTTTATATTTCTCAGCAGAGACGCATCCCTCTGTTAGAGTTTCCTTGCTTCTTCTTGTGTTTAGGATGTGTTTTGGCATTAAATTTAACAAAGCAGCACCTTCGTATGTGGTTGTGATGATGTGGTTGTGATGATGTGTGTTTGTGTTTATTTAAATGTCAAAATATAAGAAAAAAAATCAAATGCTTCGAAAAACTGGATTATCTTCTAGTTTTTGTTTCTTGTAGTTTCTTTTTGTTTCAACTAGAATCCAACTTTCAGCTGTGACTAGGAATGCCCCCCCCCCCAAAAAAAAAACAGATTGCATAATAAACAAAAGATTTTCCTTTTCTTTTGTTTCTGTCTCAAGCTTAGTCATGAAAAAAGATGAGTGAGTTTGAGTTGTAAACCTTTACTTCTCAGTTACTTTTCTGCAGCGTAACTCTGGAGTGAAGAGAAAGAAGAGTAAAGTTTGAAACGCTGGATCTCAAACCTGCTCAGTGCTCATCATTTTCCTGATCTTGTTAAATATAATCATAAGAGTCTCTCCTCCCACTGAAAACTGAATACAAAGCTTGTTGAAACAAGCTAATCCCAACCCCGGGTTTACTTTGTATTCCAAAGCGCCTTCTGGATGCTGTTGTATTAATAAATGGGGAACAAAGACGGGGTCAGATCAAACTGAATTTAGATTCACCGACAACCAACCACGGGGATAATCTTGCTCATTTGGATCGTGCTACAAGGAAGACATCCCTAAAAAAGATGATTAAGAATATGTTTCATACATTTGCTGTCTAATAAGTAAAGTCCTGCATGCTTGTCCACCAGTTTGAGCAAAACAAGCTCCCCTTTGGCACTTTTGTCTGGGGTACCATTGCATTGATTCACAAGATTACAGTGGAGAAAATCCATCTTCTCAGCCTCCGAGCTAACACACTGAAGTCCAGACCAAAACAGAGAACTGGTCCTGTTCATCGACTGGCTCGTCTTGTCACACTCTGTTGATTTGATTGCTTCAAATTCATCATCCAGTGTTTTTTTTCCTTTTCAATGTTTCTGCCCTTTTTACAAACAGCTTACTGTGTGCTTCAGGGTTATTAGCATAACTAGCCTAGCTTTGCCCCAAGGATTTGGGTTAATTAAAAGAAACAAACAAGTGTTTTTTGTCCCCATAATAAAACATTGAGGTGGTACCCGCCACTATGAAAGTGCAGATGAGTCCGGCAATATGAGACTATGTCGTTTCAGAGCTACAAAGTCACATAAGGAGGAGGTCGGGGTGGATGAACGGGCTGAAAAACACTAGACACGGCCGGCGTTGTCTGTTTTCACCACGATTGTTTCATAACTTATGTTTATTCATTTAACTGTGGTGATGGAGATTCTTTAATCCTAACATTTATTTCCTTAACATATTTTAAACCCAAATCATGATGGTTGATTTTCAATAGTTCACATTTCCTGCTTATAGGATCTGTGACAGGATGGGAAAAAACAATCTACAGTCAGACATGTTGGTACAGTACCCAGAATTGGCTTTAAATGCTTTCACTCAGTTGCTATCCCCTATGGATAATCAATAGTTCTCTGAGTAGTGAGCAGCAAGCTGATGAATGGAGTCCTCAGTTGACATCATCACTGCCAGCTGTTGATGTAGAGTGATTTACAAATGATAAAATGATGCAATGATTGGGATTGTTGGGAGAAAGCAGTGTGTATTCTTCAGGGCTTATACGTTAGAAGCACAAAACAGTGGGCGTGTGCATGAGAAGAAACTCGTAAATTCTTGAAATTTCTACTAATTTTAATCGATTTACTTATTGGTCAGGTGCAAATGTTCAAAGCAGTCAGAGAGAAAAAAAGCAGCGTCAGTGTTAGAATTCAGAAATCACATCGACACCTGCATCAGCGTAGCTTCATTATCGGTCCAGCTCCGCGTCTGATCGCTGCGTTTACACCTCCGCTGTACCTGAGAAGCTTCTCAGGTGTCAGCAACACAAAGCTGTGGTTTCACCCGGCAGGCTTCGCATGGGAGCGTGTTTTCTGGGAAAAGAGCTCAGTCATCCCCTCGCTGATAGATAAAAGAACAACACTGAATGCTGATCGAGTGCTGCAGTTATTACACTGCACATAGGATTAATCACAGCTGGGGTGTAATTGTGACAGTGGCTGGCTTTTATCCCTGCCAGGCCGTTATTTAATTGGCAAACAAAACAGGACAGAGTCAAGATGACATCAAAACACTCCACACTTTCAGCTCGGTTCATGTGTCTGTGTATCGGCAACAATGAACCCCCCCCCCCCCCCCTCCCCCTTTGAATCGAGGATCAAAATGGCTGGAAATAAACCCAGATTTGTCATTTGTGATTCATGAATGATCCTCAGCCCAGAGGAGGCAAGGGAGTGGAAAAACGGGGGCACTGCATTTACTTACCGGGGTCAGATTCATTTAAATTCTCATTCAAATGACTTCCTGCTCAGGAAATTGGGTCTTAAAAAGCGAGTACATTTAATTATAGGTAGTTTGAACATTTTAAACCAGAAATTGAAAAAAAAAAAAAAAGTAGGGAGCGGATGCAGCTGGAGAGAGGCAGCGATAAGCAGGCTGCTTTGCTGCAAAACCCGGCCTTGTTCCAGCTCATAGAGAGTCACATCAAGTTTAACATTTCACATGTTAATTAGGCTTCAGTTTGCAGCTCAGCTCTATTAATTCCAAGTGCCAGGATGACTAGTATTCATCTCTTTCCCCGGCTCTTCTTAAATGAAGTCTCACTGGTGATCAGGCATCTACTGAGGCTGCAAATGGTTGAAGCAGTTGTTCAGTCTTTATCGCATCATCCAACATTAGACTGTGTGTTTGGCAGAGCAGGCCCACACATCCTGCTCGCAGAGTGGACACAGGTGGGCGACGCTTTGTGTTTGTATAACCAGTTACTGGAAAGGAGAACCTGTGAAACGGCAAAATGGGAATACCCACACTGGATGCTTCAACACAGCGGCCTCAGCTTCCCTCGCTGTGTCAGAGCAACACACTAATCTCACTTCTGATATATATACACATCTTGTTACAGCATTAAAGCACACAAAACGTTGTGTCTGTGAAACAACTAATCAAATTCTACAGTAATACGGCAAAAAATGTGTCATTTATCTAATTTTGAGGCGCAAAACATCAAACATTCCCTGTTTATTTCAGCTCTGACAACACACCATGTCTAAGTATGATGGTCCACTATCTTTCTGTAGACACATATAACATAAACCAGTGGTTCCTGACCCCGTTGGTTTAATGCTCTCATTAGTGAGATTCTCGGCATAAATACTGGATTCTGGCTGAGTCCTGTCCTTCCATGAAGCCAAACTTAAATTAACTACTTTTTTTTATTAAGATAGATACAATGTGTAGACATTAATCACAATGGCTCTGAATGTTCAAAGCCTCTGAGACGCCCTGTGCTCTTTTGGGGACCCCCCGGACCCCAGATTGGGAACCACTGAAATAAACCATAAAAATGAGCACAGTGGCATGAATCACTGAGGAAAAACTCTGAGTTCTGATTGGCTCCAACAATATCAGATGGTTTTTATTGGAGCTCATAAGGAGACCATTTTAACTGTACCAATGTCATAATTATCCGCCACATTACTGCTCAATTACCCATTATGTCATCTTACAAGCTGCAATGATTTGTAATTTGAAAAAAAAAATTTAAGCAAAATTGCTTTTTTTCTTCTTTGTCATTTTTCTTCTTGGGCTCAAGTCTGCAGATTGGACTAAAACAAAACATTTGAAGTAAACGTTAAAGGATTATAGTGGGCTTTTTGTCTTTTCTTTTTTTATGAATGAGAGACTAAATTATAACTATAACTTTGTAGAAAGTAACCAGGAGATCATCAACCATCCTTTTGGGATCTTTGGGGCTGTGGTCACATTTTGAGGTGCATTCCTGCACAAGTATGTCAACCCTTGTTTTTTTGTTTTTGCTAACTTTATTGGGAGGAAAGCTCGTGTTATTTAAATCCATAGTGGTCCTCTTAAAGTTTTAAAGCAGCTTTAAAAGTTCAGAGACTGTTGCTGCAGACAGTGTGGGTGCAGAGAGTTTCAGCTGGTGAGGCATGAGCGGGACTCACAGTAAACATGTGTGTTGCTGATGAATTGGCCCCCGGAGGTCGTCGCTCCTCTGTCCAATCTCAGACACCTCCGCCGAGCTCCCCCCCTCCCGCACCAGGTGTGCTGCGCCACTAAGCTGAGGCATTCATCTTCATTACAGCCCCACCCCTCAGGCTCCACAGTGAGGAGGAGGCGTTGGAGAGAAATGGCGGACTCCATGATGAAGGAGGGCCACCGCAGCGTCTGATGTTTTATCTTTTGTTCATCTTTCACAAAACTACGTGTCCACAAAGGCTCATTGTGCTCGCATTGTACTGCATGGCTTTACAATAATTTATAGCTGCAAGCAACACATTCGGCCATTGATTATCTGACAGCCTATATGTTGCCTTTAGGATGGAAATCTGAGGGAAAACGACATCCTCAAACTCTGTGCTTCAACTCATGAAGCTCTCTTCTGGGCAATCTGGAGATCTTTTGTTTATTTTAGTAGGAACAAGACTCAGTTCATCGAGATTTCAGCGATTCAACACTCCATTACGTAAAAAAAAAAAAGAAGAAAACTTGCCTGTTTCATGTCAAGAATGGACTTATTAGTTGTCCTTTCTTGTAATTGTGTTCTTTCCCTTCATCAAGAAGTTTTTATCTAGAAAAATTTACTTTCCTCTGTTAAAAGAAATGCCTATGACTTCATTACAGCCTCCCACGGCTCCTGTCTATCACTGCACATCACAGTTCATGCATCCTGCCTCATGAGTTTATGTATAAGCATGTGGGAGCAGCACTGTAGTTTATATTCATGCATCAGAAAATACATGTGGGAGTATGTTGTGTGGATGTTTGAATGATGAGAGAGGCCGGATGAGATAAATGCAGATACCAGAGCAGCAGAAAAGAGCAGGATTAGTCTCATAGTCCAATCAGATAAGGATTACCCAGCTAGAGATTGCCCATCCAGACTAATGCCACAGCCCTAAAGTGGCATTACTTTGTATTATGACACTGATCCACTGTACATCCAGCGGCATGGGCCAGGTTACAGTTACAAGTTGAGGGCAGTGAGGATGGAAAACAGATTCAAGGCCACTTGTTGGAGAAGAAACTGAGCCTTGTCTCCTGTGTCAGTATCATTCCTCAGGGCTGCTCTTCCTTCATCTGATAATAGCCTGTGTAAAGTGACTGAGCTCCATTACGCTGCACTGTCACTGTGCCCTACAGCTGGCGATGGATGGGATTCATTTTGCCCTCGCCTGCCTCCACTGGAGCTCCACTGAGACTGCACACAGTCGCCTCCAAACGCAACTGGTTTATTGCTCTCCACTTTGCCCTCTCTATTGCCCACTAAGGCCAAATTACAGACCAGCTATTACAGAATTAAGCACAGGCAAGAGACAGTGTTAGATCAGTACAGGACTCCGGTTCTCTGTTGTGTTAGTGGCAAAGCTGCCATTTATTATCATTCTTACAGCCACAGCACAGACTCTGGTATCAGTGTAGAGTTCATTGATTACATTTGAGAGCAGCCCTGGGTTTGTTTTATAGCTCATTAGACACATATACAGTATGTTTTGTTACGTTTATATTCATTCTAAAGTATCAAGCTTGTGTTTTAAATGTGTTTCAAATATTCTGTGTTGCTTCTGGGATTGTTATTTGTAAATTTGCAAAACAATTGTAGTTTAGTACAGAAAACTGTGTGCCAAAAAATGGACTTGGACTCAGAACTATTGAACAGGATATCATATTCTGGTCATAATCAAGGAAATGGAAAGAAAACTGCAGTAATTCCAACAACAGTTGGAGAAATTCTTGGAAGCAGCTCTGATACGCCCATCCACTTTCTACCCTGGAGGTTGCTGTGCTGGCACCAGGCTGTACCGCCTCTGTTATTGAAACAGAACATGTGGCACAATCAGTGAAGTGAAGCACCACTAATAGATTCATTTCAGGTCGAGTTTGAATTGAGAATATTTAACAACACTTTCACAGATAATAGTGATTCCACACATGATGAGAACCCCACCTTCCTTAGTGAAAGTCCTGTATTTGTTACTGTTTGGACTCATAAATACTCATATATGTTGTTTTGTCAGAGTATATCCATCAAGTTTTTTTATGCATATTTTGAAGTTATGCTTTTTATTATTTTTTTAAAGGTTGAAATAAATGGCCAAATTAAACTAACCTTACTAAACTTTACTAAAGGTTTTTCTTATCCTTGTTGAAGAGGACTTTTTGTCTTACTTAAGAAATTATTATTTATAATTAATCACAAATAATTGCCAAACTTACCTGAACTCTACAACTACTTGTACAGCATTTGGGATGGATTTATAACGGATAAGTACTGAGCAATGGAGCTGAGTGTGGATCGGAGATGTGATGACTCCCTTTCTGATGTAACACCTGTTGGTAACTTTGATAAGTTAGAATCAGCAGGAAATTTTGAAACACCTTGCAGGCCCCTCCCTGTCCCTCTCTGCTGTGCTTCAGCTGGGCCTCCAAAGCCCCTCCCTACAGATTAAGCTGCCATGCATGCACAGGCTAGTAACCAAGGCAACTGTAGAAGTGACTCTAGTTAGAGACTACCCTGTTTTTTTAAATGTTAGGACCAAATTTTCGGCTCATGTTACTCGAGGGCCGTTTCTCAATGTGTACTTGTCCGTACTTGTGTTCTTGTGTACTTTTCAAACGTCATCAGTTGAGGTCTAAGTATTGTTCCAATACAAAGAACGCATCAAGTCAAGTACGATCCGGATTCCCGGAAGTG
>JBBBVU010000022.1:21873489-21898689 GCA_037177055.1 Atherinosoma microstoma | reverse complement strand
AGATAGATAGATAGATAGATAGATAGATAGATAGATAGATAGATAGATAGATAGATAGATAGATAGATAGATGCTTTACTGATCGATACTTTACTGATTGATGCAGCACCTCCTCAGGTGAGCAGGGGAATACATTTTTTCAAAAGGTTTGGTTCGCTTGGCCAAGTGCAATGCAAAAGCTAACTCGGACTGGCTGAATATTGCAGCACTGGTGGTGGGTCCATGGGTTCCTAATGGGTGGCAGCCTGCACAGAGCATTAGGACGTCCTTGTGGAAAGAGGGGGAGAGATGTGACAGTTGAGGTCCTGTCCCTATGCCCCTGATTGATCATGCATCCTGCCTACTTGGCCACAGGGATAACCCTTTGGCTGACTGTCATCCGGGAGGCTGGGGGTTCAAACCCCGTCCGGGCCCTCCTTCGTTTCTGCCACACAACCCCAAACTGAACAAAGTTCCCAATCATAGTCTAATGGACTATTAGGTGTGAAGATGACCTAAATCCAAAGAAAATTCAACCACTAGTGTTGTTGAGAGCAAATGCATGTGAAGGGTGTAAATGACAATCATCATAGTAACATTTATGATGTTAAAAGAATGTATTTAAGCAATAATCAAAATCTTTTTTCTAACCCTAACCAGGTGATATTACAGCCTAAAGCAAAGGCTTTCAAAGTCAGTACTCAAGGGCCACTGTCCTGCAGGTTTTGGATGTTTCCTGCTGCAGCACACCTGAATCAGATTAATGGGTCAACATGCTTGGGCAGCACTTGACAACAAGCAATTGAGGAGAGCCATTTCATTTGATTTATGTGGGTTGCAGCAGAAAAACATGTAAAACCTGCAGGACCGTGGCCTTCGAGTGTCACAAAGAGAGTTCGACCGAAGGGAAATTATTCATGCAGCTAGGAAGGTTTAACAGATTTATTGAGGATGGCTTGACCAGAGCTGAAGATTGGTTGAGGTTCGAGGATCCAGATGGTGTGGTGAGCGGGCAGACGGGTTACAGTAGAGTCAGCTTTGGATCTCAGGCAGGAAATCTTAAGAAACTGAATATACTAAGTCAGTTTCCTCATTTTACTGATTTAACAACATCCATGGATATTCATTCTTCATTTCGTCTTACTGTAAAGCACAGGGTTGTTGTAACGCTAGTCGTTATAAGTACCTGTGATTGGGTTCTTTCAACTTAGTATTTAACTTTAGAGTTTCTTTCCGTCTGTGGTGCTATCAAGGTTCTTCAATTGAAACAAATGCAAATATTTACTTCTGCTTTGAAATCTCCGCTGGAGTTTTTCTGCTCACGCTCCTTTGATTTCATGGCCTGTCCCCATTGCTGTATTCATGCCCTTGAAATGTCACATGCCAAAAATTGACATTTGCTGATTGTTGTACATATTTCATCGCTCTAATTAACAGTATAGAGTCAGACATGCTGTGTGTGTAACTCTCAAACAGCAAAATGTAGGTCACACTCTTCTCCAAACATATTTTGTCAGAAATGTGCTCGTCGTAGGCAGAGAGACGGGCTCGTCAGTGCAAATGCTAACCTCATACAGGCCACATACAGGCTTAATTAAAATGATTACCCAACAGAATTAACTGCCGATCAGACAGCCTGTCATCTTCTCCAACCTGACCCCTTCAAATGCTTTTCAGAGGCCACAATATTACATTTCCTTAGCAGCAGCTGTATGGGATTTAACCAAAGAAGAAGACACCGAAGGATGGGAAGAGGCTTCAAAAGAGGCAGTGAAAAATCGTGGCGGAGAAAACGGTGTGCAAGACGATGTTTGTCTTGGGTGGGGGTATTGGTTTTTGGGGCGGTTGTAAGCACACACACAGAGTAGCATTTACATAGATGTAATGAAACAGGGAAATGGATGAATGCCTGCCTCCATCCATCTCACCATCTTGCCTGCCCTCCCTTGCTGCCATCCCCACTCTTCCTCCCCTTCCTCCTCCCAGCATGCTGCGCTGCTCGCCGCTGCAGCAGGGCAAGAGATGACATGTGGACACTCAGTGAATTGCCAATCGCCACCGAGAGAGGGAGAGAGACTGAGAGGAGGTGGTTTGACGCATCCAGACTGCAACCATTGCCTTTTTTTTTCCTACATTAAAGATTAGAAAAAAAAAGAACTGCAGAGAGGCACTACACTGAATACAGGATGTGCCCCCCCATCCTCAACACACATACACCTCTCTCCTGCTTCACTCTCCAAGTCGCCCCCACCTCACCCTCTTGCTTCTCTGACCCTCTCTCACACAACCTCACCCTCTCCCTCCCTCTCGATCTCTGTCTCCCTCACAGGAGGAGAAATCAATAGCCACAAATTAATCATTCTGCCATGGGCAGACCGAGGGAGGAGGTTGTTGGACAGTGGAGGGGGGCAGAAAGTGGAGAGGGGCATTTAGAAAGCTACAGAAAGCTTTCTCGCAAAGATCTCACAGACTCTGCAGGTGTGATGGAAGACAAGCAACAGAACTTGTGTTTGAGGTTATTTAAAGTTGTGATTGTGAAAGCTGACTTGTTAAGTGTTAAGCTTGTTGCTCGGGCTGGTTGCCAAGTTACAAAATCTGATGATGTTGATTTAATAGTAGGTAAAGTGAAAGTTAAAGGCCACATATTCCAATGTGACCATAGATTGCATGTGAATGTGGACATAGCTGCTGAGTCTGAAGCAATTTAAATGCCTTTGTCTGTGATACCCCTGGCAGCCTCTTGGGGCAGGCTCAAAAACTTTCCACTGACTTCCTTTTAAGAGATTTTCTTAAAATTCATTTGTGTCTTTAGCCAAACTAACACCATCTGATCAGTGTGATATAATCAGTTGTCCTTCTAAAACAATATTTATTTAATTGTGCAATTTCAATCTCAATTTTTGTCCTTTTTGTCTAAAAAAAGACCATTAATGTGGTGATATTATCCATGTAGAGTGAGCAGGCCATTTTGTAGAGATGTTGAAAGCTTCAACAGTATTTCCATTTCCAATTCGTCACATGTTTGGTTAGGAACCCTCTACACTGGTTTGGAACACAGAAGATATAAATCAGGGATGGGCAACTCAGGTCTTTGAGGACCACTGTCCTGCAGGTTTTAGGTGGTTTTCTTGCTCCAACCCACCTGATTCAAATTATTGGGTCATTGTGCAGAACTTAATAAGCTGTTGGATTCATAAGTTTTGATTAGGTAGATCAGGTGTGTTGGAGCAGGGAAACATCTAAAAGTGGAAAAACAGCAGTTGAAATTAGCTTTAAGACATGTCCCACGCTTGGGAGCAGGATGTATATCCCTCTCCTCCTCTTCAATCTCCTTTGACCTGTGCCAATTATTGGTAAATGTGCACCACAGAATAATGTTTTGTTGTCAGCGTTTATTATTGGCACAGTTGGTTCATCACGTACCCCTACAGAGGGCTAACCGGAAAATTGCAGCTCCTTTTGCATTACAAATTGACAATAAAGGGGTCCCCTGTGGGTTGAAAAAGTGGCAGTATGTTAAAAGTTGAACATTTTCTAGACCACTCACAGTCTGGTAATACATGTTTTACACTGAGGTGCTGGACCATGGCCCAGTGATTGGCTTTCAAAGCCACTAAAACATCAATCCCTGTTATCAATCTTTACATGAATACATGAGTCCATCCCTCCATTAACCCCTCCAACCGCATTTGAATTTGTAACAGCAGGAGGGGGTTAAAACCAGTTTAGTACATATTAGATTTAGTGGTGATTTTAAATTTCCAGTTGGTGTGAGTGGTTCTGAATTGTTCTGTCTGTATGCAAGGCACTCAATGGACTTTCTATGGGCTCACACCTTCTAGTTATCCTTTAGAAGATAGATGGATGGATGGATGGATGGATGGATTGATGGACGGACGGACGGATGAATGGATGGATGGATGGATGGAATAATATCTATAACCTTGATGCTTTGGCTGTAGTGATACTAAACATCTAGCATGTGCGCTAGCATCAATACAGCTTGAAAAATTCATTAACTTATTGATAATTGTCAGGATCATTTTTGGAACCACTGTAATTGATGAATTACACATTAATCTGCTACATTTAACCACTTCACCAGCAAAAAAAAAAAAAAGAAAGTCCAGCTGGTTTAAACGCTATTTTCCAGCATGTGACTTGTGTGATTCTGCAGCTTCAGCATGTTGAGATGAAACAGACTGGGCCTACTCTGAAGCACATGTTCAACATCCTGTGTACAAACCAAATGGGATGCATTTGAAATTGTAAAACAGGAATCTCTTCAGCTGTGTCGCTGGTGGATGCACAGAAGTCACTTTTCATTTTTGTTTTTCCAAAGCACTTCCATTTTATGACACAGCGTTTGATGTATCTTAAAATGAAGGCTGAGACTTCATAAAATAAAAGTGAACAAGTCTGCATTTTAGTGCGCAGATATATTGTCAGACAATTCAATTTGTTATCCGAGGCAGAAAGCAGCTGTCTTGTAGTGCTGGAATTTGTCTCTCCTGCTGATGTGTGATGTCGGGCTGAGCTACCTCAGAGAACTTACTGTAATTGGCAGAGATGGGAAAGGTGACTTTGACAGTGTGAGCATGCATTTTCCGATTCCCAACCGTTATCTCAGCTTTTTAAATTGGAGCTTGGCTTCAGTAGAAAAGCTCAGATATCCTTTGGAAGAATCATCAAAGTCAGTGTGGCATTTGCTGTCGATGGAGCAGCTCCAGCTTGATGACATCAGACTCTCTGGCTCACGGTGAGAGGGGTTCATGATCACAACTATTGATCAGCCCGTCCAAAGCCATGGGAATCATGTGAATTTGTAAACGGAATAATGTTCCCGCTTCAGAGACATCCAAGACCAGACGTGTAAGGGGAGCATGTGATGGGGCTATAGTGTTAACAGTAAACCCGCATTAGTCATCCCCACAGCTGCCCGAACTCCTCCCGTCATATTTACAGCTATTCACATGAAACTGCAGCTACCTCACCTCACCTTACTGGAAATTGCTGCTATAATTTGCGGTGGGGGGGGGGGGGGCGTCCCCTTTTATTTCTGCAGAGACTTTGTTCTCTTCCCTCAATAACCTTATCTAAAGGTGCTGCTGAGGTCTGCAGTTTCAGGAACAAGAGGACGCTGATGGAATTATTTAAATCCAGGGAAAATCTTTTGAAATCCTTTCCTGACAGGAGAATCTGGGAAGAAGATTGAAGCTGCTGAATGCATTTCTGGAGATATTATCATCTGATTAAGAAAAAAATGACTTCACTTTCAACAAATACATACATACTAGTCATCAAGCAAGCAGCTTATAACCGCAAGAAGTAATGGATAGGTGGTTATTCTGAATATCTGGCAATAGGAAACCATTCAGACTGTTGGCAAAATCTTAAGGATGTGTTAAAAAGGGAGTGTGCTCCCCATCTGCCAGTTCTCACTCCATTTAAAACGACAAGTACTTTGTTTGCCTGAGGAAAGGCCTCTCTCTTTCACTCACACACTCAGTGGTGGTGGGAGTGATTTTAACTCAGACACTTTTGAGAGGAGAGAAAACAGAAAAGAGTCTAGGGCATTTTGCAAAAAAAGAGGAAAGTGAGGGTGTTTTGATTAAAGAAAAAGGAAAAACACACAAACGCACACACAGTGCACTGGGTGGATGTCAACAACCAGGCTAAAGGAAAGAGAGCAGAAGACAAGAAAAAAAACTCGGATGAAATCAGACCTGAAGGATGTGGCAGCCAAAGTGAAGGAACGGTTTGGTGAAATCATAAAGAGGTGGAGAATTTTTCCATATAGCCTGGTCGCCATGTTGTTACGATTAAAGAACCAGGACAGGGGATTTCATTTTAAGTTGATTTTCTTTCTGTTTGGTTTGTTCCAAACACAAGAAACAGATCTATTACAGAGCAAGTTAAGAGAAAGTTGTTGAAACTGGAAGCAGGAAACATGGACAAGCATAAGGGTTGAGTTGTTGGAGGCTTTTCTTCTCACTATGCTGCCTGCTTCTCTTGTGATGGGAATATTTTCAAGCCCTGTTGGGTTCACGTACCCCAGTGATCGTTAGCAAGGAGTCACGTGCTACAACATTTTAAACCCTGACTCATCTGGCTGATCTTTTTCAAGCAGTTCCTACTGTCATAAAGACGAGTCTCCTTTTCCCATCATTAACGTTACACTACGATGCCAGTAGCTCCTGGGGATTGGATCTGGTTTACTCACCAGGTTGTTGAATAGAACTCAGTTTTTCTCCACAGCTTTTATCCAGTTTGAAATGATGTTGTGCCCCGGAAACTTTAGAGAGACATGGCAGTTCTCGCCAGCCAATTTCCTTTCAGTTTCCAGAGCAAACTGCAGTTTCTTCAACATACTCTCCATGTTTATTGTTGTATGTTTGTTTTTTATTGGCCACTTCCGGGTTTGTGTCCCCTGACCCTCTCTCTTGCGCTCTCATTGATCTTACCACCTCAGATATCAACACTTACCCCAATGATTGCTCCAGAATAGGGACAGGTCATTTTCACATTTTTGAATAGTCATTTAATTGTAATAAATCAAATAGTTTCTATTTATTTTATTGTATTTATTTAAGATTAGGGTCCAGGAATATCATTGTTGCGTTTTCACGTAAATATGTAAGATTATAGACAATGGCTAATTTCCATCTTTTCTTCTGAGGCAGGTGGATTTCAAAACAGTAAAATACGACTTAATACACGGACAACATATAAAATAGTATAGGGACAGAAAAATTACATGGACAGCAGCATACATTTTCATCAACTGGTTGCAAATTCCAAAGGCATCTAGTTAAGAATGTGTTAATATATCTTTTTACAGCTATTATCTTGATATGTGACTGCCTTGTTTTAACCAGTAAGGATGCATCCACTAATTAGGAATTCGAGGAATGGTCGAATAATGCTCTGCAATCTTGAAGCCGGCCAGATATTCAGTCTGAGACGGGGACATGTCCGTGAGACTCACATATTTTGAAGTGTTAACAGCTGACTGAAATGAAAAATCCTTACTGGCTTGAAGGAAATTGTAATGTCGTTTTTTTTATACTAGAAATACTAATTCACTGTTAAATCTTTTTCTAATGGCTGCTGCCAAGAAAGACCTCCTTCAAGCTGAAGGCTGTGTGTAGCCAACCGTTTGGTTTCATGTCTACAGATCTTCTCCTGTATAACACCTGTCTGTTGGGAAAAAAAAATCCAATTTAAAATCTTAGTATGAAACTTATAGGGACTTAAAGAATTTTGTGCTTTCATGTTAGATACTACAGGATAAATGTCTACACTTTGTTTTGCTAATCATGCTGATTTTGAATAGCAAAGTATTTAAATTTACAGTAAGTTCAGTATGTTCATTATTGAATCTTGAGGTTTGAATCCCCTCATGTTTGCAACACAGCAGCAGTTTTTGGTTTGCCTTCCTGCTTCCCCTTCTTTGGACAGTGGAAAGACAGATAAAGGGTGACCTTTATAAGCTGTGATGCAACTGAAAATTGAAGATGAGGAAAAATCTTACAGTGTATTAACTGATTAGTGGGCATCTTCCACTCCAAAGCCCATAAAAAGAAAGAAGTCATAGTTGATCTTTGGAAACCTTGAATAAGATCACACTACTTTCCCTGTATGGCGCAAGGAAATTCTCAGCCAGCAACTGCATCTCTGTTGCAGGGACGTGGTCTAACCTGTGCCTTTTCCGGCTGCCGATGACTTACCGCGCTGTGTCTTATTAGCGAGAGATGGAATATAATGTATTCTGTTTTCACTGCAAAGAAAGACTGACATATGAACACAGAGTGAGTCATAATCATTGCAGCCAACTGTAAAAATTATCCCTCACTCCCACTATCATTGAATACGATTATGGCTCTCATATTCAAGCTGGATGGATGAACTGATACTCGGACAGAGCGGTGCAAAGCATTTACAGCTCCTCTTAACTCACATCACCGCAGCAGCAGCAGCGAGAATGCCTCTCAGCATGTCATTTTTCACATTTTTTGGAAAACATGAAGAGGTGTGTTGTTAAACTTTGATGCCACCCACAAAAAACAGCAACAAACTATCAACAAGGTCATGAAGTCCTTTCAGGGAGGGGTGGGGGGCTGGTTTTGGTAGTTGTGTACGTGTAACCTGACTTACTACCGGTGCAACTGGTGTTTGTGTTACTGAGCATTACTTTGCACGTTTACAGTTTAGGAATGAAGCTGAGGCAATGCACTGGATACGTCCTCTTTTCATTGTTTATTTATAAAGAGATGTAATAGATATCAAACTCATGAATATGGTAGCTTTCATGCAGATGTGTTGTACATGTTACTCTGAGAGACAAAGGGAAGAGTAGGCAAATGGTTACAGAGTTTTTTGGTAAAGAGCAATGTGTGTGCTGCAAAGAGCCCTTCTGAAGTGCATTTAACAGGCCGGGGAGGGCGATCATGGCCCCCAACTCCCTGTGAACACACAAGTGAGTCAGCCTGCACTTTCAGCCTGCAGTCCTGCTCATTTCAACACAGAGCACACAGGCCAGCAGCCTGATAAGATACCGTAAACAAGACGCATACATGCACGCCCATTCATGGATCAGAATCTGCTTCGGTTTTTGTGTGTGATCTTACTTCAGCACAGATATTTGTTTGAAGTATTAAAGACAACAGCTGAGGTAACAATTTTAAAATATGACATTACTTAGGTGCAAAACAACCATACATGAGACCAAAATCCCTGTTTTCCAAAAACACAAGACGAAAACAGAGCAAAATTTTTTACTGAACGCGACATTAAAGTCTGAGTAAATCAGTAATAAGTCAACGCTCTGAGTTTGTCACTGCACAGACATAAGGGGTTGTTAACCGCTCAGCCAAACATGAACGAATAAAACAATAACCAAGTAAATAAAATGAGCATGGCTAATCTCTCAAGGACTTGTAGCTACTGTACAGACTGTTCCTGACTTGGATAAATCTATGATCATCTTCTCCCTAAGAGGAAAAACACATTTTACTCGACACCCCAAACGGTTTTGCTCAAGTGAAATACATGTGAGACATAAATGGAACACATGTGAAACACACTGTGAACGTGGGAAACATGATTTTGGAACATTTTCCATTGCAATATGTCAAACCCATATAATCACATGTGAAACCTTTGGTTTCGTATGTTCACGTTTCATGTTATTTTAACATGTAAAACACGTCCGTACAAATTTACATGCTCTTCACATGTGATTGTATAGGATTCGCATGGGATTTAACATGGGTTTCTCATGTGAACTTACATGAGTTTCACATGCAATTATATGAGTTTCACATGGGATTGTAAAGGTTTTCAATGGCGATTAAATAGGTTTTCACATGTTGATAAATTAGTTTCACATGTGATTAACAAGGGTTTCACATGTGGCTACGTAGGATTCACCACATGTTTCCCATATGCAAAACATGTGTTTCACATGAGCAAAACCACACAGGGTCACATTTTTTTCTATAAGTGGGTAAGATGATTAGACTTTACCATTATACCGTGTGTTGATCAGTCAAACAAACCCTTAATGGAGCCGTCAGACTACAGTCAATCACAGGAAGTTGAACAACTTTGGCAAGTTAAAAACCATATTGGAAAAGTATTGGTACTTAATTAAGAGCTTGTGTTAATCGTGACCATATGTATTTTTAGAAAATTTGAAATGGTTTCTTTGCTGACCATTTTTTTCCCATTGAAAAGGTCAGTTCAAATTGATATTACCATGATATTGATGACCGTGTGGAAAGACCTTACTAAAATCCATGCAATATTTTTTCTTGTTTACCAAGTTGTCATTCTGATATACTGTTAGTTATTACTTTCTGTCAAAGCAAGGACAACATGGGGAAAAAAACAAACTAGTAAATTAAACTGTAACAGCAGCAGCTCCTTATTATTCCTCCCGTCTCAGTGTGCGGCTCACTACTCATACAGTAATCATTATAATCCACTGAAACAGCTGCATCGACTGCCTTTGATTTGTGATCTTTTATAGTCCCCCGTAAAAGTAAGCCCCCTCCCCGTAGATCCGTCCCTTAGTGTTCTTGCTGTTATTAATGGCGGGCGGGAATCCAGTTGATTTAAATAAAAGTGCAGCACGTTTGTAAGATCAATGGGCAGCTGTTTTAAGAGAGAATTTATAACAACCAACGACCATCCCGCTGTGCTCACTGTGCAGATTTTGCGCTGATACCATGAACTCACTTTCAGGGGCTCGTGATGTAAATCACAGGGAAAAGGGCGGCAGCGAGGTCAAATCATTTAGGATTTCATCACAGCCAAAGAGCTGCAGCTACAACGTTATTATCGCCAGTGCAACGAGGTGAACAATCCGCTGCTCGGATACACTCTGCCGCTGCCAGTTTATTAAACTGAGCTGAATTGACTGTGATGTTTTCCAGGCTGTGGATATAAACCTGAGGTGAGAAAGTTTAAAGGACTCTTTGTTCTCCTGCACAGCTGTTAGCTTCACTGCTGACACAGAGAAAGAACTTCACACGTAAAGAGCGTTACGTCACCGTTGTCTCAGAGCAACACTCATTTTTATTTTCAAAGGCTTTCTGATTAGCTTCAGCCAACCTAAACGGGGCAAGAAGTGAAGGAGGTGAAGTTAAAAATGCTGATCGCCGGTCTGTTTCGGAGGGTGATGAAAAGTTTGTTTTGCAGTGACATTGACTGAGCTCGACATCTTGATCAGAGGCATGCATGTGAGGCTGGTTTGATTAAACAGTGTGAGATGAATCTCACAACCAAATTTTGCAATAATTTGCTAATAAAACTACATCAGAAAACTCTTTGATGTAAGGTCTGGTGTATACTGTAGGTTGTAGTGATATTTAATGGCTTAAAATACAAATTGCAACCAAATAACACCTACTTCCTCTCAAACTGATAGCTGCACAAACTGGCCTCCTCGAAACATCATCTTTAAATATAAATTGCACATTGGTTGTTGAAAAATAAATATATCTTTACTTTGACACAGTTATATTCTTATTTCTGCTGGTAGCAAACTCTAAATGTGTCATGCTGGAAATTTAAGTAAATTACCAGTTAAACATTTATAAACCAGATAAAAATGTATTCATCGTTTAGTTCCAGTCAGGCTGCAAATAATGATTATTTCCATTGATTATTTGAGTAATGGAGTTGTTTTTTTTAGACCAGTCCTACAACTCTACAGCAAGGATCCTCAATCTTGGCCCTCGAGGGCCGGTATCCTGCAGGTTTTAGAAGTTCCCCTGCTGCAACACACCTGACTCAAATCAAAGTGTTATTATCAAATTATGTTATTATCAGACTTGTACAGACAACTTGTAAAACCTGCAGGACACCGGCCCTCGAAGATTAAGGATCTCTGCACAGCAAAATTCAGAGAGTCGCTTGTTTAATAAGTGGATAGCCAAGATCATTTTTCATTTTTTCTCCTTAAATATCTACACTGTTCAGTCAATAATACAGTAATGAATTAGTCGCCTGTCATTTCCCATAGTTTTCCCTTCATTTCACTTTAAATGATGCAAAAAAATGAAGATAATGACAATCCATTGTCTTTTTCTCCTGCACAACACCACTTGTCGGACATTTGTAGCATATGCCATGGCTGTTTCATTAAAAATGAAGGGTGCATGCTCAGATATGTTTTGTAAGATAAATTGTGTTTTTCAGCCTGGTAGCATGTTGCCGTGGCCTCGACTGGACGGAGCTTTTAAGCTCATGCCAGTCCATTAATTCAGATCTGAGGGATTAGACGGCAGTTTGCTGTGGTGCAGCGCTGTGCTGCAGGCAGGACTCGGCTCAGTCCTGCAGAGAGGACGCTTTAGGTCCTACAGCGGCGTAGCAAGCACACCTGATGGTTAGTTTAGCTCTTTTTACAGCTCTGCCTCCTGCCCAAACAAACCCTTCAGCGCTTGTTTTCCTTAAGCTGAACAAGAGCTCTGAAAGGGCTGCCATTGAGTTTATCCTGCTCCTTCACGCTGAAAAATCTGACATTAGTTTTTCTTTTCTCAGTTTTTTTATCATCTGATCTCCTCTCCATGTTTGTGTGTTTACATGTTATGAGAGCAGAAAGAACTTTGATTGATGTAGGTGACATGCAGCAGCTTTTACATCACGACCGACAAGTACAGGACAACCAAGCTATTAAGACTGATTATTGGAACTGACTCTCTCTTTGGCTCCATCATAATTAGTGAATTTGCTTGATATCAGTCTGTGAATGAGTCAGCGCAGGCCAGTTCAGAGCATCCTAATTTTCACTCTGACGCTGAATTTTCATCGTTTTACACCAGACTCTGCAGATTGGCATCGAATAAGAAATGCATGATCATGTTTACTCATTTGCTTCTACAAGTTTGCTTCTGCTTTCCATTTCTCAGCATTTATAAGTATTTGCTCACCTCTCTGCAGTTTTTTTTTTGTCAAGACTTAAACTGTTTTGACTACCTGTTTGCCTAATTTTACACCACCTATGAAATTATACTCATCTTGCTGCACAGGCAGGCAGTGCTTTTTTTTTTTTTTCCTGCAGCTAAATGCATTTTCTCACTTAAATAAACACTCAAACAGGTCGTGTCAGGGCTGATTTCTTCTTCCGTAGGTGAAGTCGGGCTTATCTTTAATTTTTTACATGTCAAACAGCTTGTGCAAGTTTCTAAAGGATCAGTAAACCGCATGTGGAGCTGATTACATGATTATGATGGATGTAGGTGAGGTGTTGTTATTAATGTTCTGGGAATGCCTTTCCCTGTGGGTGCTGCTGAGGGATTCTTGTAAGAACTAACCAGAAGGCCATGACGCACTCCGCTGTGGTGCCGGTGACTCAGTGATGCTCCTGTTCTGGGATCTGTGAAATCTCATCCTTTCCCTCACTGTGATCTCTGCACTGCTCCGGGACCTCACACATCATGGGGTTTCCACACCAAGACATCCCGGCCGAGACGCACAGATGGACCAAAAGCCAGGAGAAATCCCTCCCGCAACCTGAGACATCTTCCCAGCAGATGGTTGGTGATTCTCCTCTCATATTTGCTGATAATACAGCAGAGGAACCGAGGCAGAACGTCTGATGTCAAACAATTTCACTTACAGGAAGAAACTGAGTTAGAGCTAAGCTTAGACCAGTGGTTCTCAGACTTTTTATGCCATTAATGTATGACAATGACAACACAGGACCTTCTGCTTTCTGAAGTTTCCATCAACAAATGTCCTTGGCTTTGGGTCAGGCCAGCGATTGAAACTAGAAGTGTGAACACATCGGTGGTTTTTCCTTTAAATTCAGGAAGCTTCACACATATTTAGCATTCCTTTAATGTAGGCACTTGTCTGAGGGGAAACACAACATATACAGTATGCTATGTAGGCGATGCTTTTAGCAAGTTTCACACATTTCTGTTCTGGACTATTTCTGCCCTTGAAGAAACTACTAAACCCTGACTGATTTTCTCAGTGAAGCTATGCCTAACGACGGCTAATTCACCTACCTCTACTCTGAGCTCTCTCAAGCCAGTAAAAGTCAGTCTGATGTTGACTCTCGTCTTAAATCTTGCCTGGTCCCATTCTCTCGTTTTCATCACTTCCTCCAATAATGTCCTCTTACGTTTATTTGCTGAATATTTGCAGCTTCTAAGGCTTTTCAGCCTTAGAAGCTGCTGGGCAACGATGGCTCCTAGAAACTACATGAAAAATGTCACTATGCCATCAAAATGATTCAGAAACACCATTTAAAGGTCAGAAAATTAATTACTACTTTAACTTTTTGATAAGATATTCTTTTTTTGAGGACTTGAGTAACACTGAGATGTAAAACTCTACCAGTGAAAGAAAATCCTCATATTTGACACTTAAGCCAGAGTGGCGCCACAACTTCTTGGCCAGTGTCGGGTAAAGATTGTTTGTCATCAAATACAGCCTCACAGAGCGACACAGTGACACATGACATCTGTGATTTCTACAAGCATAAATAGCAAGTTTTACAAGTGAGTGTAAAAACAGAAACCTAAAAATGAACAGTGGTCTGAGGAAAAGAAAGAAGAAAGCAGTGTGGAGAACAAATATTACAGACAGAGTCTGGCCTCCCTGTGGTTTTGCTGCTCCTTTAACAGTGTTTGATGTACACTGTTTTTTTTTTCTTTTCCTTTCCATCAACACATCAGCTCAGGAATAAACAGCCCCATACAGCGCTGCCGCAGCTCTCAGACAGACTCAGATGTGGCGCTCAAGATCAGAAATGCTGCACATCCCTCCATTTCAGGCAGAGAGAAGCGTCTTTGTTGGGAAAGTGCTCAGAGCTGAGTCGTGGGAGGTCAAATGACTATCTAACATCTGTCAGTCATCCTCCAACGAGCCGAAACCTGACGGCACCTCGCTCCCTCCATTAGTCTGCCTCCCACATCACCTGCGGCTACATCGCTGTGTTACATCGCTGCCAACTTCTCAGCCTGCAAAGATGCACCTGGATTTTCCTCTTGTTTCGTAATTTTCTTTATGCTTGCGTTCTGGTATTCCATTTTTTGGTTTTTTAATGGATTAAGATTCTCTATTTTCTACCCTTTATTAATGACATATTCAAGACATCCTGCACCTGCCAGGGAGCTGAAGACTTCATTTACACTTATTGTACCATGGATATCAGCCCCACACAACTAAACTGATAATAAGCTCAGTTTCATCTCTTTTTGTCCAAATCTTTGCTGTTTTAGAGCCTCCATGTGGGAAGTGACTGTCATTAAACACATGTTTCTGTAAAGAAAAAGCAAGTTACACCCATTCTTGAAAGCATGTGTGCTCCCAGTCGGGGTTGGGAAATTTTCGGCACATCACTATTCGATTATGATTCAGATGCTGATGATCTTTTTTCCCCTTTGTGAAGACTTTACTACTCCTTTCCAAGAGGAAATGTATAACATGGTTTCTCATACTAAGTAATCTCCTTCATCCATTGGTTAATGCAGAACAACTTTTGTTTCCACCACATAAGAGTAAAACATGGAGCTGCATCAAATAGCCATCTTGGGTCAATCTCTATCAGAACTTTCACTTCATTCTTTTTCTTTTTCATTTCTCCCGTCTAGAGCCGCCTTTCATCCTAAACGGACGTATCTTTTGGTTGTGTTTACCCACAGTGCCTTTTGTTTTGCAGTCCTCTTCCTGTATTTGGTTCAAACGAGATCTACGTTTGAAGGCGGACCAGGTTGGGCTTGTTTGATCAGCGTCGAAGCCGAAGTACTTCCACATGCTAGATTTTAATGTAAAGGGTACCGGTCGGTTTTTATCATGTCTGTTATGTGCACGCCACAGACTCTCCGCATCTAAGAAAGAATTTTTTCCCCCATTCCTAGCTCCTAAATGTTTTCTTCCCACCTGCTGGTAGAAGACATTTGACATGAGATTGAATGTTATTTAAACACCTTCCCATTGCAATGAAAAGCCAGATGTTCGCAGATGTTTGTGCTTCGTTTGACCAAGGGCAAACACACAACAGAATATTTCAAATAAAGTCCAGAAACTCTTTTCCTTTACAAAGAAACATCAACCAGAACACTCCATAAAACCTCTACTCCATCTCATGAGTTTCCATTATTATGAGCTGGAGGTGTGTGTTTAGATCTCAGCTGGCAAAAAACCTTTTTACACTTCTAAAATAGTTGCAGCTAAAGTGCAGCGTGGATGAGGGTGGTGTGGGTGGAGGCAACATGCATACACCGCTGAATAGAGGGTTAAATCCAGATCTGATGCCCACTTTCTAGTTCTCAAATCTCAACCGTTTCTCCACTACTTAAACTACTCTGTCCACACATTACTAAAGCTAAATATGGAGTGTTTACACAACAGTTCCTCTCCAGGGCTGACCTGAATGAAATGCGTTTCAACAGCCAAAAAACTGTAACCCTGTATCTGTTTTTATGTGTGACGGTACATAAGGGCCCTCCCTGCCTTTGCAGGGTCATTACTAAGATGAATATAGTGATTATAAGGATGAATAAGGTGTGATTATGAAGATGAATAAGGCGATTAGACTCTTGTCACTTCCTCTGGGGGTGGCTGCTCATTAGGAGGGAGAAGTTGTCATTGTATAACATACATGGACCCATTAGCTTTTCATCCACCGGGGATTTATAAGCACACACCTGATGCTACAACAGCGTACCTCCATAACATGTCTGACGTTAATTAACCCATTTATGTAGAATGTTAGATTGCGGTTATATTGTCTGACCCAGACGGATACCAGCATACCTGACTGTGTTTGTGGGTTTCTGTGTGGAGTCGACGGCAGCTTGCAGGCTGTCTTTGCTGGTACAGCAACAGCTGCTGACTAACGCTGTATCACTGAAGCTGCTGTGTGTCCAGGGGTTAAAGACACATCACCAGCTCTATCCATGTGATCCTCCCCCTTGTAGGGGCCCAGATAGCTATATCCATGGCAACCGAAGTGAACAGCTCTGATGTCCACATGGCAACGGCTGCTGTTGGGACTGAGGACGGGTGGGAGGAGGACATGAGGTGGGGGTCTGGATGCTGACGCACTCAATGGCTTGCTGAAAAGTTTGAAAATGCCACCCACTGACAAATCAAAGGTGGGCTTGAATATCTGTCTCTAACTCTCTCTTTTAAACTGCACCTCCTACTCAGTCGAGTCCTTCTGACCCTCTGTAGCCTCCTATCACTCAACCCTCCCCTTTCCACCACGGACCTCCTACGTGTTTGTGTCTCTTCAAACCTTTGTCTCCGTCTGCAGAGCTGTGGCAGCTGTGAGCCCATTTGATCACTGTTTGAGGGTGTCATGTGTGGGCAGGCCTGACCCGGATGTCTCTCTCTTCTGGCACCCAGGAAGAAATTGACTGGTTTTGCTCATTTCCTGCCTGCAGATATTGACAGTGTGATGATAGCCAGTATGAATAAAATTCTAAGTGTTACAGATTGGTTTGTGCACCCCGCCTCTATGAGGAGCTCCATGTGCGGGAGCATTGCTAGTCACTATAGAATATGAAAAAGTAGCAGAAGATTGCACATGATTTTTAGAGGTTTTCATAGTTTCAAATGAAAAAGGTCAAGTTTTTCACAACCTAAATCCCTTTCCAACATCCTTCAGTTGAGTCTTAAACTACGTTTAATACTTCATTTTGTTCATAAGTTCATGGTTAACATAAAAAAAGTAACTATAATAAAAACAAATACAGCCGAAACACCCTTTATTTAAACAATAAAACCTCAAAAAGACAAAAAATGGGCTCATCTTCATGTGTAAACTATGTCATCTAACACAATATTCACCTGTAGTTTTGGGGGTTACTTTTGCATTTATTTGTATCATCTACAGCACATTTGCATCATAGCCCAAGCCAGCTACAATGGTATATGAATGTGTGGAAATACCTATGTTTATTTTAATCCTCAAGTCTCTTTGGATCAGGTATGAACTTGTTGGTCATGTCAGAAACAGACAACAATTAGAAATCAACCAATTTAAGAAAGAAAATCCATTCTATATATATTAGCTAATTGGAGATTGATGCCTTAAAATTTGCAGGAATTCCTCAGCAACAGGCCAGAAAACTGTCTCCCTGCTCATAGAAAGATGGTAAGAGACAAAAATGAGGCTTTGGCTTTTCTGCTCTTTAATAACCAGGAGCCAGGGGGCATGCTTGTGGTATCAGGACTCCTCTCAGCTGCATCACAGACCTCTTTTAACCAGTCAACACCTAAACCTTGGAACACCTCCACATCAAGCAGGGTTATGCTTCAGCTGGAGCCGATCCAGAACCCTGCACATAAGGGTGAACATGTTTGGGGAAAGCTTTCTTTTGAAGCACATGAATAAAGAGCAACGTGGCCAGGAACAGTTGATCCTTGTGGTTGTGTGCCAAAAGGAGTTTGAAAATGGGATGACCAAATAAACCATAGCCCCCCCGGGACCGGACTCAGAGCCTTGCTGTGGGATGCTATAAATCTACATCCCTCTTTGCCACAACATGTCGTCCTCTCTGCTGCACTCCACTCTTGAGTGACTCTGGGTCTCTCCAGGCCCTGTGGTAATGAAGTGCTTTATGGCTGGAGGGGACGCAGGGGCATGGGGTTAGCCCATAGCTCACTCTCTTTACAGGGGGGCACTGGCCAATGGTGACTGGGCTGACTGATAAAAGGAAAAAAATATCTACCTTTAAAAACACATAACTGGACTCCAGCTAAGGGTCCGAGGGGCTTGATGATGCTTCCATCACAGCAGGATAGCTTGCACTCTGTTTTAATGGCAACCACTGGATATGGCTACCATTCGGATTTCAGCTTGACCCCAACCTTTGTTTTTGGTGTTTAACATTCAGAAAATTCCCATTTTCACTTCTTAAGTCAAGTTGTATCATTAAAATGTTCCTGTGAGGTCATCCTTCCCATGATAATGCTTCAAATGATTTAATTAAATGAGAATATCTTTGTTATATTGGTTGTGATCTTTAGTTGCATCTGTCACACAGACATGATCATGGTTGAAAGAGGAAGACCTGATGCTGTTCAGTCTTTGATGGACCTAACAGCTGCATCATATTTTAGCATGAGGAGTTATTTTTATCATATTTAGAAAGATAAATACTTTATTCATCCCCATGGGGAAAATTCAGAATTTCTAGAACAGAATATTTTAATGATGTCTGATATTGTATATACATATATTTATTTAATTTTTTTATATATATTTTAATATATTAAAATAGAGCTGAAGCGCTTGCAAAAATAATAGAAATTTGGATTTTTAGTTGCATAAATTGTCTTTTTGTCCTTTCAGTACTTGGGATGTTCAGATGTTTGGGCTGAGAGTTGACATCCATTTAAGCTTTGAAGCCAAAAACCTAAATTTTACTAACCTTGTTAATTGTAAGTAAAGAAGCATGTTGAAACTATTAGTTCTTCCAGTCATGGGTGTAAATGTACATTTACAAGGTTTTTACAACTTGTCTAGGTTTCACATATGATTAAATGCAAACGCATAGTATTAACTATTCATCTACAGTATGGATTTGATTATTGATTTCTGCTTACACTTCTCTGCTTGTTTTTATTGATCATCGTCCTCAATGAGCAGCAAAACAGTTTAATGTCATAGAGTCAGAGTTCCCACCACACACACCAAGTGTCGGTGCGGGCATATTTAAGGTTAAATGTGTTCTCTTTGTCAAGGAATGCTGAAGCCACTTCATCTACTGTTCAACACAAATAAAAAAAATAAAAAATGAACCCTTTAACTTCCATCCAATCACAGATCTTAAATTGGTTGTGTCATCTTTCACTATATTGATTGACAGTTTTATGACCTCTGAGCCTCTGACATGTTCAGTGTCGCTCTGTAAATGTCAGTACTACAGTAACAGCACATTTCTATCTTAGCTGAGCTGATTTTGTGAACACAATAATACTCTTAACATGACAGAATTATTAATTACAAGTATATGGCAGCTAACCCTTCTCTGCAGACTTCAGTATTGTGTTTTAGTTAATTGATGCTATTAAAAAGTAAAAATAAACTTTTGAATTGTGTCATGCACACATAATATGTAGAATTAACATATGCAATATTATTTTCTATTTTGGGTTTAAATCTGTTCATTTTTGGAGACACTATAAAGCAGTTGTGCTTATGGCACCTAAATGGCTAGCAGTGGCCCTGAACACAGTCCACTGAAAGAAAAAAAAAGTATTCATTCATTTATTTAAAACTAATAGGTGCCCATATTTGTAGGTTCCCCACAAATATGGAGGACCAGGAGAGTCATCGAAAAATTGATTCAGCGTTTTCATGATAATTAATTAATTGTGAAATAAAAATATAGATTACTGAAAAATAATTGATATAAAAAGAAATCAAATTTCCAAATCATTTTGTAATTTCAGATTTGAAATAGAATTATTAAAGAGGAATTACATCTTTTATTCATTAATTCATTATTATGACACAATTCATAAACTTTGTTAGTAATACCTTTCCATATCATACATTTAAAAAAGTTATTCCCTTTTCCATTTCCATTTAATTTCTTATTTTCACATCCTTTTTCCGTATGCATTTCCTAATTGGTTTACAGTCTTCATTTAGCTTTTCCGTGACTCTTCTGGGCCCTGAACACGTTGAAAACCAAGTTCAACCAATCACAGCCGCTTCACGTTGTACTCCAGCTCTCTCATTGGTTAGATAGCAACACTTGGGTCTCAACAGCTAGCTAACAGCTAGCTAACAGCTAGCTAATCTTGTTGACAGTACAGATCCAATAATGCAAACACACTATAAGGAGACAGCTGCAGAATAGGTGAAACTTTGAAGCATCCACACAGCATCTAGAAGATGAGTTTCTCTTCATGTTTCATGTGTTTTCTGTCTTTTTAATTTGCTTAATTGGCGAAGTAACAAGACAAAGACGCAAATGTGATTGTCTGACCAATAAGAGAGCTGGAGTACCACGTGGGACACAACGTGGAGCGGCTGTGATTGGTTAAACTTTGTTTTCACTGCTTAAGGCCCAGAAGGGTCAAGGAAAGGGTAAACCATTTAGGAAACATATTTGGATTTGAAAATACGTTTGGGGGGGGGGAAGAAAATGGAAATGGGAATAACTTTTTTAAATGTATGATATGTGAAAGTATTTCTTACTAAATTTATGAATTGTGTAATTTAATTCTGCTTTTAGAAAAAGGGTTTGAAAATGTATTTTCAAATCACAGGATTTAATAATGAATTAATGAATACATGATGTAATTCCTCTTTAATAATTCCATTTCAAATGTGAAATTACAAAATGCTTCGTAAATTAGATTTGTTTTTATATGAATTAATTGTTGAATTTGAAATTCTATTCAGTAATCTATATTTTTATTTCACAATTAATTAATCATCATGAAAATGCTGTATTGCTTTTTCAACTCACCTGGTCCTCCATACACAAAGAGAGTCGAGTCAAGCTCGCTCTGGTTGTCAGACAGATTGATAAGCCAACTGAGGACATTCAGGTTGGGGTTTAGCTCTATTTCTTTTCAGATTCTGCCTCTGAAGTGCTTCATCTTCATGTGGGTTTATGGGTTTATGAGGTTTCATATTTCTGCTTCAAAGTGCAGTGTGGGACTTTGTCAATCAGTGTCTATTTTGGCAATGTATTTAATGAAACTTCACAAAGAGATAACGTGCTTTTCTTGAAACATCGCACTGTTTTCTGTTTTCCCAGCTGCTCCTTATGCAATATCCATCAATTTCTAAATGAAGCTGGGTTTGCATGCTGTCAGATTTAAGTACATTTTGTTTTCTAATTTGTCTAACATGAAAATAAGAATAGTGCCACTTTGTTGTAGAGACATTTGGGATCTTTTGAAAGTCTTGTTATCTTGTTTTGCAGAATACAAAGAAACACATACAGTAGCTTTTTAGTCATTTAGTGCACTGTGCTGAAAGTCCTGCTCAATACACACCTGAGCCTTTTGGTAACACTCCTCTAATCAACACCGGGATCCCTGCCAACGCTTTTATTGGTCAACTGATCTCTCCATGCTGTTCTTCTGTATCTGCACTCACGTGAAAAGGTTCCCGGAGATGAAAATGCGATGATAAAAAATTTACCAGCCAGCTGAGTTTACATGTCTTACAAGAAAAATAATGTTAGGAGCATTTAAGTGTCACAAAAATCTTTCCGCATGCTAATTGTAGCGGTCTCCCCCCGATAGGCCGCTCTCCACAGCTGGTATTACAAAATCGCACAACTGTGGATGAGCCAGCCAGCTGCACAGCAAATCTTACACCCACTTGATAACATTGATAAGACACACACCCACACCCACACACACACACACACACACACACTGCACTCTGTGGGTTGCTGCTGCTAGTTTGCCCAGACAGCTCCACTGGGACTGTGTAATGTAGTCGTATGTAAACACAAGTCATCGTTCAGGAAATGTGCTCTGAGAGGAGACACAAGTGTGCCTTCTTTTTCTGCAAATGCAACTTATCTAAAGCTAATTTAAGCAGGCAAGTTGAACAGGAACACATTGTTATTTCCAGCAGCCGCTGGGAGGGGGCGTAGCTGCAGGAGGTGGTGGGGTTACACCTACAGTTTACACCAGCTCACTCCTGAATACTGCTGTGCAACAGTTAAGTAACAAACCTTCAGAGGATTATATGCCTTCAGCTGTAGTTAGCTTTAGTGAACCGAGACCACCTTCCAGCTGATTGGAAAGAACCCAAATTTAATCTTTAGTCTACCATTGAAAGAAGAACTTATATCACAGCATCAAGTTCAAACACCGTGCAGCTGTGTTAAACTCTGGAGGGCTTTTTAGCAGTTCAGCTATTACTTTACCACCCAAGCTTTATGTATTCCACCTCCTGCTCCATCTTCCCCTTTCCCTGTCCTTCAAAATCTCTGTTACCTGTCCTTCCAACACTTTATCTCTCCTCCCCATTACATTGGCTTTCTCTCTGATTTTCTTTTTTTATCTCTCCCTTACAATTGTTCTAATTGCCACAGGACCTGTTGATGAAAATCAATGTTTTTTTGATTATGTGCCAGAGCTGAGTCAGTAGGAGAAATGAGTGGTCCATTGGATTGTGTCAAAGGGGGGATTAGTGGGTATATTTGTGCAGAGGTTCCCACGCTCGTTCTGAAATGCTGTTTCTGGTGCCGAAACTCGGCAAGCGTGTTGAAAAAGAAATCAAAATGTTATAATTCAATGGTCAAGGTGGAAAAGTTGGCAAATCAGTCACAGTTTTTAAAATTATTTGGATGTCGTTCTAAAGTTTGAAAAAAGACCCAAGATGAGAAACACTGAAATCCTTCCTCAAGCTAGGATCATTTGACCGAATTTCTTGAAAGTAGCAAAAATGTTCCAACAGTTGGTTCAAAGCACAAAAGACTGGTAAAGCTGAGATATATCTTTTCAGCCTTTTATTCCAGCAAATCAATCATATAATTGATATAAACCTTTTCATGTATGAATTATGCATGAAGTATTTCATTATTTATTTTTATTATAAATACTTTATTTCTACAGACATGTGCAGTGATGCTTTTTTGTTTAATAATCATATTTTACTTTTTATTCATCTTATTTTATGAAATATCTATAAAATAATATATTGTGTTTATATCGTAAGAATAGCACATTAAAGAAAACTGTATAATTCTTTTCCTTTCTATCACTGAGGAAAAATTGGTCAGTACAATGTATGTATATATATCAAATTAAATATCTTTTTATTCTTCTGTTAGTGGAAGTGTACCGGATGGCTAACTAATGTGCTTTACAACTAAACCATCCTCACCCATGAATATACTAGAAAACAGCTTTAAATAGGTGCCCACTGTAGTGAGCACGATACATGAAAGGGAGAATAAGAAAAAGAAAAAAAAGGTGGAATTTTTTAGAAGTGACTACCACTCGGTTCCAGGTTGAGTGCAGTTTAAATATATTTCAAAAATGTAAATGAAATTTTATTAAAATTCATTTACATCGTTATCTTGGGGAGAAATAATTCTCTATTGTAAATGGGATCAGGAACACGACGTTGATCCGCTGTCTGTGAATACAGATTGTGCTGCATCCACCAAAAGTTACAGCTCAACCAACCAAAGAAAACCAACATAATAAGATCTAAAAAAGAAATACAAATTTTTAAAGCATCCCAACCAATCAGAACCTGAGATTCTTTTGGAAATCGTGGGTGTTGCATCCTCCCTGGTACTGAGTTCAAAAGGAAGCATGGACTGAGTAGCATCTGTGAGGTCACCATTAACACTGAACATCAGTGAACAACAGGAAATATTATAAATATACAAAGCAAAGTTCACCAAATTCTACACAGCATGGCTTTGCAGCAGAGTTTGGGAGATGAACTGACCTGCCAGTCCAGACCTGTTACCCATGGATAGATTTGGCACATTATGAAACAAAAATAAAGAGACTGTTCAGCAACTGAAATCCTCTAATAAACCAGAATCTTGAAGCATTTAAACTGTAACTACACTCTGTCACCTGTCTATAGTAAAAATGCCCCTGGTATGTAAAAACTATTAAATGTAATCTTTTTTACAACAAGATGGAAACAATGCAACCCTCTGTTAAATTTGAACACCATTTAGATTAAAAGACAATCTTCATGTGGAGAAAATACTCCCCGGTTAAGAGATGATGGGAGTCGCAAGCCCGGAGGTCGGTTCATAAACACTAAACATCAGCGGGAGAGCGGATCCAGGATGCTTTGATGCCTCTTTCTCTCTCAGGTGTCACTCTCTCTAATGTCTGAGTGGTCTTCGCTGTGGGGTCCCCCCCTCTAAGCTGCATGTGGATCGTTCACAAAGTAATAACTACACCCCGCTGTGCCCATCATGCCTCACTGCCAAAACCTCTGCTGCAACACCTGGCGCCATGGTAACCAACACCTGTTCCCCCTAATTAGAGGGACACTGGAGGGAGATAAGATGAAAAAGTTAATGAAACGCTAATCTGGTCCAATCAAACGCCCCGGCATCTGCCTGCTCGCCACAGCAGCAGGTCGTAGTAATGGCCGCCTTATGGGTACCTCCCCTCCAACGCTACCTTCACTGACCTCATCCGAGTCAAAACTTCTCACATGGGAGAGTAGACGGAGGGGAGATTGAGGGAGGGAAAAGAGAGGGGCGCTTCTTCCTGGGTGGACAGAATCCGGATGGCTAGGTGTCAGCCAAATGAACGAGCATTACGAGATGAGGTTCCCTGTGCACCGCAGCTGGAGCAGCTCCAGGTCACACCAGCTGCACCGCTCTTGTTTACAAGCCGCCAACTGCTGCAGGTCTTCTCTCTGAACAAAGAGTCGCTGATATGAACTGTTTTTATGCTCTCTGTGCTGGCCATTAAAAAACCTGCCAAATGATGCCGCATTTCAGCACAGACTCATCTGCCAGTTATTTCATCCAAATCAGATCCCAAAGTCCAGAATGACCTCTTGAAATCAAGAGAAAAATATTCAGATTAACCTTAAAGAAAGGGTGGAAAAGACCATTTAAACTGAATATATTCACTTTTAAAGAAGTTGTAACAAGTACATTTTAACTTTTTGCACTGAATGGTTTAGGGTCCAAAATACATTCAGGACCTTCTGGTTCGTTATGAACCAACCAGATCCCTCAGGTCATCAGGGTCAAGTCTACTTTCAGTTCCCAGAGTCAGAAC
>JBBBVU010000022.1:21849506-21863995 GCA_037177055.1 Atherinosoma microstoma | reverse complement strand
AGGCAACAGGAAGTCCTATAATCACTGGTTCCAACCAAGATATGCAGAATAGCATCTCTGAACACACAACACGTCCAACCTTGAAACTGAGGCTATAATTCACACAGACTCACCAGAACTGGAAAAACTGGTCTGATGAGTCTCTATTTCAGCTGCAACATTCAGATGCTAGGCTCAGAATCTGCTGGAAACATCATGAAAGCATGGATCCATCCTGCTTTGTATCAACAATTCAGGCTGCTGGTGGTGTAACGGTGTGGGGGATATGTTCTTAGCACACTTTGGGCCTTCAGCAACTGTGTGATGCTATCTTGTCAATATGGAGCAAAATCTCTGAGAAATGTTTCCAACACCTTGTTGGATCTATGACACCAAGAATTAAGGCAGTTCTGAAGGTAAAAGAGGTGTCCAAGTAGACTGGGGCTGAATTGTAGTCAGAGTTTCTTTCTGTACTGAAACTTGAACGTTACCGTTAAGTTGCTTTGAACATTAGCGTCAGGATCTGTGTTGTTTTTTTTTAGAGTATTATTTTATTTACTCCATAACACACCCTAACATCACTATTCCTAAATAAAGTTGTTAAGCTGCTACATTTATAAACCAGGTTAGCAATAGTACTGTTTTTGGTAGCTTTACTGACAGTGACTGATATTAAACCAAGGAGATAGCAGTGCACAATCTGATGTTGTAATTCAAAGTGTGCTTTTTTTGTCTACATCTAACATTACAGTCAGTGAAAATCATCCGCATGGAAGGTATTTTCTGAATATTTGGCTTCAGTGCACAAAGCTTCATTTGCTTGTGGATGATAGGCGCCAACACATAGAAATCAGCACTGATCAAAGTATGCCTGAATCTAAAATCATGTTGGGTATTTGTGTGTTTGTACTGACATTGCTTTTAAATTTGTACTTCAATCCCATTTATCATCTATGCCTCATCACTGAGTCGTTCCCTCCCTGCTGGTGTGTACTGGTGGTCATGCTAAGCTCTGAGAGTTACTGTCACACACACATTCAGCATGATCTGTGGGGAGATCAGCAGTGGAGTGGAGGGTAATTACAGCAATGGAAATGTGTTCTATGGAGGGCAGTTTAACTATGTGAGCGGACCTGTCATGTGAGGTCCTTTTACTTTTATGGTGTACCACTGACCCATCTCTGTGTGATGTTATTTTGATATGACAGTGCAGGATTCAGTAGGAGAGCTAATGGGCTCTAAAGCTGGGTGCAATGATCATTGATTTATCACTGAGGATTTCAGATTTTTGTTATGTGGTGGTGTTTAAATGTTTTTTTTTTTTAATATAGAAACTGATATTTTTAATAATTTCTTTTGTTTTAGCTGATTCTGCTGTGTCAATCCCTTGTGGGACATTTTCCCCTTGAGACAAAAATGATGCTCTTGGTGTATCAATCTAAAACTGTAAGCCCAAATTGATCTTTTTTTGCATTATTTTAAAGCAGCACTACTGAACTTTGGCAGATTTTCACACTTTGGCGCCCCCTAATAAAGGCTAATTTGTCTTGCTCTGTTACTTTGTCTCTTTCTTTCCTTGCATGGCCCGATAATGTCCTCTTGCATTTTTTCTCTGAATCGGCTGTGGTGCATCTTCAATAGTGTGTTTATATTTATTTGCTGGTGTGTGTTGCTGTGTCATAAAACAAAATGTAGCTGTCATGTGATGCCCTGGGCTCCAGGAATGTAGGTAATGAATGTCCATGTTCCATCAAAATGAGTCTGAAGAACACAGCTTTAAGTTCAGAAACATAATGTTGCCTTAAAGGTAGGGTAGGAGATCCTCGAAAAAACAGTTCGAGCAAGCTACATTTTGAAATTACACAATTCAAAAGTCCAAACCCCTTTTGTTCAGTTTTTCCCCTGAAGCCACGCCTCTAAAGTTCACGAGCACTGAGCAGCATCGATTGTTTACCACCGAGCCCAGCAAGTGTTAAAAAGAGAAAAAAAAAGCCGGTGGAAATCGATGCAGCACAAATTCATAAAACTGTACTCTCTATTTACAATCCATGCGTGCACAGAATGCTCAGGGATCTCAGTTGTGAGTTTGGATTCCATGCCCCGCAGCTGCTAGTCTATTGTCATGTGTAGACTTGATACAGGTCCATGTTTTGATGCATAAGCATTTTACACTGAGATAAAAAGTTTAACATTTGCACCAAAAGCTGCTAACGTTAATATAACACCCTCGTTAGTCAAATTGGTCGTCTCGAAACTAATCTGAGGTCTCTGGATAATATGTGTGCCCACGGATTGCAAACAGAACACAGTTTAGTAATCCGTGAGCACAGATAGCAAAAGTTTTATCAAACCGTGAGCAGGGGTTCCTTTTTTTTTTTTTTTTTTTTTTTTTTGGTTAAAACCACTGACACTTGTCGGGTCTGTAGTTTTCTCCAAAAGTCATAAAGACATAATATTATCTTACCTATCAAATAGAAATATGTCCACCATGGCATCATTCTGCAGCCCTCTCTGTTGCTATAGCCACCGATGCACACTCTGGTTTTGCTCCAATCTCCTTCAGCTTTTTTTTTTTTTGCAGCAGCTTCTCCCGAACAGTTTCTTTTCAACAGGTGACTAAAATATTTTATTTTTATGTTAGAGCATTTAGTTAATTGGCTGCAATCGGGCTGTGAAGCGGATGCCAAGCAATATTATGAAAATGGCTCCTGGAACTGTTTTTCCAGGATCATCAACCCTATCTTTAAAGCTTCTCAAACATACATCCAAAACATGTCTCACAGACACATTCTGCACAACATGAATATTCTTACAGGCAAAAAGGTTTTTATTAAACTGAATTGTTAAATCATTTCATTTTATTTACCTGAACATCCATTCTTCGTGTAAAAAATGTGACATTTAATTGTAATTCATACTAAATATAGAAAACATACTAGAATAACAAACATTTTCTGTGAAGCTGTTTCCAGTAAAATTATGGGAAAGTTATTCCTTTTTTTTAATTGTTTCAATTTTTTTAAAAACTGGTTCTAGGTGTTTATTGAGCAAAAATACATTAAATGAGAATTAGAAAAGCCAGCAGGGTAATTTGGTGCAAATTCTGCCAGTTAAAGTTTTTGTTTATGCAATAGTTTGACAGCATTGTGCACCAAATTCCTACAAACATAAGGTAGCTGAGCAACAAATTGATGTAATCATAAATGTCTGTATACTGGACATTACTGTTACAGCGAAGATTTTGACTGGGATGACCACTGCCAGGATCAATTTTCAAATTATGTCAAACATTTCAAGATTTCCAAGGTGAATTCTTATGTCTTATACAAAACAATGCAAGAAAATAAGCAATTGATCTTATATGCATTACCCCTTTGGTTACATATAAGTCTTTGGAAACTCCATAGTTGAGCAAAAACACTCAATACTAGACCAAATAGTGTCCAGGTTTAAAAATGTTGGATATAGAGCCCTTCAAGCACATCTTCATGCTTACAGGAATATATTCATGCTTGTTACGTACTACTCCACAAGAACAGAGAACTTTATTCTCGTTCTCGAGGAAGCAAGAAAAAAAGTTTGTTTTGACTCGGTTATTTGATCAATTTCATCCGTGGCAGTGTGAGGCTGTGGTGTCCGTGTCTTTATATCCACATGCTGTAAAAATTTTCATACTTCCTCACCGCTTCAATCAGCTGATCCTTAAACTATCTGTCCAACCTTGTTGAATCCTTCGCATCAGTGGAAAAGCAGAAATGACATCTTTTCCACGTTAAGCTTCGAATTTACGACCGATCACACAATTGTTCTTGTTGCATGGTAGCATCGTAGTTGGTTGAACACATAAACCCAGAACCCTTAATTACAAAAGTTCTTGTAACCATCTGTAAAGCATCAGCCATATTAACAGCAATTTATTTAAAAGGGCATAAAGGTATGGGTTTTAGAAAGCCATGTGCAACTGCAGAATTACTCTAATTATTTTAATTCTTCTGCTGATTGCCACCAGGTTAAACTCTTTATTGTTCCCAACTGTGGTGCGAACATACAGTAACCACAGAAAAAGCCCTTGAGGGTATTTAGTCCTTCAGGAAGCTCCCTAAACTCCATAACCCTCCCCATAACCCCTTAAAAACAGTTTGGCCTACAGGACAGCCAGACAGAGCTTGCCTCCGGTCTTATAAAAAAAAAAATAGTTTAATTGGTGGAAGAAAATGTTGAAGTTTACCTGCACTGGACAACATAGCAGGAACTTGCATGCTCTAAATGCAGACTGGCTTCCACAACAAAGAAAAATCTTGATTTTCTGTACTATTTAACTTTTAACACAATTTGTAACTTCACACAGAGTGAACAAAGTCCTTTATATATAATAAAAACCCTTTAAGAATCAGCCTTTTTGCATCGGATACAGACAAAAAGGACAATATCAGTGAACGTAACCTCTCCAGCGTACATAGTGGCCTGGAAGCCATTTATATGGGCCTGTTATGAAATTTACAATATATTGATATATCATTCAATAGTGAGTAATGCTTCCCAACAAAATCCATATAGTCTACTAAATAAAAAAAACAATGTAAATATTTACATGTTAGGGGTTGCTTCTGTTGTTCGAAAGTTCAACAGCAAAATAGTTGAATGGATGAATCAATAAGTTAGGCACTAACTAGTAGTTTAAATAAGTAAAAAAACAGTTAATGAGAGGAGGGGAGCGAAAAGTGGACGAAGAATGCATTTATAGATAACTTTTAAATAAAGATAACTCAAAGAATACCTACCAGAGGTTTGTTAAACATAACATTTTAACTCCATAGCTCATGCTCCTCTTTCTAAATATCAGTGAGTAAAACCTGCTCTTATTTTCCAATCTGCTACAAAGTGTATTCTGCCTGCGAGCTTTGTTGTCAAGACACATAAGCTTGTGGAAGCAGCCAAGAAGTTTTTTTTTAAATTTAGCCATCAAAGCTCATTTCCATTGTCTTTGTACATCGTTTCACACTGTGTATTTTAACTCTCCCACAGTTAGGTTTTTGTTGTTGTTGTTTTCTTAGGCGTTTTATTTGATGCCAGTTTGATGGGGAAGGGTGAGAGGGGCAACTAGAAGCCTCTCAGCCGGGACGAGGACGATGCAAGGGCTCTGTATTGAAAAGGAGGAGGTGTGGAGGGGATTAATAAGCGTTTGTAGTATTAAATCAATGTGCCTGGGAGCTGAGGCACCTGATTAGCATGACCCTGTCCTGCACATCAGCACATTCAGGACTGGGGGAGGCTGATTAACAGCCAATGCTAATTTCCTCTCAGCCCTGTCAATGAAGGAAAGAGTGAGGGAGTAAAGGATGCAGAAAGAGGGAAAGGATAGAAGGGAAAGGGAGAAGAGGACTTTTCACATGTACAGTCCTGTAAAAAAGAAAGTATACGCTTTCGCTTTTATGGTTTTAAGGGTGCATCAACAATGGCTCTTTTGAGTTGAATCCTAGTTTGTTTGTTAGGAAAGTCCAGCTCCTTTGGAGGGGTGTGAACGCCCAGCCGAACTCTGATGCACACCATAGACGCAAACTCTGGTCCACCTGAAATGTAGGTCTTAGTTCGCTTCAAGTGCACCAAATGCAGAAAGTGGAGTACAACTTATGTGGTAGAAATGGAAGTTTCCCGGCTGTAAGATGAGTGAATTTTCATGCTTGTGGTTTGTTTTGTCTTCTCCTTCAGTAATTCTCGATGCAGCACCACCTCAGGTGAGGGGGGGAATACGTTATACAAAAGGTTTGGTTCGTATCATCAAGTGCAATACAAAAGCTAACTCGGACCTGCTAAATGTTGCCCCCCCAACAGAACCGAGTCCCTGATCGAGTCTAGCTCACTATTAGATGTGGATACGTGGATGTGGAGCTAAGTATGAGGATTCAGCGGTCTTGTAATGCAATCTCAATTGATAACACATGATGTATTAGACCATTTTATTGTATATTTCCCAAAAACTAATCCAAATCACTAAGCTAAGCCATTGCAACACCTTGATCCTTCTCTTTTTTTAGCCATTTTGTTGAAGATTTGCTGGTGTTTAGAGGATTGCTTGAGCCAATGTCAGCCAAGCTTTAGATGTCAGACAGATGACCTCACATTTGACTCTGACTACAAGGCAGTTGATACGAAGTGTTTGTGCTGATATGCTGTTTGGTTTTCTTCTCAGTTGCTGCTGTGCATTTTGACCATTTTTCCAAACATTTGGGAGGAGGTTCATATAAAACTTTGCAAACCTAAGCTGTGCTGCCACGCTCTCATTAGAGAGAATATGCTTCCTCCTGCAACCCTTCCAAACAAGCCATACTTGTTCTTTTTTTTTTTTTTTACTTCTATTGTACAAAAAATACTCACTCATATGTATTCAGAATATTTTGTTCTTTCTCCAGAAATTCAAATAGAACAAAAGACTATAGAAGTTTCTCTATTTTCAATAGAATCTGAATCAAATTAACCAAGCAGCTCAGGTGCTCTAGATATTTATATTTCTTGACCATTTGGACAAAGGTTGCATGTGTGAAACCCACCGTGGCGTCTATGCAGGACACGCTCCTCTTGAAACCGAGCCATGAGCCTGCATGGGTGTTGAGTCTCATTAAGTTGTTTGTCAGCCAGAGCAGAGGAGTGCCAGTGCATGGACACCAGCCTGAGCTGCAGCCGTGCCAATCAATACAGTACACACAGTATCCGCTCCCACGCTGTGTCTCTGTAAGCAGGTTGGCACGCATGCTGGCAGGGCGGCAGGAAGGGGCGGGGCTGCATCGCGTCCTGGTGCAGCCGCCAACAGGCCGGGCAGAGCAAGAAAGAGAGAGGGCAAGCCCCGGTGTTACGCAGTGTTTGAGAAAATTAATATGACTCACTACTTATTACTGTAATGTTACAGTCCTCTTAGCCTACTTCTGCACTGAGGCGCATGCAAGGGATCAGGGAAACCAAATAGCAATAAATTTCAGCATTCCAGTTCAATAAAATGCAAGTTTGAGAGATTTACTCCAGCTGGAAAAAGTAAATGAATTTGCCATGTAGGTAAACAATAAATTATAGTGTTAGTCAACAGAGAAATGCCACTCATTACAAGATAAACAGCCACCAATCAGTGAAGAGAATGAGAGTTTGAGAAAAGAAGAAATGTTAGATTTTTTTTATAACAATCAACAGTGACAACACTTAGTTTATCTTGTGGTAAGAAGTTCACATGTCCATTTGTGAGTCAGTGTTTCACCCAATCACCTGCCCGGTTATTTCTGAACGTGCCTGCTTTATATAAACAGTTTTATTTAAGGATTCTCTGACCTTTTAACATCAGTCGATGCACAACAGATGTAAAATAGTCATTTGGCTAATTCTGGCACATTTACATTTTCATGTTTATCAAAGACAGACATTGCCACTAGGTGTCTGGACACTTTTCTCAGATGTCGTCATGGTGTCATGGTGTCATGGTATTGATTATCTCTCCTTGATCACTGTTTCTGAAAATAACTCCATAACTAAACCAAGATATTTTCCATCTCTGTCTAAATATTCATCTAAACATGATCACCTCTGGCTCCAAAAATTATAAGATGGCAACAAGTAAATGCTTAAAATCATATGGTTTCAGTCGTCTTATGAAGCCCAAAAAGACATTTTCCAATTAAAAAATGTTGACGTGCATTCTTCAAACAGCAAACTTCATGCAGTACCTATAAGGATTTATCAAATACTAAAAGAAAATGATCACCACTTGCACTTTCTTTAAATATTTCTTGCCAGAAAATACAATCAGAAACACTGTGATGAGTTAATGCAGAGCTCTAAAAGTGGAAGCATCCAGCATTCAGCTTCACACGAATGTGGCTGTCAAGGGGCAAGAAACCGAAGATGTGCCAATCTATGTTATTGTGAACTCAGCCCAAATCAAAACGATGACCTCAGTGCTAATCACAGTGCTCCCAAGAGCATCCTTTCATGTGGGCCGAAGCGAGGCCTTCAGAAACACAAGACGCCGCGAAGGTCACCGCTGTCATTAGCTATTAAGACGGAGGTCACAGCTTTCATTTGGACGGGGTACCGATGTTTCCAGCAGCCCGAGACTGACAGTGTTTTACCCCACGTTATCACTGTGTCCCAGGACTGTAGCCATCCCAGCCACCCTCTGTCAAAATGGTGTCACCCTGGCGGAGATAATAGCCGTTCGGCAGGCCTCCTCTGTACGCTGTGAAGTTGTAACAGATGTACAGTTAATGAGCGTCGCAGTTGCTCCAAAAGGTTGGTGACGTGATGTTAATGGCAATTCAGTTCTCTTGTAAAAAATGCACAAACTGTACACAGAAGTCAGCATTAACCTTCCTTTGTATAAGAGTTACATTATATTCACCTTGCTACTTTACTGCAGTAAACTCCCTCTGCATTGATGCATCAGAGAGATGCATATTTATGTATATAAAATATGCATATTTTCTCTTAAATTGATCACTTGTTACATAAAAATGTTATTTGATATTTTACAAAGTACAACAACAAAGGTGGTGAGAGAAAAAATTATGGGACTTTGTTTTGCGCTCCCCCATCCACAGCAAGTGACAAGTCCCAGACTTTCAGTCAGCTTGTCAGTCTCTCTTTCTTCCTCCTCCCCGAGGGATGTTGCTATGCTTAAATATCCCTCCAGGCAGGATCCAAAACTCTCACAGAAAGATAGAAAGTGAAGACACGTAACCTTGAGAACGTGGCGAGGAAGGACTGATTGTAAATAGTTGGCCTCGCTGCCTTTAGGGGATAGTTATTGCCCCGTCGTCCCACAACAGTTTCCATCCTCTGCCTGTGCTGCAGGCGGAAAGCTGCTCGGAGACACAGCTTTCTGGGCTTCATCAAACAATAAGTGAGCACTGACACACTCGGTATTATGCAGGAGAACAGAGTGCATCTTGGCATGAAAACTCTACAGGGACTTCAGCCTTTCCTTTTGAGGTAGAGCGTGGTCAGCCAAACCCAGGGGCATGTTGGCGCAGCAAACTGCAGTACGATCCCAGGGAAGGTACGCTGCATGCTGGGAGGTCACTGTGAAGGTCAGTGCACTCTTCAGTGTGCTGCTACACATAGATTTTAATGCAGGGAGTTCTTTGGATTGGAGAAGCACTTGAGGCCAGCTGGGGATCAAAGCCATGCAAATGAGCTGGATCTTTCTGTCTTAGAAAGCTACAGCATCGCATCGCTTTCGTTGCTTTTAAGATTTCTGAAACAAAATCTCAAGGCGGTGGTGCTGTCATTTTGTGCATTTACATTTTCTGTTCATTCTGAACGGACGAACATGAAGTGAGCACCGCTCTTGTCTTGTGCAAACGGCGTTAAGATGAGTTGTGCATTAACACACATCCTGCATGAGCACGTTTCGCCAAAAGCCACCAGACCTTGTGATGATTCCTGCACCAGACAGGCTGTATGTGCAAGTGCTGCAACTGCATCAGGATCTGCATAACAAGATCATCAATAAATTTTAATTTCACACACCGATTCTTTGAGACTAGAGGAAGGCAGGCTGCAGACTGAATAATAAGCTTCATATTTGGATGTATTGTGATGGGCCGGCTTCGACCAATGTGTGTTGGATTCTGTTCCTGACTCGTTACTCCGTTAACATTAGCACGGACTCTGAGAATAGAGTAAATTCTGAGAGTGAGGAACATGATGACACAGATAAGGAGAGCCTTCCTTATTCTTTTTCCTTTTTAAGTTTGTCTGCAGCTGAACTTCTTCAACTTTTGTGTCACCTTGAGATGTTGCACAATTAAACCCACCGTCAACAATCAATAAATTTGGCCGACCCTTTATCCCTCTTTTGTCTTGGCAAATGAAGCTGATGGATGAAAAAGAGGCCCCCGTGCCCTCTCCCACGTATTGTGTTGTGAATGGCCATGTCAATACTTTTGGGAGCGGGGTGGAGGAGGTGTAGGTAGAGAAGTTGAAGATTTTGAAGGTTTAGAGCAGGACACAGGAGCGGGGTCAACTCTTAGGACAATTTAATATTTAATCATGCTCCCTGGTAATCCTAAACTCCACAATCCCCCCTGGACAAGCAAGGAGACAAGGGGAAAAGGAAGGAAGGAGGGCAAGATGACACTTTACCTTTCAAACTGTCTCGTGCATTGACTGAGTGTGAATTAAGTGAGAGATGGGGCGGTGGGGAAGACGGAGGAAAAACTTGTCGGGGGAGTTCGATGGGTGAGATGACAGTGTGCAGTAGACAGAAGGAGACAGGTGAAAGGAAAATGGGAAGCGGTGAATAACGGCATTAAAGTCTTTCTTCATATTGGAGCTCAGTGGCTAGACTGTTTCAAGCAGCACATCATGATGTTGAATAATAGCATGATAAATATACAGTAGATAGGACAAGAAGAGAGATATTCTTGTGTCGGATCAGATCTTTTTCTTTTTTTTCAACTACCCTTTATTTATTTCGGAGTGCAAGATTTGCAGAGTGGTGTATTCAGATTTTTTGGAATCCTAGAAGATGACATTATTAAAATAAGTTGTTGAAAGTCTTCAAGAAACTAAAATGATGAATTTATCCTATAAGGCATGAATGGGAGAGAGAATGTAACATCTACATCTCAGGGGAACTGTGGATGAAGTACAGTGTATCCCAATGGTAAAATGACAAATTCAACATCCTGGAGAGCATTTGCCTGGAAGATTTTTTGTTACTCGAATCCAAAAAATCTCAGGCTCTTCCAGCTGCTGCTGGAGAAATTGTAGCTCTCAGAAAGCCAATCATTTTCATTGATTTTGGGCCTTACTGGGAACTTATTGAACTAACAGATGTATTCACAATAGAAATGATGTTTCAGTAGGAGGAACTGTTTTGGGGGGTTTCTACATTCAGTAGAAATAACAGTGTAAAATATTTGTTTGGGGTAATAAGCATCATAGCAAGGAAATAAATTACAAAAACAAGGCTTAAACCAGAAACTCTGATCATAGAGAAGTGGTACAAAGTAAGAAATGAAATTTTCCTTATGGAAAGAATGAACTTTTCTTTTAGGCTTCAAGAAGCTACATTTAAAAACACTACTGGAGTGGTGGGAAATGTGCTCCCGTTTTATTTAACATTGATGGTTGAATGTCACTTTCTATTTACTATTGGTTTATTTTCTTTGCTTTGGTTGTTTTTGTGTGTTTCTTTTTTTTTTCTCTTTACCACCAATAGCCCCTGAATCGTTCCCTGGTCTATTCTATGGCAATTTGTAAACGAAAACTAGTCAAAGGAATCACCAAGTTGTACTTATATACACAAACCACTTACTACTTAGCTATACATAAACAAAAAAGAAAATATGTTGTTGAGATCCTTTGTTCTTCTGCATAAGTGAAACCTTTGGGAGGATGACTTTTACCGAGGATGAAATAAATGTGTTGGATTAGCTTATAAAGCAAAAAGACTTCCTGTTTCCAGCAGGGGGGGGCTATGGTGATGAAAGCATACTGAGATGTAGATGTGTCCAGGAGGTCTTTGTTGTCAGACATGTTAGATACACACTGGATTCTGTTTGGGACAGATAGAAAGACTTTGATGTTAAAAGGCGAAACATCAACGTCGAGCCTGCGCCACAGCCATGCCATTTGACATCAGGCAAAGTTTCTGTTTTTTACTTCGGTGTTCAATCCTAATGCAGTTTTCACTGGAATCTGCCCAGTGTGAGCAGCAGGAAAGGGAACAAGTCATCCGACATGTTGCACGATGATGCTTCTTACGTCAATTTCTCTCATTGGTCCACTGGATGGAGCGAACCACACCAGGGTTCACTTGCAAGCGGACCGAGACCCCTGGTTTTAAAGCGGACCAGAGTTATCTTCTTTGGTCTGCACCAGAGTTCGAATACAAGTTCAACACTGCTCCAAATGAACCAAACTATCCGTGGAAGCAGACCAGGGTTCATATAAAATCAGGTTTTCTCAGCTTGAAGATGATATCATTTAACCACAGGTTGAAAAGTAAAGTGGACGAGTTAATGTTACTTTGCTGATAAATCTAAAGCAACCAGTTTCTGTACTTTTATGTGGAAATCTGGGAACCAGGAACTTTTTTTTTTTTTTTAATAATATTGATCTATCAATGCGTAACGCACATCAAAGAAAAAGCAGCATCAGAGGCTCAAATACTCTCTTTGTTAATGGTGAGAGCCTAACAGCGAAGTATGCCCCCAGCAAGCTGTGGCCTCCGTTTGGCAAAGCAACTGTTAACCGCTCGCTGCCTGTCAGCTCGCCTGTGGGCTCAGGGTGACTTTCCCACCGACCCGTCCAGCCGCCACAAAGCCTTAAGGTGCTCGGGATAAACAAATCCAGGATAGAGAACAAGGGGGGGAGGAGGGCAGTGATGAATGGCAGCATGTAGGCAGGCAGATGGGCCGCCGGGACCCCCGGGCCGGTCCCTGTGGAGGTGCAGGCCGCCAAGTTCAGCGGAGAGCCACCCAACCTGACATCAGCACTTTGGGGAGAAACTGGGAAAAGTGCTGAGGCGGCATACCACATGGGGAGATGAGGTGAAGTGGTGAAAATTTAACCAGCCTGATGAAAGTTTAAGTGTGCATGTTAAACAGGAGAGAGGGGGAGGGAGGGATGGGTGGAAGCGAAGACTACAGGATGGCAGCAGGTGACTGCTGGGGAGACTTTCTCATTTTTCCTGCTGCATGACTCAAACAACAGCCTTTTTATCAAACTCCCACATGACTCTAATTTCACCTGACACCTCAGGGTGCAGTGCAGCCCTTTTCTGACTCCCATTTGACCTCAAAGTAACATCATACCCCACTTCCAGTTTCCGCTTCTTGATAATTGGCTGTGAGAATGCCGTTTTGTTTCAAGGACATTGGTAGCATCCCTCTGCAGCCTGACTGATATACATGCCAGTGCCTTGAAGCACTGTTCTTTACCGCTTTTCACATGAAGCTACACAAAGCAACCAGTTATCTCTGTTGAAAGTGTTCAAAACAAGGAGGAGGTAGACTCAAACAGTGTGATTACGTAAGCTATGGTAACAGGCTCGCTGTGGGGATGCACACTCACTGCACAGTGTTGACGGAGTCTTTTACAGGCCTTATGGGGTGTTGATTAGGATGTGCTCACCCACAAAGACCAGATGCTGAAATGGATCTTAATGTGCTTTTTCTCTGTCACTCCCTCTCATTTCCACTGTCTTTGCTTTCCTTTGGCTATCCTTCTGTGTGTAATCACATCCCATCCTCCCATCACCTTCTTTCCCTCCTTTTTGTTCATCGCTTATGTCCTCCTCTGACTTCCAGGTGCGGTACGAGCCTCCAGCATCTTCCCCATCCTTAGCGTCATCCTGCTCTTCATGGGAGGCCTGTGTATAGCTGCCAGTGAGTTCTATAAGTCACGTCACAACATCATCCTCAGCGCAGGGATCTTCTTTGTGTCTGCAGGTGAGTCAAACACCAACAAAATGAGACAGCGGGAAAGAGATTTATGAGGTAGCATCATTCTAAAGATGAGCTCTTGAATCACAATACTTGATTTTTAGTGACTGACCTCTGATTTCATTTATTCTTACAGTGAAAGCCTCGTTTATGGGTGGTGATTTAATCACCACCAGTGTTTTTATTTTAACCACCTCTTTCATAATCATTTACTGCTTTTCATGACCAGTAATTTTACATTTTATTATTTGTATGTGTCATTGCCCCTGTTTCTACAAAGACAAGGCCATTGCTGTCTTTCTATTGGAGGTGCAACCCTGTGTCTATTGGCATCTCCACTTTATGCCCCTGTCAGATATTTGTATTAGTTGCAAATATCTGCTCTCCTGTCTTATTCATTTGCATCTTTCCATCCATTTTAAGACAATGATTGATGAAAGCAGCTCAATATAAACATAAAATGTCGTGCTCATTTGTTTTTCACCAAAATAAACTTTGATTCTAACTACTGTACCTGGGTTTTTTCATCTTTGTCACAAGATGGAACCTGTGGAAAATGCTGTAATTTTTTAAAATGTATTGTTTCCCCATTTTTAAAGATTAAACAACACAATAACCAATATATTCTCAGATACAATTCATGAAAAAGAGCCCTCTCCATTTTCCTTCTGTGGCTGTCCACACTAGTTGTTTGTTTGTTTTAAGGTATTTTTAGGTTCTACTGAATTGCAACCCCTCGCAATGTATTATGCCATTTTCAGGCAACACTGCATAGCATATATGACTCATATTTCTCTTTTGCAGCTTTTCTGAAGATCACTTTGAATTCGTGTTGCTTGTGAACGGAAACCCAGTCGTTGCTGAATTGCCTTTCAAGGGACAGAAACCAGTTATTCGGAAATTAATTCTCTAATCATTCAATTCTTAATTTTTTTATTAATTTTTTTAAGCTAAAGCTAGTTACTTTAAACTGTTCTTTTTGTATCACTATAATAAAGGTTTAGCCATTTCAGCATTATTGGAGTAGCATGCTTCAATTAGCTTATGACTAATTAGCATGAGCAGCATGTACATGAC
>JBBBVU010000022.1:21829883-21840316 GCA_037177055.1 Atherinosoma microstoma | reverse complement strand
CTTCCATCTTTTTTTTTTCATTTTTTCTCTCTTTTTCGCTTCTGCTGGGCCGGTCGAAGCACCTCTGAAGTTTTGTGTGGTCAGGGATGGGGGGGGAGGGTCACCAGAGGGGAGAGGAAGCCCCCCCCCCCCCCGCCTTGCCTGAGAATAGTAAGCGCAAACACACTGGTTCTGTCTCTGTCCGAGCCAAGCTTTGAGTCTCTGGCAGGCTACAAGGTTACATAACCTCACATCAAACCTTCTAATGCCCTCTTTGTGACCTTACTGGACAACATTGTGGGACAGAGAGATCGTCACTGGTGGGAGCTGCACCTCCAAATCCACTGCCAACTTGGAGTTGCTTAGAAGGGGCTGCAAACCCCAACCTTCACTTTTTTAAGTAACCTGAAATATGAGTTGACTTTTGTTCGGAAGAATGTTTATGATTATTATTACGATTTTTTTTCCCCCCTGTGCATGCAAGCATTGAATCTGCATGTGCAAGCCCGAGTGTCTGCCTGTTGTTTGTGCTGACCAGAGAACAGTTGCTGACTGCGCTCACCCCGGGTTATTTTTGGGTCATGTAAAGTTGAGTGGCAACAGAGAGCTATAAGCACAGTCCTCCAGCTGAAAAATAAAAGTAAAAAATAAATAAATAAATAAATCATTGCAGCAAATACGGTTGGAAATGACATTCAAATCGCAGCAGCGGCAAGAAGAGCCATCATTATCCTGCATAAGAAACGATACGGACCACACAGCAGTCTCAGCTGTCTCACTCGTGTTTTGTAAATCATCTGATGCTTTTAAATCCAGCACGGAATAGAGGACAGTTTTAAAAAAGAGATAAAGAGGAGGAACCAAAGTAGGCTACAGCACACAAAGTGCTCTTGGATGCGTGAAAGCAAATGGAGCGCCGTGCTACGCCCTCTGGTGGTGAGATGAGAGAAGAGACGCAGAGCTGCTGCTACTGCTGCTGCTTCCATCAGCTCAGAGAACGCCGTGTCCATGAACGGGCCTGGAATACTGATGCCACGGTGCAGGGGTGCAGGAGCTGCAGTCTGAAAAGCCCCCCCCCCCCACAGAAACAGGTTCAGTGTCACCTGCACAGACACAGAACAAAGAGGGGCCACTAACGTGTGGCACTAGCACTGTACATGTGAAATTGATGAAATTGTTCACTTGAAGAACCAGTCAAAGCCTATGTTTTATTAAGTTAAGCCTGGAAGGGAGAAGAGAAAATGATCAGTTAGGTATTTCAACCCACTTACATCTTCACAAGTGTAAAATATAAATCTGTTTTCCAGAGTTTATGTTAGGAGTTTAGCCAAGAGGGCTGTGATCGATAGATGCTTTAAATAAACATCCTGAAGCGATATGAAAGCCAGACCACATGAAGAATAAATGTATCTTTTAAAAAAAGGATTTAACTACAAAAGCATCGAGCCACCAAGAACGCCTTTATGCTTTGCCTGGAAAACGGGAATTAGGTGCAGAACTTTATTGAATTGTGCAAACATAAATGAAAATACAGCATATAAAAAGGCAAAAGCAGAGTTTGTACAATTCTAAAGGAGCTTGAAAGTCAATATTTAGTATGACCACCTTTCCTCTTCAACACAGCCTCTTAGACAAGCATTCTTGTAAAGTAGTCTTTAGAAATAGTTCTCCAGGCTTCTTCAAGGACTTTCAAAGCTCCTCTTTGGATGCTGCATCTGATTTTCAGTCCAGTTCTTATGATATTTGCATCCTTCAGCCTTTTTTTCTTGTTTCCCTTCCCGTTTTCTGTTTCACTCTTCCATGGAGAGCATTTCTGATGAGGCTTCGGCCAGCAGTAGATAGATAAACTGGAGGTTCAGATGTAGGTCTTAGATAGATTTGTTCCTGAAAGAAAACCACTTTCATATCCTGTTGTATAATATGTGTTCTTTGTAACACTGGTTCATACCTTGTTTTTGACCATTTGTGCATTTTCTATCTAGTGTCGATTCATAGGTCAGTGTTAACAGACTTAAAAAAAAAACTAAAAAAAAACATTGGACTAAAAATGAGTGAAAAGGAAGCAAATGTGTAAAGAAAAATTTAATAAACCTTCAGAAAGACCACTTAAGATTACAAGACAGTGTGGCTGCTTGGAAGTGAAATATAAAGGGTGCTTGCCTCCCTCATTGCACCTGTGGTGCATTTGAGTTTTTCCTTTCAAAAACAAAATCTACTGGACCCAGAAGTAATTTATCATCATTATGGAACTTCCCAAAAGCCCAATGCAACTTCCCCAAAGTTTTTCTAAACAAACAACAAAACAAAAAGACAAGTAGCAACTTTTCATGTGAACAAGTTTTCATCAAATCAAAGCTAGAGTTGACAAAGAATGTACTTAAAATATCGACTGAGAGCAAAACTCTGCTCCAGAATGACATGGTTTCCCATGTAAGCCAACAGAAACGGCAACATTGACAAAGTACGACACGTTACTGCATCCTGCTCTGATTTATCCAGCATATTTATTCTTTATTTAAATGACACAATAGTTAAACTTATTTTCTATTTCACCATAATGATGGTGAAATAATTCCAGCCATTTTAGAGTTAAAACTGTCCCTCCAGCTTTAGGACCAGTTGTCGCCTGTGGCTTCCATCCTGTGTAATAATGGTCCTGAGTGTGTGGTTGTCCCCTGCAACGGTCTATCCTCCTGTCAGACTTCACGCCACAGCCACTTCCCTCACTCTGCAGGACAGCCCACTGCTGACTCCGTGCCAGCCGGACGTCGACGATGCCAGGAAGCACACCAACACGCAGATGCACACACCTACATATATGTGCTGGCAACTGCACACTCGCTGCATAGATTCACATAAATCAAACGCTTGGCCCTCCTCTGTGCTGTCCCAGCATGCACCCTGGTTACCTGGCTGCTGTCCCACGAACAACAGCTGCTACCACAGCTCTGGACTAGAGGGTCCACTGCATGTTAGCACACACACTTAAAAAAAAAAAAAGGAAAAAAAAGTCAAACATTACAGAAGTCCTCGTAGCTAAGAGAACTCATTTGAAATGATTGAAGACTAAGACAAAGTAATCATGGCATGATTCATTTGAGCTACAAAAACAAAAATATAAATAAATAAAAATCAGGAATTATGAGAAATTACCACAGTGTTACCAAACATCCACAGACACAAAAAAACGGATGCAAGTCTATACAGATATTTGAATCATGACCAGAAAATAGCACAACAAAATGACGATAAATATACAGAACGGCCACAAATTTGGGTGTTTATGCTGAACTCAATGTAATTACAAATATATACATTTTTTTAAACATATTTTAATAGTGGTTTGTAAAGCTGCCAATGAACGTTTCGCTATTCTAAAGTGCAAAAAAACTCCCACAAGATCATGAGTTGATTCAAAGCAACATCAAAAAGATTGGAGCGGGACATCATGCAAAGGGATGTATTCTCAAAATAACTACAGAGGAGCAAAAAAACAACCAATGTGTGAAAGATCTAATGAATACATGCAACACAAATGCAAAAGGACTAAGCACACATAGACCATAGATGTTAAAACAGAAAAAAATTGCTCACCATGCATGGGGGAGAGGGGGGGGGGGGGGGGTCAGTTTTCTTCACAAAGGTGCTCAAGTCCAGTCCTGGAGAGCTAATATCCTGCATCTTTTAGATGCATCCCTTCTCCAACACACCTGAATCAAACGGCTGAATTACCTCATGCACGTCATTCAGTTCTGCAGAGCCCTGGTTCATTTGATTCAGGTGTGCCGGAGAGGAGATGCATTTAAAATCTGCAGGATAGTAGGTCTAGAAGGCTGGAGTTGGGCACCCCCCTGGTTCAGAGGCAATACGGCCGGGAATCACCAAATCCAGACCTCTTGAGCCAGTGTCCAGCAGGTTTTCAATGTGTCCCTGCTGCAACACACCTGATTCAAATGATTTAGTTCTCCAACAGCTTGTTGTCCAGTTCTGCACAAGCCTCTTAACGACCCATTATTTGGGACAGGTGTGTTGCAGCAGGGATACAATGAAAACCTGCAGGATGCATTGATCCTTGCACACTAAACACAAAGAAGGAGGCAGAGGACTAATGAGCATCAGTCACTCTCCAAGATGAAACATCCAACTTAAATCGATGCACAATGACAAACCGCTGCCATGAAAAGCTCAGAACTGACTATAATGACACAAAATAGCCACAAGATAACAACCGAGTGAGGCACAAAGATGAGCAAAATAAAAGTAAAATCAAAAAAATGAATGACTGGAAAAAACTTTAATGACCACAAACTGATGTGAAATGATGAAAAAAAGTGGCACAGCAACAAAAAAAGGTGAAAAACTGAACATTACACAATAAGACGGGGAAAAAAATGTTTGAAAATGAATGAAAATGACCATAAAAGGATTATTTTATTTCTTTTAAAAAGCAACAACTACTAAATATCATGTGTTGCCGTATATGGCATTCTCTATTATAATTATTCTGAATAATGATATATTTCTTTCTGCTTTTAAACTCTGATCCTTGGACGTGTGTTGTCTCCTCAGAAGTCCCGCTCTGAGGAAAGCTCACTTGAGATGATGGAGGACCAGACTGATGGGGTGAAATGGTGCATTAGGGCTCCTGTTTGAGCAGATGCTCGGGGAGCACCTGCCCGGACAACCAGCCTCACCTGACCTGGACCCCAGTGCAATTAATGACATAGCTCTGAACTGTTAACTGCCACATGCAGCTGGGATGGGTGGGGGGGGATGTTATGTAAAGCTGAACTCTGCTTATGCCACACAGCAGGGCAGGGGTCAGAGCCTCTGGAGGCGATTATGTAAGAGCGGGGCCATCTCCACGGCTGTCCTCTGGCCACAGTGGCACGGGGCATTGCCCTGCTTCCTCCTGCTGCTCCTACATGGACAGCTGGATCACTTTCAGCACAAGCGTCCTTTAGAGGATGTTGTCTCTCAACTATAGAAGTGCTTGGGTACAGAATACGTCAAAAAAGTATTAAAATGCTGTTCTACGGAGAAAAGTCATCCTTCCACTCCCTCGGCTCCAGGTGAGGTACGGTGGGACCTTGAAAATCCTTTAAGTAAATCCACATTTCTGCAAAGAGAGCCGAATATTAAGCAGATGTCTCAAAAAGGCATTATTTTACAGGACATCTGACTTGTGGAGCCCTCTCAGGGTCTTCCTCATTACCTGCTGAAGCTGAGGTTTCAGTTTTGGCAGTGATGAGTCAGAATAGATGATGTTGGGGCTTAATTATCATCCTGTGACTGCTGGAGCTCTGTTGTCAGCCAAATGCAAGCCTTCCAGCTCAAGGACACATATAGCCAGTTTAAACATGCAATGTTAGCTAAACAGGGACTTGCTGTCCATCAGTTCTGCATAGGTGGCTGCTCTCATCACAGCTGACGCCAACCTTTTCAGCTGCACTGCAAAAATGGACGCATTTATGCTCAGTTAATGCAAACCTGCAGTTTCATTTATTTAACGTATAGAGGCCATGCTGTAGCGTTATTTTGTTTAAAAGCTCAAGGTGTGAATATAACCTGAGTGATTTAGAGCAGTGGTCCTTTTTTTTTTTTTAGTTATGGATCCCCAAGATAACATACATTGGTGTTTGCACCCCCCTTCGCATGAAAGATTGTGTCAGCTGGGTCATACTGCAGCCATCGTCTAAATATAAGGCTTAAAAACTGTCCGAATCTTCATGAGGATTAAGTGGTTTATAGTGGATTTAGTTTACTGTGACAAAGCACCTGCATGTCTAAAATCCACTTACCAAATTCAAATTTTTTTTTTTGCATGCATGCCAACTTAATGCATTGTTTAAAAATAAGGTGTCATTTCAGATTAATCTCTGCAGTAATTGTTTAATTCTGACAGCCCCGACACAAATCCCAAAATTGACAAAGTATTTTTTGTAATCCATCTGGTGAACCCCCAGAGCCACTGAAAGAGTCCCACATCCTTGTACAGAATATACACAACATTTAATAAAAAAAAACAAAAAAAAAAAAACAACCCACATCCTGATTTCATGGGCTATTGACCACTTCTTCCACTGGTTAATGTCACTGCAGTATTTAAACCCAATAAATTTCTCCAATCAAGTACCACAAATATACCGAGGCAAAGAAATTTTTTTTTTAAATATTTTATTAAACATCTCTGCACAACAGTAAAAGATGGTAAAATTCAACACAGCAGAGATGGCTGCAGTAGGGGACTCTAAGCGGTCTCCTCCTTGGCAATGCGGTCCTTCTTGAGTGGTCCCTGTGGAAAAGAGAGACAAGACCATCAGTCTTCTGTCAATACTTAATAGTCCGCTTTTGGCTCTGAGTAGGTGGTGTTCCCAGAGAGTGAACAGGGAGCCAGCACAAAAGGGCACTGCTCCCCTGCCTCACTGGAGATCACTCTGGCACTGGAATGGAACCCAGAGTTCACACTGAAGACTGAACCAGGTTACGAACAGTGCGGCATCAACAACTTCAGACATGCTTGTACCACTTTATTATGGTGATGCAGATTTTCTGTCATTCAGGACTTAATTCAAGTCAAATAAAGTGCAATATGGATCAGAATTTTCTTTCATGAACCAATACAGGAAATGACCTGAGCATTTAAGGACACCAGCAGCTTTGAGGAAACAAAATTCAATGTTTTGGGTTCAAATAAATGAGGGATTTCATGGTTATACCACAAAGAATCTGATAAATAGTTGTAAAGTCTTACCATGAATGCTTTCTTTTCCTCCATGGTCTGGAAGCGGCCATGACCAAACTTGGATGTGGTGTCGATGAACTTGAGGTCGATCTTCTCCAGAGCACGACGGCTGGTCTGTACAAGCAAAGACTGCAGAAAGAAGGTTTTTTAAAATTAAGTTTACAAGTTTTGCCAGAATAAAAACATCTGCAATTAACTACTTGATATTAAAAAAGAAAAAAGTTTGTGATGTTATAGTATTGGTTCCACAAACTACTCACCTTACGCAGAGTCAGAACCCTTTTCTTGGTTCCCACAACGCAGCCCTTCACCATGACAAAATCATTGGTCACATCTCCATAGTGGACAAATCCACCCTGTAATTTGTTAGGAAAAAAAATTTAATAATGAGCCACCTCTGCCTTCAGGACAATTATCAGCATGTATCCAGATAAATGATGCTTACCAGGGGGTTAATGCTCTTGTTTGACAGATCATACTCTGTGGAGGCATTATTCTTGACCAGCTTTCCATCCTTGGTGTGGTAGCCCTGGCCGATCTTGTAGATCTTCTTGTTGATTTCTGTGCGGTGGTGGTAACCCTTCTGACCAGCACGGGCCACAGAGAAAGCCACGCGGGCAGGATGCCAGGCACCAATACAGGCCACCTTACGCAGACCACGATGGGTTTTGCGAGGCAGCTTCTTTGTATGCCAACGGCTGGTAACACCTGAGATTAAAACATTGGTTAGGGACTCCAAAATGTGCAATTAAGGCTTTTTTTAGGTGTTCAAAGTAAGAGTTAAATCATCTTACCTTTGTATCCGTGACCCTTGGTGATGCCAATAACATCGATCATCTCATCCTGGGTGAAAACGGTGTTGATTGGCACGGCCTGCTCCAGCTTCTCACGGGCCCAGTCCACCTTGTCAGAGATGGTGCCTCCATTCAGCTGCACCTCCATGAGGTGAGACTTCTTCTGCCTGATGGGCAGCAGACGCATCTGCACAAAAACAAACAGTCAGGGCAAAATATACATTCGACCATATTAGGACGAGAACTAATTTAAGCTTTCTGGTCTCAGAAGGAAGGCAGCATGGAAAATATCCCCATAACTAAATCGGGCGCCATGCCTGACGCTAGTTCCGTGGTCACATCACTGACAGTTCAGGGGGATTAAACGCTCACCTCTGAGTTTAACATACTAACCTGTGTGTGAGTAATGACACGGATGACCTGGCAGTACTTCTTCATGGCAGAAAAGTCTTTCTCCAGCTGCTTCTTGCCATCCTCATCCTGCCATTTCTTGCAGTACTTGGTGAAAGCCTTCTTCTTGGACTTGTACCTGAGAGCATTAAGCGACACTGGTTGGCACAGGTCCTTCATAACCCCGAGGGGGCCAGCGGAAGAACACAGTGCAGAGCTGCCAGCCCTCCCTCCGTGAGGATGAGTGGGACTGCATCAGCCAGCAAGGATTTCGGCTCATGGCGCAGTTTCTAAGAAGCACTTTCCACTGGCCAGAGGAGCCCGGAGCTCATCAGGGCACACGGCACCTGAGAGGAGCTGCCACAGAGGCCACCGTGATGTTAGACTCACACAGTGAAGACATGGTTCTGTTTCATACTCACTGGCAACTAACACCTGCTTCAAATACTTTTACTATGGTCATTTGATCTAAGCAAACTCACCAGTTCTTGTAAAACCGACGCTTGCACTCATCACTGATGTGCTCAGCAAAGACGGTCTTGAAGGAACGCAGACCACGGGGGGTATTGACGTAACCCACAACCCCAACGACAATCATGGGAGGAGTCTCCACAATGGTCACAGCCTCAACCACCTCCTTCTTGTTCACCTCTGCATGAGGAAAAACAAATTACGTTTGGGTTGACAAACTTATTACATTTAAATCTGCATGTCAGATAAAGATATGGCTGCACTCAGTGCTCGACATTCAGCAAGGGGGTGTAGACCCATTCTGTCCGCCCGTCGAGAGACTCATCACAGGCAGAGTATTTCATTAAGACCTTTCACACTGCAGCTAGCACAATAACCTTTTTAAAGTTTTCCCAGAAACTCTCGAAAGCCAATAAATAAGTCAAATAAAGGTTAGCTGTGTAGTTAAACCCAAATTAAATTTCCTTTGCAAGCCTAAATGTAAACAAGTGACAAAAGGCCTCATTCATTTAGTAATTATACCTTATTGACTGTTATCAAGTCTACTTGTACTTACTTGAGCCAGGTCTGTCCACCTCACGGACAATGTGTGTCATGCCAGCCTTGTAGCCAAGGAAGGCAGTCAGGTGCACGGGCTTGCTGGGGTCATCCTGAGGGAAGCTCTTCACCTTTCCACGGTGACGTCGGCTCCTCTTGCGGGGCAAGAAGCCGAGAGATCCGTGACGTGGAGCCGAAAATTTCCGGTGGGACTGCGGGGAGAACCAACTGTTAGCTTACCTGGAAAATTACTATGAACTTATGCGGTCTAAAAGCGAAATATATATTATAGTTACACTAATATGACGTGATATATGCTGACCTAGTGTGAATTATGGCTGCTACAGTTTTGGGAAAGCATTAATTGATAAAAAAAAAAAAGTTACAGTGCTAGTAATTAACACGCTGTTAGCAGCGTAGTCGCTAGCTAACCGCCATGAGTATGAATTTCTGCTCTTAATCCATCCGCTAAAACTCTGCTTTTTGGAAAAAACATCATTCACTGCACATATATTGAGGTATAATGTACAGTTAGTAAATGAAGAAAACCCATTTTAAAATCAAATGTATTTGCAGGCCTGCTTAAGCCTGCCATTTTGGACTTCACCGGTATGACTACACATGCATCCCAGAAGTTGTTACACTAAATATCACTAAATACCTTGAAATGTTTTTATGGATCTCGTTATAAATGTGTGTGAACACAATATGTAAGTTCTAAACTTGTGAAACGTGGCGGATGCTGCAGATAGAAGGAGGATTCCTGCCTTGGACAAAGTGCCTGCTCAGTCTCACTCACCATTTTGTCTCCAGTCCGTTTGAAAGAGGACGTAGGGAGGGTTGACGCTAAATATATACTTGAGCAAATATCGCGGGATCTAGCGTGACTTTTCTCAGGGAAGTCCCACCCCCGATATTTTGAGACGTAACTGTAGTAAACGTCTTCACCACTAGATGCCACTGTCCATTACCATTTTTATAAAGATACAACCACTGAAGTTGTCCCTTTTTCATAAACAAATGTTATTAAGTTGGTCACTCATGTACAAACACAATTCCTCATATTGTTCCTTTTGGAACAATATTTTTATCAAAATTAAAAACAAAACACCTTTCTTAAAAAAACGTGGTTTTATGAAGGTATACTTTTAGTCAGTCAGCTACTCAATCCAGATGGTCTTCTGATATCTTATGCACAATTTATGTCACTTTATCAATTTCCTGTGCTACAGAAGGAATGTGCCATTGTAGAAACTGTATCTTCACATTCCTGTACTTTCTTTTGAAAACATTAACTGGAATTGGTCGTGACTACTGCCAGGGAAATACTTATTAATCAACAAAATAAGAGAAACATAATTTAAAATGATTCACAACTGTTATCCAGTAAAAGCATTTTTGAAGAAAAAATATAAATGGGACTTGGACTGTATGAAACTCTATTACACCTGTTCTGTGACTGCACTTATTCAAAAATCTTCTAGACTGATATGATCAACTTCTTACACAGAAAAGGT
>JBBBVU010000022.1:21792351-21805519 GCA_037177055.1 Atherinosoma microstoma | reverse complement strand
GGGAAGACATGTAACGTGGCTGCACAGAAATGTGAGGACGGCTTGCTGTCTCTGCCCTGGATGGAGAAGATACCCTCAAAGCCCGTGTTGGGCGTACGGATGCAGAACGTTACATGTGACCAGACTTCTGCTTGTCCTGATGGTACCACCTGCTGTAAAACCAAAGAAGGCGGCTGGGCCTGCTGTCCTCTGCCAGAGGTGAGATAATAAATGCTGGTTTTTCTTCTGAATTCACTTTAAAAACAGCTCAGGTAAACAAACCGGTACGCACGACTCATGATCGCTTTGTTTTTTTGCGGCTTTTACAATCCATGCTAAATATATCCATTAGAAGTAACTCCCTCTGTCATTTTATTTCTAAAAGGCAGTCTGTTGCGACGACCACGAGCACTGCTGCCCCTCCGGCACCACCTGTGACCAGACCTCCATGACTTGTCAGGGTGTTTCCGGCTCGACACCCATGAAGCAGAAGATTCCTGCGTTTTCGTCCGCTGCAACCACCACAGTGGAGACGACGACCGACAGCCAGGTGACGAGCATCACGGAGGCCGGTGAGGGTGCAGAGATGACGACCCAAATGGAGAATACCGGAGAAGAGGGCGTGATTCAGTGCGACGGCCACACCAGCTGCCCTCAGCACACCACCTGCTGCTTCATGGACTCGTCCAAAAAGTGGGGGTGTTGCCCGCTGCCGGAGGTGAGCTCTTCTTCCTCACAAGCTTTGGAAGAAGGATGAAATGTATAACAGTGGGAGAAAAACACACAGATAACTTCAAAAAGCTGTTATTTCTGGTTTTTAGAGTTTCGTTTTGCACTGTTTCAAATTTTAGGGGAGAAACTCCACGGAGAATAAATCATTTCTGTAGTTAACATCATACTTAATCAATCACAGGCCATATTATTGCAGGACAATGTAATTTCTTGTCCTTGCTTGGAGTTTTTAGATCAACTAATAGAGTTTAAACGTCCATGGCTCAAACTGTCGCATCTCAGTACAGATGAAAGCAGAACTGAAGACCGGATGCGCGATGTGAAAGTCATGCTTCCTCTCTCACTTCTCCTCAGGCGGTGTGCTGCAAAGATGGAGCCCACTGCTGTCCCACCCACTACAAGTGCGAAGATAGCAAGACTGCGTGCACCAAAGGAGAAGTGGTGATCCCGTGGTACACAAAGATTCCAGCCACCACGAGTGCCGAGGCCGATTCCAGCTCTGTGGACTGCGACGGTGTGAATCGCTGTCCTGAAGACACCACCTGCTGTCGGCTGTTCACGGGCGAGTTTGGCTGCTGCCCGCTGCAAAATGTGAGCATTGTCTGTGTGTCTGTGTGTGTGAGAGATTAGTTAAAGGAGCTTTGACAGGAAAATGTGAGATGCTCTATCTGTATACATAAGCTGCGTTAGTGTGTGCTAATGTAAATCAGGAGGTGTTTTCATTGTGTGCAGGCTGTGTGCTGCCCAGATAAGGAGCACTGCTGCCCGCAAGGTTACACCTGTGACATCGCCTCCAAGTCCTGTCACAAGCTCATCATGATGCAGCTGGAGACGGTCCCACTGACACCGGTCTATTTACCGGAGCCTCAGTACCTTCCTCCTGTAAATCAGAGAGACGTCAAGTGTGATGACCAGCAGAGTTGCAAAGATGACGAGACCTGCTGCAGGACGTCTCCCACCACCTGGGGCTGCTGTCCATCTCCTAATGTATGACATGTGACATACCTTACAGTGATGATACAACTTATCTCTTTCCTGCTGCATGGCGGAGCTGAGGAAAGACAAACACCTTGTTTCTTATTGTCATGGATCAAAAGACATGTGCAAATGAATCCGTAATCGCTTAAATAACTTTATTTTGATGCACAATTCATGCATAAAATTGAAAACACTTCCTAATTGAGCACTGAAGCAGTGCATCCTCCCTCAAAGCCAGTTTCAGTGCTCTCAGGCAGAAAAATCTTGCATTTCTTTTTGAACATGCATCTCGAGGTAGGTAGGTTTTGCATAGTTTTGCTTAAAAATAAATAGCACTGAAAATATTTACAGCCATTTTGGCTTCACTTTGCCTCAGAGGAAAAAGCATAAGCAGAATAAAACAGAATAACGGAAATTAAGGAACTTTGGTTTGGTTAAAATAGTAAAAACAGTTTCTACTGCTAAACAAATAACATTTATTTCATATTAAGTTGTGCAGTTGTTCCTGCTGCAGGTTGCACCATCATCCTACATGTTTTAAGAGGAGCAAAACAGATTTAGAGATTTTCTCTCTGAGGACAAGGGGCTCAAATCTGCACATATAACACCACCACCCAAGAAAAGTTCACCTCAGCTTGGAAGTTGAGTGGATTGTTTTCTTTTCTTAGGTGTGTAATGTATGAAACTCTTACAGTTTGAGTTGTTAACTTGGGAGTCTCTTTGGTTCACTGCATTGTAAAGATGCCCTGCTGAACTTAGCATCCTGTCTCTTCTCTGAGCTCTCCCCAGCCAGTTAAAGCCAGTCCAATGTTGACTCTTGCTCTGTCACTTGTCCTTCCTTCCTCCTGATTATGTCATTTTACTTTTATTTGCTGAGTCATCCTTGGTGCGCGTTCAGAACTGTCAGTATGTTGATATCCAGTTGCTGACATGTGACACGGTGCCATAAAGCAAGACGCATCACTTTATGCCCTGGGCTGGAACAGAAGTTGTGAAGTGCAGTTTCTCAGCTTCAGGAAGGCTCCAGGAATGTAGCATATTTAAATGTCAGTATACCAACAAAATAAGTTAGAAGCACAGAGTTTTAAGATTGGAAACTTATGTACTGTTGCTTTAAGACTTAATGCTCAGCCAGCTTGTTTTACACATTGTCACATTGTGCTCATGTTTAGGCTGTGGGTGATAACCGATGAAAGCCCTTTTACCTACTAGAGGTGGTAGGACATAGAGTATATACAGTAGCACACAGAGGTGTGTGTATAGACATCAGAAAAGGGAAAAAAAAAAACCACCCCCTGTTTTTGCACTCTGATTACGAAGTAATAACTTACCGCTGTAAGTTTCCTAAAACGATTTACACCATATGAATTGTGAGGCTTTCAAATGATGGTTTAGAAAGTGCTGATGAGTTGTGAGTGGTTAACTAAAGCTTCCTCTGTCCTGTTTGCAGGCGGTGTGCTGCAGCGACATGCAACACTGCTGTCCCACCGGCTACACCTGCACCGAAGCTGGATCCTGCACCCAGAACTCTGGGCTTCACTGGTATAACTGGCGTGTATTCCTCGCCAACAAGAAGAGAGCTCTAATTGTGTGAAAAAAAATCCCTGTGCACTGTAATATCTACATGCAATGGAAGTTAATATAAAGGGATTTTAAAAATGATTTTTTAAATGCTTTGTTCTTTGAGAAGTGTGGTAAACGGTAAGGGAGACACTGCACAACTGCACACGCAGCTTGTTACTTGAAAACTGTACTCCATCAAGAAGAACACACCTTAAACACTCCACAGGCAATATAATTTTACACCCTGTCTGTCACGGTTGTTTCTACATGTCCTGCTGCAGCTGCGTACACTTTACAAAGTCCACTTCTTTATCAATAATCACTCATAGCTTGGGGCTTAATTTACATACTATCTACTACGGTTTTTTGAATATGACAAACAGACTGCCGACTAATTCCAACTCCAGTGCTGAATGAGCATGATGTTGGTCACTGTTACATTTTTACTCACTAATAAAATCCTAGTTCTGTTTTGAGTGTGTAAATCAGTTGGAGATATAATGTCTTCATTGGTCATCTACTACTAATTTGATTGTGTTTTCCTTCTTCTTGTTACCTGCTTTTTTGAAGCAAAGCAAATAATTTTGTTTGGTGCCTCTTGAGGACTTGAATGGTTTCTACATTGTCCAGTTAACCAATAAACAGGTATGGTCAACATTAAAATGACACTGATGTGTTATTCATTGTGGTGTAAGAGTTTCTATCACAGGAGAAAAGTTAAACAGAACTCATATAAGTCCTACTTCCAGGTGATGATGCAGGCAACAGTAAGTGAAATTGTTTAATTCAAATTTTCTTTGATTCTTCAATCAATCGGAAGATCAGTAGAGCAGGAAAGCATCAGGTTATTTTTATTTTTTTTTACTTTCTTACTAACCAACCAGGTTTTATAACTCACATTGGTAAAATAAAACAGGCATTATTCTATTGTACAAATATAACTGCTTTCTATTCCCTGGTCACATCATACGATAGTAAAAATGGCGCTTCCATTGTTAAAAAAGTTAAAAGACGTCAGAGGATAAACTTTTTTATGGTTAATTATTTCAGAATAAAAGCCTAATAGGTGTACAATTTTATCCAAAACTTGTCGGGGGCTTCATTTTTATTACAGAAACTTGTGTTGTGGTGTGACAAGAAAGGAAGAAATCGTAGTTTAAAATCAAGACCTTTGTATATTTAAAATTGGCAACCTATGCAAATAAAATGTGCAAGTTCAAGTGATGAAGCTACAGAGTTGCAGGTTCAAGAACATTAGATTATAATTCCCTCTTTATAAATATATAAAATACACAATATTATACATTACGATAAAAGAACATGCAATTTATTTATTTATGTTTGCTGTATTAAATTAAAATGTCAGAAACGAAAAAGGATAAAAAAGTCCCATGGAAGAGGACTCTATGGTTTAAATTCTTCATCTTGTAGATAAAATGACAAAAGATGGGATTTCTTATAAGTGATTGTTAAGTTGTACTGAATTACTACTACTGAAAATAAATACCTATTATGGAATATATCCAGTCAGGGTTAATCATTTTAGTTTAAGCGCCTCGTATGCAGGTTTTAAGAAATGTAGTCCGAGAAATGTACTTATTTTTCTGTGACGGAAGTAATAACGTAGCTCCTTTAACTTAAACTTTTAATGCTATTAATTTGAAAGTGAACGTGGTAAACTTCCGGTATTTCCTCGTTACGTCGGGTTACCTTTACTTGCTTACGTTTTGACGTATGAATCATCCTTCCCAAGATGGCGATGCACCTGTTTCTCTGACGATGATCCCTGGTATCTACGCAACGTTACAGGTTTAACCGTCTGAAACGTAGTGATAGTAACCCGGAGGCGTTAAACTAAAGACCTGGAGTGAACCTCGTCATCCAAAATGTCCACCGAGGAGCTGTCAGCGTCGGACAGCGAGGCTATGCTCGCCGGCGCGGGGGAGCGATGGGCACCGGTGGGCGCTGTGGCCAGTCCCGAGGATGAGAACGCGACCGGTGCTCATCCAAGCCAGCGGAGCTTTTCGTTGACCTCCGACGAGGAGATGGCCACCAGGATGAAGAAGCTTGAAGAAGAGCAGGACTTGCTGAACTCGTCTCTTCTTGCCCTCACCTCGCATTTTGCTCAGGTTCAGTTCCGACTGAAGCAGATAGTTCACGCGCAGAGCGAGGAGAAGGAGAGGATGCTGGCCGAGCTGGAGGAGTTCGCCTTCAGGGGCTGCCCGCACGTCGTGGGCTGCAGGGCTCAGGATACCAAACAGCTGGAGAACTCGGTGAGCTTTCTGGTTATGCTGCATCACACCCCCAGCCTTCACATACATGGTGTAAACATGGCGTATGCATGCAAGTAAAAGGTACTTTTATAGTAAATAATATCACATTCAGGGGTAGAAATGCAGTGTACAGGTGTCTGACTCTTCCAAACAACTGGATAGTTAGAGTTCACATAAATGTAATGGGGTCCACTTTTCCACATGAGTATTAGATTGTGATTTAAATCACTCAACTCACCACATATGAATCCTTTTTAACCCAGTTTTCATTCATTTGCTTCAATTTATTGTAGAAACCTGCATCTAAAAGCCAAGAAATGAATTATAAATTCAATATTGAAAACAACCTGCTTGATTTATGTGTATGTAATTTAAAGGAGAGGCTTAGATTGCACACACACACACACACACATACACACACACAAGCTGTGATTGTTGAACAGGGGCAGATAAAGACAGATGATTCAGTTGCTGTGGGCTGTCTTATTAAAAGTGACCGTGTGCTCGCTGCGTCACTCCCTGGGCTGCTGCACCCACCTGTGCTTTGTTCCCAGAGTTTCCTTATCTCTGATGGAAAATGTCGCTTTTGTGCGTGACTCTCAGCAGCACAGCTTCAATGAAAACCCCTCCAGCAGATCGCTATCTGCGTAATAAAGGCTTGTGTGTACACTGTGATATAGAAGCAGCCTGCTTTGTTTCAACTAAAGCAAAATTTCAGCCTCACGCTTTATGACCTTATTGTCACTGTTGTCCTTATTTTTCCCTTTGCATGCATCACTTGCAGGGCGATTTGGTGAGTATGATGTATTCAGCCCCTCATCGTGCCTCATTTAGACTTGAATACATCTCAGAAATTGTTTGTTAAAAACCATTTATAATGCAAATAAGCGGTCCTCTCCTGCACCTCATCTCGCTCTTGTCTGAATAAATTACCATCGCTGTCTGTGTTTCCTGTCAGAGTGAAAGGGAGAAGAGGGAGCGTCTGGAGGCTCAGAGGGAAAAACAAAAGGATCTCATTTTCCAGCTGAAGACGCAGCTGGACGATCTGGAGCGCTTCGCCTATCAGGAGGGCAGCTACGACTCGCTGCCCCAGTCTGTCGTCATGGAGAGACAGAAGGTGGGATGCAGAAATGCTACCCTTCAGTCACATCACCCATTAATGCACTATATGAAGTCATCGGTTACAAATCAGACATACATACATAACATAACATAACAAGCTGACCAGCTGGAGGTTTTTTCTCAGTTGCTTTTTTGTTATGTTCAACAAATAATGAGGCTTTTGCCCATTTTTAGATACAATGACTTTTATTACCACTTAATTTCTAAACATATAGATGTGGCTCATATTTGCTTTCCTCAAACTGTACACATATTTCTTTTTGTGTATTTTTCCCGCACTCAGTGCCACTTCCTTGTTTGCGTAACTGACGGCTCCATTCAAGGAAGTCAGAGTTAATCAGCTCCTGGAATCGCTGGCTCTGGCTCGCGAGGTGGCTCTGGCTTGTTTGGACTGTAATCTGCGGCATGCGGAGCTCGCTGAGGATCAGGAAGTGCTGTGCTCCATAAGGGTGCCAAAGAAATCCAAATTGAAACTTTAAAAACGTTTCCTTTTATCTGGAGATTACGAATCACTACAGTTCTTAAAGAGCAGCCTCCCTGTTGGTTTTTATCAGAATACTTTATTGATCTTCAGAGGGAAAATTAAGTTGTTATAGCAGCATCACATAAAAGGTGCAACAATAAACACTAGTATTTACATAAAATGCCGCAGCACCACCACCACCACCACCACATCAAAAGGTGCCGTTGATCAGCTTTACATTGAGTTTCAGCTCAGTGTTTACCTCTGCTGCTCACAGCTTTACTGCTTTGGTTTACTCTCTAATCTCATTAGCACCATCACTGGAGGAAATTCAGTTGCCCTGCAGCTCATTCTTACACACATCCACCGATAAAAAAACATCCATTGTTCCAAGTGAACATAAAACCAAATTTAAAAAAAATCATAATATAAAAACAAACAGGCAGATGCAGTAAGAACCTATCGGTGATAAATAAACGAGTACATAAATAATGTAGCTAATAAAATGCAATAATAAATAAAAAAGGAGCATGGGTTCATTTTACAGGGGATTATAAAAATGATTAGAATGATTTTTATTGTCCAAAATGGCCCGAGCTTTACTCCTTGTGCACCTCTCCACAGTGTCCAAGTTTCTGGTGGCCAGAACAGAGCCGGCCTTTTTTTTAGAAGCCTATCCAGCCTCTTCTTGTCCTTTTCCTTCACACTGCCTCCCCAGCACACAGCAGAACAGAAAATGGCGCTCGCCACCACCGATCGATAAAACATATGCAGCATTTCACTGCGTATGTCAAATGACCCGAGCCCCCTTTCGGTAGGCCACGTCTGTGTGAGCAGACCAGTCCAACCTGTTGTCCAGGTGTACACCCAGATACTTGTACGTCTCCACAACTTCAATGACCTCTCCTCTGATGCCGACTGGCTGGAAGACAGCACCAAGTCCCTGTACTCCGTCTCCGGTCCATCCCCAATACACGCCACAATAGCTGTGTCATCAGAGTACTTCTGGATGTGACATGACGCAGTATTGTGACTGAAGTCGGCAGTGTGTAGGGAGAACAGGAAAGGAGCAAGAACAGTCCCCTGTGGGGCCCCCGTCCAGATGAGAGTAGGCCCGATGAAGCATGGACAGGACGGCATCCTCCACTCCCAGGTGCTCCTCATAAGCGAACTGAAGAGGGTCCAGTACATGAGCCACAGATGGTCCCAGCTAGAGAAGGAGTAGTCTTTCCAGGGTCTTCTTAATGTGGGATGTAAGTGCTGCTGGTCTACAGTCGGTTGTCTCTGCCGGTCGCCCTACTTTGGGTACCGGGGATGAGGCACGAGGTCTTCCACAGAAGCGGGACCCTCCCTGGTCGACAGACTCGGGTTGAAAATCCTGTGTAGAGGCTCTGCCAGCTGGCTAGCACATTCTTTCAGCAGCCTTGAGATATTTATATGAACCATTTTTTTTCCCTCCCACCCCTAGAAAATATACTTGCCTGCATGTGTTTTCCAAGTCATGGGATTAACAGAAAATCATTAAAATCAAATCTGAGGGGTTAAACACTCAAATTGTTTTGAAGTTTCTTTTGAAGCCCTAAAAAAAAACCTTTCAGGTTTTAGAAAGTTGCTTTAAACAAAAGGCTGTGAAGGGTAAAGTAGGGCTACTAATTAGGCTGTACAGTGGTTTGGTTCATTTTTCTCTACGTCTCGAGTTATCGACGCTTCTTGGCGCAGACTTTACCGGCTGCTCTCCTTCGTGTTTATTTATGCGACTGTTTTTGTTATGATTATTGAAAAAGTTAAAGCTAAAAAAAAATAAAATAAAATGAAAGTATCCCCAAGTTCCGATCCGTTGTTGCAGGAATAATTTCCTGACGGATGACTTTCGCGTCATGTTTTCCAGGTCATCATTGACGAGTTGATCAAAAAGCTGGACGTGAATCTGAACGAGGACATCGGGAACTTGTCGCCCGAGGAGCTGAGGCAGAGAGTGGACGCTGCCATCGCTCAGATAGTGAACCCAGCCAGAGTCAAAGAGCAGCTGGTGGACCAGCTGAAAACCCAGATCAGGGACCTGGAGATGTTCATCAACTTCATCCAGGGTATGTAGGCCTCTCACCTGTCACTAAACAGGTTGAAAGCTTCCTTTTTCCACAATATTTTCTGCTTTTTTCCCTCCTTTCCCTATAAAAGATGAGGTAGGGAACCCTCTCTTGCCAGACGGTGGACACAGTGCGCAGCCTCAAGCTGCAGGGGCCAACGCCAGAACTCCAGGTGTGAAAAAGAAAGGTCAGTCACTTTCTAGCATGTTTGTTGTCAAACTGCCAACTTCCCCTTGTGTCTAAAACACAATCTGAAGTGTTTACATGTGAGTTTTAAAGCCACTCCGTCTTGTGGTTTTCCTCTTTGCCCTGCAGTGGACCCGGAGCAGGCCCAGAGGATGCGGGAGACCGGTCTTCAGCTCATCCAGAAGGCCCTCGCTGTGCTGCAGATCTTTGCCGCGAGCCAGTTTGGCTGCGCGACCGGCCACGTCCCCCAGAGCATGTGGCCTCAGGAGTCCGCCGTGCAGGACTACGGGCCCCTGCTGCAGCGTCTGGAGGCCGCGGTAGAGAAGGTGAGAGTGTTGGGCTCACACAGACACCCCTCTGTGGACCACGTGGTCAGCTACACCAGCACCTCCACGCTCGGGGCCCGAGATGAGCTGACAACAGCTGTAAGGAAGGAGCTAGCGATCACCCTGAAGGACTTGCTGGCCCACGGCCTCTTCTCCCCCTCGCAGACCATGAGCCTGGTGCTGGCTCCCATCTCCTGCCTTCTGCCTTACAGACCAGCCCCACAAACCATGCACCCATGGGAACTCTTTGTCAAGTACTACCACTCTAAAAACGGGAAAGCCTTCGTGGAGACGCCGGCGCGCCAGCTCTCGCAGTCCTTCAGCCTGCACATCGGCGGCGGCCCGGCGACCGTCACCCCGAAGCAGTCTCTGCTGTGGGCCATTCACAGCGTGCTGAATGAGCACGGACGCTACAAACGAGGACCGGACACGGAGTTCAAAGCCCTGGTGTGCATGGCTCTGAACGAGCAGCGGCTGGTGTCGTGGCTCAACCTGCTGTGTAAGTCCGGGACTCTCGTACACCCGCACTACCAGGCCTGGAGCTACATGGCTCAGACCGGCTTCGAAGGAGCCCTGCGGATCCTGGGTCGCATCAGCCACCTTAGATTCAACCTCCCCGTGGACCTGGCTGTTCGGCAGCTCAAAAACATCAAGGATGCTTTCTGAAGAAGAAAAACAAACAAACTAAAATATACCAGCGTGAAGCATTTTTTCAGCTCTTACTCAGCATTCGGGACCAAAAGCATGACTTTCTATCAATTATGTAGCCTTTTAAAAAAAGGTTAAAGTGTCAACCCATTGAAAGTGCAAGTATGTGATGTTAACAGTACATGCATGGATATTGTGTCAATCTGGATATCCCACTGTGTTTTAAGATGCCAAAATGTTGAGAAAACAGCGCTACTTGTACTGTAAATATGCCTTAGAGTGGAGACTGAGATTACCTCACCTTTAGTGAAGCCTTCCTGATCTTTGTGACCTGTGCTCAGCATACAGTACCATCCGCCCCTGCACCTGGAAGCGCTCTGACCTATGCAGCAAATGTAATGTGTACCTTTCCTTTCCAGGAAGGAAGTAAAACGAGCGGAAACTTTGCAACTACTGTGGCTTCTACACAGTAACCAGGAGCTCCGTTGTTACAGAATTATTTATTCAGCAGGTAAATCGTGTAGCAGATTGGTTGATGGCAACGCCATAAGCACTCAGGTCAAGTTGGAGATTTCTTACAGTTTCCATCAGAAAGCACTGAGGGGAAAAATAAAAAAAATCGAAGGTGTTGCGTAACGCTTCCCATAAATATGCAGCTTTCAGCTTCTTAACTGTGTTTTAAACTGAGGCTGTTGTCGTGTTTCAGGCACCTGAGCATTTCGACCCTGTATGATCTGCTGCTTTTCTCCTCTTCATGGAGGAATCCAATGTGATATGAATTTATCTCATATTTAACATGATTGTAGGATGTAAAAGTTTTATTCCAGATTTTCCTTTTTATCTTCCAGAAACAGCATCAAAAACATAACTGAATGTACAAAATCATAGATGCTGTTAAACTGGGGTTAGTTTCTATCTGCTGTATGTTTTGTTACCGTTTATGGTGTTGAACCCTCGGTGTTCCTGTGACCTCATGTATGTGTCAAACCTCCATGTGTTTTTCTTGATATAGTCTTGATTCCTTTGCAATGCACTTTGTCAAACTTCTCTTCTGTTTGGGCTAAATTTAGTCAACCCTGGTATATTTTCCTGATTCTTTTTCCCTTTTGTTCATTTCTTTATTTATTTATTAGTGAAGTTAGTAGAAGACAGAATATTTGAAGTAGCTGCTGAACTGTAGCTGTCGTGGTTTATTTTGGGAACTGCATAATTTAAAAAATGTGCTATTTATGTTTTATTTAATCACTAACCACAGATTATATGTTGGGAGGCATGAGTCGTGTTTTTTTTAATTTTTATTATTACATTTAATGTGTACCTGCAGCTGTAAAATTAAACATGCCAAATTAACACCTGCGTTGCCTATGATTTATTTTATTAAGTTTTCAGGAATGTAATAAGCTAGAACATTTAAAGTTTGCATTAACAGTCTGTAAAGATAAAGTTATGAAGTTGAAGAAATATACATTTTAAGAATATTAGAAATAAAATGCAGTTGAAATACAGTAAATAAAGCAAGAGCAACATTTAGATATTTAAAAACAGAACATTCAGATGTCTGATAGTAAACCAACTTCTTAACTACTCAATTAGAAATAATCCTGATATTCAGTAAAACAGCCATTTGGCATAATAAATGTGACAACTTATAAAATTTGTCATTTTTATTGACCGATCACAGCTTAATGATTTTATCCAATGTAATGAATAACTAACATTTACTTGGTCTTCTTTGACATAAAATTCTATGTATTTTAATGGTTTATTTACTTCTCTAAAATCATTCATCAGGGATCCCCACCCAGAAATATAGTTAACGTCTGCTTTACGTATGTAGTCAACATATAATACAGTATAATATAACTAAAATACACTATTGTAAACAAAAAGTCATACATTTCATTATTTGGGGTTATTTGTTTTTTAAACTTTTGTGATTTCTTAACATTTTCAGCAGATAAGATAATTTTTCAACCGGAAAAGTTAAAACAAGGACATTGTACAAGAATGAGAGATTAGATAGATGGATAGATAGATAAATCAAACAATACTTTGAAAACTGGGGAGAGAAAAAGTTATTTAGACGATCAGAATCGACCGTAATCCCTTCCGGAAGTGACGTATACATATCAACGGGTCAAAGTTGACTAAAACCCTCCGAACTTCCTTTCCTGTTAGCGGTGGCCGTAGAACAGCATCAGTGAGTGAGATTTCTATTTAAACAATCCTTCACCATCGCGCTTAATCTGGCCTATTTTGTTATTTTCCCACCACATATCAACTGTCATCTTTCTCTTACATAAGATGTGTCTGTTATTTTTTTAAGTCTGCACTTGATTAATAGAGAAAATTAACATTTAATTCAGCTCTATGCTCCCGGTACGCTCATTTCAACATGGCAGCTCCCTTCATGATCCTCGCAGCCCAACTCTGAACTTTCTATGGCGCTGTATTTCACGTCTAAAAAAAAGAACACGCATTAAACTGTTTTGGATTGTAATTAAGGTCAATGTCTAATGTATCCCAGGTGTCTATGAAGACTGAATAAGTGTAATGTGCTGCTGTTATTGTAGCTGTTCCTTAGCTGGAAGCTAATGCTAAACTAGCTGGCCACTCCGGCAGCAACTAAGTGAAACTTGGACAATGTTCCTAAATTTTAGTATTTGTATGGAGTCGTCGTTGTAGTTTTGAGTCTTACCGCACAGCCCCTAACTGTGTCTCCTCTACTGCAGGCATGGGCAAGTTTATGAAGCCTGGGAAGGTGGTGATGGTCCTAGCTGGACGCTACGCCGGGCGCAAAGCTGTCATCGT
>JBBBVU010000022.1:21697495-21712289 GCA_037177055.1 Atherinosoma microstoma | reverse complement strand
TTTCTCTCAAAATGCTGGACAAGCTACTTCCATTTACAGTCTGAGTAGGGCAAATTTATAAAATTAGTGTATCTGAGTAGACCAAATGCTGACCCTGCCCTTAACATGGTCATGTTTTATATATTCCTACAATGATGCATTAGATAAGATAAACTTTATTGCCCCGAAGGAAATTGGTCTCGGGCTAAAAAGTGCCACTGCATTAAAGCATTTGTTCGGGCACAAATTGAAACAAGCACAAATTTTTCACAAATTTGTGAAAAATGTACATATAATGTGACCCCATATAGCACAGAACAATGTAATAAGTCAATAGAGAACAGTAACAGTAAAGCAAAACACCAAAAACTTACAAAGGTAAACGTACCAATAAAATATAGTCTAATAGACTGGAGACACAAAAGATAAGGAGGATATAAGTAATGTGATAGATATAGCCATGAATGGAGTGACAAATAAGAGCTTCAAACAATTACTTTTATATGTACTGGGTTTTAGCTGTTTACCTGATCTGATGGTAAAAGTTCATATTCTAGATGTAGATGCATACAGAAATGCATCTTACCTGGTTGCAAGAACTTGCCGAACTCGGGCTGCCCGCTTAAACTGGATGATAGTAATGAGATGAAAAAGAATTGGATTGATTTTGTGACGAGTTAAATGTGGAAATGCAGATTTTAGAAGCGCTAGACACCAGATCAAATAATCAGGTTTATGCTGAAAGGGGTTGAGGAAAGTGGAAAGTTTTTCAAACCTTTAGTAAAGAGAGCTGATGTGGATGAATGCATCATAAAAGACTGGAATTGTAAAGCGCGTCTAAAAACTTGATTATTGCACAATGCTGTACTTACCCAGGTCAGGGCTGGGAGTTGGGGGGCGGGCAACCACCACTCAGGGACTACAAATCATTGAGTGCACCCCTTTTGAAATGAACGCATTAAATTATAAATCTACTGTAAATTTAAACCTTCAACACAAGTCTGTCAGAGTATGTAGTTATCTTCTATCTATATCCTATCCCCCAATCTTACTTTCCACATTAGTGTTCTTATGTAGCCTATGTCTGTAAAAATCAATAAGTCACGTACCCATATTGTTAAAATCTACGTACCGAAAGAAAATCTGGCACGAGCAAACAGGAAGCAATCTGCAAGCACATTCGGATTTGGCATTAAAGCAAGATTACATCCTCCGGTTTGATTGTGCCAAACGGGATCATGTTGCACCTCTTTGCACTTGCAGATGAAAACCTTGAAGAATCACGCCATCCAGCTAAGTTACTGCGTGTTTGTAATAATTTACACCTTAATTTAGACCTTAATAGATACGTGAATCCATGCCAGCATACGTTTGCAGGCGGCATGGGAAAAGGAAAGGGGGGGGGGGGCAGTCACGCATATTAGCGTAAATATTTTAATTCTTGCAAGGAAGTGAATAAGTCTTTATTAGCTTTGCTAAATTAAATCTAAATGTTTTTTTTTATGTGTTGTGCCTCAGTTTAAAAAGAGATTTTGCTTCTTTAAATATACTAACTTAATATACTAAACTTACTAACCTCGCCTTGTTACTGCGCTTCTTAAATTGTTAGCCCCGTGAAATTAGCACACGCTAACCAAAGTTTATACCGGAAATGGACATTTTTATCTTGAAAATAAGAGTACGGTCGCGTCTTCAACACGAAATTGGTACAGATTCCTGCAAGTAGACTTTATTTTGAAAATAATAACAGGAAGTTGTGTTTCTAACTCCGGTTAACTTAACACTTTAGCGCGACTTTTTCGCGTTCCAGCCAGGCGGAGTTCAGAACATAAAACATTTGGCCAACTTCTCCACCGCTCCACTCGTTCATATATTTGAACCGAGATAGTCTTTTTCTCCGGCCCGCCTTGGAGGAGTACCAATTGCATGGGATATCTATATTTTTAAGGCGCTGTTACATTTTTTGAACGTTTTCTGGGCTCGTTATACGCAGCATTTTCCTCCCAGTGGAAGCGCTCCCGGGACAGGAGAGAGTTTTCTGGTTTGAACCTACTTTAGTTTCCTTTTTTTTTTTCTCTTTCTCCCCCCCCCCCTCGTCGGATTTTAGGGGCACATGCAATGTCACGGAGTATTAAAAAGAGAAAGAAATGTTTCTAATTAGTTTTGCTGTAGACGTGTGAAAGTGTTTTGTGAGCTTATTATTATTACTTTTAAAACCAGTTGAGTAACTGGCGACAGGACTCTATAATCAATGTGGTGTCAGCTGGAAGGACGAGGGGTCCGGATCTCACCTAAACGGTATGGCTTTAAATCATAAATACAGGCCTTAAACTCTGCCCATTAAATACTTTTTGAGTATGTCAGATTTGATATACACTTATATTTATTGCTCTATTAATGTTTTTACTTGAGAGAAGAAATGATGCAACTTAGAATAAGAATAAGAAAAAAGACTAAAAAGTCAAGTTAATCAAGCATTTTGGCCTCACAAACTCTTTTGTATTAGTTAAAGCATTTCTCTTATTTATACAATTACATTCATACTTGCAAAGTTGCATTCGTTTGTAAAGTTATTATATGGATTTTTTCTATTTTAGATTGAAGTAGTTTTCACTCTTCTTGTTTCCATGCAAAAGTTCAAGGCACTTAGCACACTCTTATTCCATATATTCCTCGTTTCTGTTTGTGTGGATCTTGGCAGTCCTGCAGTTGTAAGGCAATTTCATACTTTGTTTTCCTTGGCAGTCACTCAGGTGAGGTGAGAGCTACCGAGCACCACACCAAACACAGGTAGATCACACAAGTTGCCCCATGAAACATACCCACAGCTGATCTCTTAATGCCATGTTGTAAACAGATGAAGGGATTAAATAGGCACTGTGGGTGGTAATTTGGCAAAAAAAAGAGAAAAGGAAAAAAACAAAAAAGCAAGAAAAAACACCCCAAAGATATAAATACATTACTCTCAGCTTTATTTGAGGTTTCTTTTTCATTAGAAGGGAAATCGAGCAGTCTAAGTGGTGTCCCTTCACATGGCGTCAAAATTAGAGGAGAGGGGGGCTGAATCTTGCAGGCCTAGCATGGTATGAAACAATCATAGGGCTGGAATTAATGGGCTGTTTGCACAGCGGGGCAGCAAGGCTGCTGTAAATGAGAACATATGAGGCCTTTTGCGTTAACATTGGCTCTACAGAGACAGCGATAGAGAGGGAAACATTTGCCTGCACATTCCCCCCCCCCCCCATGTCACATGGTATCACAGTCTTTCAGCCAGATCAAAACCTACCGTACAAAGATGCAACCGGTGCAGTTTTCACAGGAACTTCCTCATGTCAGCCCGCCTTAAGACATCTTCCACTCCTGTCACTTTGTGGGTTACACAACTTCAAAGAGGCAGGATTAAGCCGGGATGGGGCGCAGTCCCAACATTAACAGAATGAATTATCTCTCTGTCAGGTTGACGTGCCTGACATTAGCCACGCATGAGAGGGATTACTTTGTAAACAGGCTAACAGCACAGTAGCCGCTGAAAGGTGTGGAGCTGCTTAATTACATCTGTTTCCCGGGGGGCGCAACTTGCAGCAAAAGGCACTCCGTACCATAATCCCTCCAATTCCTCCTGTTCATCTGGACTACATCCCTGTAGGTCAGTGACAGCACTCAATACAGGAGTCACACTAATTTGCCAGGTGTTGAATAAGGCTCATAATATAAAAAGAAATGTATTATTATTATTTTTAGAAAATAATAGTCTCATTTATTAAAATTGCTGGAGATAAAAAAGTTCAACTTTTTTGCTTCAAGCCCATGATAACTAAATTGTCTGGGTTCTTGAGCGTTGGTATGACAACGCAATTCTATTTCCCGGATCTAAAAAAGAGGCATAAATCTTCATGTTTAATCGACTTCTCCCCAAAACAAAAGAAAAAGAATCAGCTTATCGTTCGATGACTTCAAACTAAAGTACAATTCTTTTTTGCCAAAACCGAGTAAAATAACAGAAAGGAAAAGGTGTGAAATATTACATAGTGGATCGGAGAAGATTTAAAGAATATTTCTATGTAAACTGAAATGGATCCGCTTGAAGCTGCCAATTAAAATGCTCGTCCTCCTTACGAAAGACCTCTTGGGAATGTTGTGCTTCATAGTTTTGGAGCAAGTTGCAACTCCACATTTCATCTGCTTTTCCTCTGAGTTACCTAATTCACAAGCAATCATCATTAGTGTTAAATAAAACACCGGTTCACCGTAGCCGATGATGGCCTTTGGGTTAGTGTCATAGTTTACTCCATTCAGCCTGTTTATTCATGTCCTTTTGCATGACGATGTGGCTGGTTTCCTCCTGTTTATTTAGGCCATGTAATGTGGTTTCAGGGTATTCTCCCTCGTCTCATTTGGAAGAATTTACGGCTACGGAGATTAGGATTAACACAAATGTGTTGGCTTGGGTGGAGTTTTTTCCTTTTCAGACGGATAGGGATGTGTATGTGGAGTTTATTGAGAGCGCTTGGGTTTGGTCCAGAGGGTGCAAGAACGTCGTGGTCCTCGTCTAGCCTTGCAAGCAAATGATGCGTGTCATTGTAGCAAATGGGGCATGGCGAAGAAGAGCTGCTGTTTTTTACAAAAACACCACTTACTGTAGACAGTCTGCATGCCTGTGTTGCGTGGGGTGGGAAAGCGTTCGCTTCTTTTCCTGGGCTCACCTTTTGCAGCTTTGGCTTACTTTTGTGGGATTTGTTTTGAACTTAATACAAAACTTTTGGCCTGCTTTGAACAAACAGGATGTTCACTTTGATGTGATTTATCATCTGCATGAAAAGGCTCTTAAAGCACCCGAGATGAGTGGATGACAGATGTGTCAACCAAACCTTGCTGCTCCTCGCCAGCTGCATTGTGTCCAGGGTGTGGCCCCCGCTGAGTACAGCTCCTGTCACAGAGGGGGATTTCTTTCTTCTTCTTTTTTTTTTTTTTTTTGGTTCATGCACACTCAACGATACCCACCGATGACACATCTGCTCTGTCACAGTAACGCCCCCGTGGAGGCAAACACAAACATGACACCGGCTTAGAAACCCACGCAGCCATGACGACGACAGATGAACTCTGCTCCGCGTGATCTTTTTTAGTTTTTTACCTCTCGCTGCTTTGAGGAAACGACGAAGAAGCCTCGCCAGTAGCGCTGCATCACTCACATTCTGATCATTCCTCCTATTTTAACTCTTTCCAAGTGTCTTCTTCTCTGCTTTAAGACAAATAAAAATCTTGCGTGTGCAGCGAAGGCTTCTGTAATCTTGGTTAAATGCCCGGACAATGTACCTGCCACAAGGATGGGTGACTGGAATATTTGTCTTGTGAGTCAGAGGGCGAACGCAGATGAATCATCTCTGCTTTCAGTTCCATCCACGCAACGTCAGAGATGATAAAAATGACACGTGAAAAGATTTCTGGACGTGTTTACATTTTTGTACATGCGTGTAACTGTTATCATAACCTTTAAGCTCGTCAGTACAGTAAAAAACAAAATTCTTATAAAGTGTGAACTTATTTTAACCCCTAAGCCTATATTACTCGACAATGCATTCTTTTAGGAAAATGACTATATCTCTGCAACCACGTGGCGTATTTGAGTACTTTTGATGTCATATCAAAGGGAACACTTGTGAAATTTGACAAAATAAGTAAAATACAGTATATCTTACACGTTAGAACCCTGAAGGCACCAAATTTAGGCGAAATTGGGAAGGAAAATTAATAAGAGATTCACTTTTAATGACCTCTTTCGAACATTCTTGACAAATTTTAGTAACAATGTGTGCTCACCCTGAAAATCTAAATGTTTTCTTTTGTTTCATTTTGAGCCCTTTTTAAGGAGCTGTGAGAATTATCTACAGTATTTGCTTCATTATTTTGCTACACAAAAAGTGAAACTAATCCTTCTATAATTAGAAGCAGCTCACGGTTTGGATAATGCAGGTTATGGCAGGCAGGATGTTTACAGAAGTAATCGCTCTATAGCTGTGACTGTGGCAGTTTAATGCAACTGTCCTTTGTTTTCTAAGGGAAAACAAATCCCCCCCCCCCCCATGTGAGATCGAAAAGAAAAAAAATACCTGAGGTTTTTCTCATTTCTTTTAGTTGTTAGAGTTTCTGACGTGCATACATACATACCAGGTTGTCAGTGTCTCCATTTGAAGGTCAGCTCAGACGGCAGAATCTGCAACATTCGTTGTTAAACTTCACATAAAGAAACAAAGCAAACCAGTCTGTGCTTGGTTCTGATTTTCCACGAGTTCTGCCAAGATTACAAAGCCATACCTCAGCAGTTAGAGCGGCCCGGTCATAAAGCTGCGGGCCACCAGTAAAACCGCTTTTTTTAAATATTTTAATTGGGGCACTTTGACTGTAAAAGCCACGATTTGCGTTCTATAAAAGGAATAACATTTTCTCCTCTGTTCTCCTGCTCTCTTTTAACCCTACCAGCTGATAAGTCTTGGGAGTGATGCACTGGCTTCCCCTGGTTGCCATGGTGATTGCCTCGGCCCTGCCCTTCCCTCACAACCCAGTGTCCAGCGCTGCAGTCACGACCACACAGCCTGGCTCCGACGAACGCAGAGAGCACCTTCGTGACCCCGCGGTTCGCCTCGCGGCTCCTCCTGTGGACTACAGCCCCAGAGGAAATGCCTCACACGCGGACTACAGCGCGGCTGCTGCTGCTGCTCCTAGCCAGCACAACAACAGACAGAACCTCCGCAACCGAAAGGATTATGGAAAGACTTCCACATTTAAACTGGAGAATCAAGTAACCTACCAATCACGGCTCAACTCAGGCAGCGATGATAAAACCGGTTCTCTCAGGACTGAGGACATTTCTGAGGATAATTCATTGTCAAAGGACTACAAAGCTAACAGCAGAAGCAGGCAAAATGACCCTAAACTTGTGGACTTTTCTAAGAAGGACACTCCTCAAGACTCTACAGATTCACCTTTAAAGGTTTCCACAGTTCAAAACTATGATTTTGTCAGTCCTGTTACTATATTAAAGGGTCAAAGAGGACCAGAACCATCAGAGCCTTCAGAGCATCTGAGACATGCACCGACAATCAAGACAGGGACACTAAGGACTAGAACTGGTCCAACTGAAGAGAGTCTGACCGTGGAAGCGGGACAAGGGGTGAGGTTGGACAGCTTCCTGGAAGGAGACGAGCTGTTTCTGGACTCACATCCTCGAGTTCTGTTCTCGCCTTCCCCTTCGCCCCCAGAACACCCACCCCTGCTGCTCATGTTGGAGAGCGGCCTTCTGGAGGAGGATGGGGATGGAGAGGAGCAGGAGGACACGGACGGACACATCGAGGGTCACGGCGACCGCGCCATCGACAGGAGTACCGCTCCGAGTTGGGCGGACTACTCCAAAGCGACCAGTAAGGAGGCTGTCCATCCTGTTAAAAGAGACAAACGCTCACACCTTATGGACAAGAGGCGAGGGGAGATGTCTGTGTGCGAGTCCCAAAATTTTTGGGTCACTGACAAAGAGACCGCCATCGACTCGAACGGGTCAAGGGTCAGCATCATAAAGGAAATCCAGACACAGAGCGGACCTATCAGACAGTACTTTTTCGAGACCCGCTGCCGCCAGGCCGAGAAGCAGATCTACGGCAACAGGACGAAGGGAGAGGCGGCGAGACCCAGGGGCACGGGCATAGCCGGGGCCGGATGCTTGGGCGTGGATAAGAAGCAGTGGCTGAGCGAGTGTAAGGTCAAGCAGTCGTACGTCCGAGCGCTCACCACAGATGCAAAGAACAGAACCGGATGGAGGTGGATCCGAATAGACTCGTCCTGCGTCTGCGTGCTGCTGTCCAGAACAAATCAGGGGAGGGGGGTCATGACGAAGATGGGGAGAGGCTAAGACAGGCGGCAGGGGGGGTGGGGGTGGGGGTGGGGGGGGCAGTGAGAGGATGTAGAAAGTGACACAGAGCAGATCAGCTGTGACATCACAGCGTGTGCACTTTCACTCGCTGGCGTGGGTTTCCAGGGACATGTTGAAAGCTCGTCTCTTTATCTCACGCCTCTCGTTTTTCTATCCCTCCCTCCACCACAGCGTCACATGACTATTGCAAATAAAGATTAAAAAAAACAAAAAACAAAAAGAAAAACAAGAAGACCTCAATACTAGATCTTAGGGAAATTGTTACATGGAGATTTTACAATAAGAAGTACTGTTTTTTTTTCTATGATCTATCTTTCATAATCTAAGTTATTTTTGATTAGTATGTAAGCATGTGTATGTCTTTGATATTAATATATTCCTTTATATGTGTGTATAATATGACACCAGTATACCTTTATATATATGAAGCTATGTATATCAGTGTGTATTTATAGAAGACGTCTTCATGCAGTAGTCGCTCTCTCCAGTGTCTGATGATAAGTCAAGCCTTTTGCTCCTCTCGGGTTGTAAAAGCAAGGAGCGCCACCTACTGAGGCTTTCGTTTCACTGCTCCAAACTACTGTGCAGCTGTGGACATTTCTACGATATATAATTACGGCATCGGCACATTTTAACAGCGCGTCAGTGACGATTTGTGGCAGGATACTTTTGCAGATTTGTGGCTCACAAATGTAAAACCATGCGATTTGTAAATTATACAAGAGAAGCCACAAATTTCTGGTTTGTTTCAGTTGACCTGCCAAACATGGTAATAAAGGATCTTTGTATACATTTTTTTCTCTTGTATGAACATGCAGGGTTAAAATTCTAGAAAAGCACAACAGGGAAACATCAGCATTGTAACTGCTGTCATCTGCTGGAAAACATTTTAGATCAGCAGTGAAGGAAATATCCAGAAGTTTTAATAAAAGTAGCCGTACAAGTACAGTTAAGTTACAGGGGCAGAGGTAGAAAATGTTTTGATGGGGAGGGCCGGGCAGGGGGCACCTACTGGGAAAAGGATGGCATTATATATATATATAAATGACACATTTTAAAAAAGAAAAAAAGATTCCAGGAAATAATGAACTGATTATTACAACTAAAGAGATCATCTAATGTAAAAAGTAAAGCTTTGTTATTGTTTACTTATAATGTTACCGCATCGTGGCTCTAATAACTGCTGCACAGGCACTTTAACTTCACCTTGAGCCCAATCAGTTGTTTGATCAGTTTTCCTGAAGCAATATATTGGCCATTTTAATGTGCTGAGTCGACAAAATCTGGTGGTTTTGTGACTTTTACCTATATTCTTCATTAAATGTAAACAGTTTGGACAGAAATATTGTTCTCTACATAGGCAGAAGGTGATGCTGTATAAATGCTGCATTACGATTGAAAACATGGTAGGGTTGATATAGAAGCACATTACACGCTGCGTTCACTTGCAATTGGGCATGTAAGGTTTATCATATATATATGTATATATATATATGTATATCTTAATTTGATATTGTAAAAACATTATTGGCGTCTGAAAAGAAATCTAATATACATTTATATTGCAGTAAAATGCTGTATCTCTTTAAAAAAAAATGGTTAAAGTAAAAAAAAAACAGGGAAAATGTACGATGACCAGCAGATCCACCCGGATCGCTTTATTATTTTTTCTTTTACATCACCATTTCCATTATCATTATTTTTCTTTTATTTTCCAGATGATATTTTCAATTTATATTACTATCACTTGAATCATGGAAATCTGTTAAATCATTGCACAATTTGTTCTCAAAATGTACACATACAGTAGCGTATTTGAATGACCTTTTTTTTCTTTTCTTTTTTTAAATGTTTCATATTTACTAGATCAAATGAAGTAAAGAAGGAACAGAACATGTACATACATTTATCCAATACATACCTGAAGAAAATAAATAGTTATCGTAAAAAATAAAAAATACAACTGAAAAAAATACACACATTTTACAAATTGATCCCCCCCACCCCCCTCCACCCTCCCCTGCAGGTTTATCATACAGATATAGGTTGTTTTTTTTTTGTTTTTTTTTCGACGACACCTCATATCATCACTACCAAAAAAATGTTTTTAGGTCATTGTCGTTTATGTGACATGCATCGTAAACACAGAGGCTAAAGGTTTTGTTTCCTGGGCTTCCTCGGGCTGCCCTCACTTTGCTGCCTCTCAGTAATCTAACCCCCCCAGAGAGCTCTTAGTTTCGGTTATGGCTTGTGTGTGCAGTAAAATGACCGGTTTCTGTTTTTTTCTTTCCTGCCTTGGAGCTGCTGTTTCATCTCTCTGTCGGCTCTGCCCTGATCAGGATTAACAAAGACCCTGAGCTGATGACTACGAGTCAGAAGTGATGACTATGTGGAGGTCTCATGAGGAGTTTATGAGTCTGGCTTCAGTGACATGCCCTCCTCCTTAACAGGGATAAAACTTGCTGGTTAGACATAAATCATACTGGGTATCATAGATGTACATCATACATATAATTTGTTATTAATTTTCTTATTTATTATCAATCAATAAGCTAGTGATGATCTACTATCTGTTCGGATGAACCTTTGGGTTGCAGTATTGTAAAAAAAATAGTTTATGGTTTATTTTCTCTTCCAGAATAACTTCTTTTTTTTAAATTCATTTTCTATTTATTAACATTTTTTAAACTACACATAGTGCTTAAAGACTTTAAAACAAAAATAATACATTTTAGGCCACTTTATTTCTGACTTATTTAAGACGAAATATATATATATATTTTTTTTTCCAACTCTAAGCCTCTTCTTTTTAGCCACCAATTCAGCATTTATAAATAATAAAAATTCTTTGATCTGTCAGTGCTGTCAAAAAATGGATTTTTTACAATAAAGCATCCCAAAACTTTTATTCATTGATCAATAAAGCATGTAAATAAATAGTCAATCCAACTATTAAGTGCTATTCAAGGGTCAAAATTGCACAATCAAAGGCCAAAGTAGCCTAACTTTTAGTCTGTAGCATGGGTATAGCATCAAAAATGCTAATTCAGAAATCTGGAGCCAGACCACTTTACTACAGCATCATAATCTGGGTTATTTTTTCCATCTTTAAAACGCTGCAATCAAAAGCAAAGAGCTGTTGCAGAACAGATTCATCATGCTGAGCGGTACCCTCCATGATCGTGATGATGAGTTATCACTTAAGTGCCTCTTTGACGTTTATAAAACCAAAACTTACAAAGAACCTGTTGAGGGATGTGTTTTTTACACCCTCAGTAATTGATTTCCTGCCACTGACATCATGAAGTCACTGAACACAAAGCCTCCGTGGCCCCGCTCCACCCCGTCCCATCCCGCTCGGTGCCTTTCATCTCTAACGAGCTCCCCTCAAAAGACATTACTCAGCCTATCGGCTTTCCATGCGCCAATAGACAAAGCATGAGGAGGGTCCCTCTGATGTGGTCGGGTTAAATGGTGGTCTGAATTCGGACATGTTTTACTACACCACCCCCGCCTACTGAGGACACTGGACACCCATGACAGGACTGTAGAAGCCAACAATAGAGCCACAATGGCTGACACTGGACACCAACCGCCTCTTTTGAGCATCAAGAGGAACACCGATGTTGTTTCTGACAGCTTTATCCATCACTCCCAATCACTTTCAAATCTGAACACCCCTTCAGTCCCCCTCCCTCCTTTAAGAGCGGGGTTTAACTTCTGCCCCAACCCTCATGAAAGAACACATATTGTTGAGCAGAAGTTGTAAGGCGACACGTTTCGTTGTTTTGTAAGACGATAAATGGCAGCGAGAGGTTTCCTCTGAAGGTAGGAAAAATGAGCCCTGATATTGCAAAACTCTGCTGACTGCGTGCAAACACCGACAGGAATCCTGCGCGACCGGCACCGACCTAACCGACGCTGCCGTCGCCCTTTATTCACCCCACAGCACAGTTACACGAACAGAGTTAGAGAAGAGACAGAAGGACAGGAAGAAAAAGACGGAGAGAGAAAACAGCTGATCCCATTCAACCCTCCAAGTCTGACAGTACATTCATACATTCTTCATGTCATTTTCCCCTTTATTCCTTCGCTTCTGTTATTGCAGAATGGTCAGACGGATAGGTTTATCTTTAAGTTAAATGGTTATATTCATTGCTTCTTTCTCCGTGGATGAGCGAGAGGGTCCTCCAGTTCCATCCCAGTCAGCGCCCTGAGGGAGAGAATAAACATTACTGCCACGTCACTGCGCCCGTGGCCTTATTTTACCCCAGCTTAATTCCCCACCAACCACTTTTAAGACCTCAGTCAAACTACTAAAAGCACGAACTCCCAGCAATTCACTGCAAAAAACATATATTAAAGTACACATGTGGAAGCTATTAGCACAGAAGCAACGTGTAAAATGCAACTAGACAGTTTAATTGGTGGATTCTCACCTCAGCCCCTCAACAGGAGTACGTCCTCACTGAGGCAGATTCACCCCGGGCACCAGAGCTGGCTGCGTTGGAGACCGGGAGACAGACACAGACGGTTAATATCGGAACAGCGCTGACCTTTCTGGAGGAATTAAGAAGTGTTTTTCTGCACTTAAAAGGAGTCTGCACCTTGTTATTACGAGGTTCTCTGCTGAAGGAAGCAGCGAAATTCCAAACTAAGAGAAGACTGGCATGAAAACAACCAGCCACCCTGTGCTCGTGATTCCTGTTTTGCATTTTCGGCATCCTCCATATCACGCACTCAGTGGTGGTAAATCTTTCTCGAGATTCATGTCATGCTTAGAGACTCTTAAAGTCAGCCGCAAAGGATCATAAAAAGAAAATGTGAACATGAAAGCAAATGCGAATATCTCACCGTCACTCTGGACCTTTCTCAGGGTAACCGAGGGTGTGGAGATGGCTGAGGCACGGAAGTTAGCGGGCAGGGTCTCGGCGGAGTCGGAGGTCACGCCCCGAAGGTCTTTCTCCCGAAACATCTTCCTCCAGGAGGGCGAGCGGGTGAACGTCTTACTTCCATCCTGACAGACACAAAGTGAAATGAAACTGAGGCAAACCATCACTCTGTCAAACCCATACAGTTTTTTTTTTTTTTTTGCCAAGAGGAGCTTTTATGTATAAAGCCCCTCTTGATAATCAGCATTATTTTTTCCTTTTATTCATTTTTGTTTGTTTATTTTGAATGATTGTTTATTACTAAATTTACACAATATTGCTGGACCCGACCGGAGGGGAGAGAAAAAGAATAAAAAGAGAACGGAAAAGAAGAAAGAGAAGGACAAAAAAGAGACAAAGAGACACCATACAGAAAACAATGCAGTCCAACCAGACTATAAACAACCTGCTACACTTTTACAGACACGTGACAGAGAATATCTCCCGTTCCTGCCGGAAGGCAAAGCCGACAACTGTCAGGAGCACCCGAGAAAAATGAACTAGCTGAAAAGAAACCATGTAACTGGACTAAAACTAGAGCGGCAGAAACACACACAAAGGAAACTAGCTGAGAGTATCCATTGATAAATAAAGCTACAACACAGTGACAGTTAAGGAGAAGCATCCTGACCTCATCGGGTCGCCTCTCAGTTCCCATGGAGATGAGGGAGTTGTACTCTTGCTCCAGGAGCTGTCTGGCCTGAGGGAGAAAGGTGATGTACAGCTTAACATAGTAGAAGCTTTAAACCTGGATTACAGAGAGGAGACGGGGAATGATGTTGTGCTCGTTCATGTTGTCAACCTTTTTAGTTTTTCCATTTTAGGACACTTTGGTCTGAGTTGAGACCCAGAATATCATAAGAAATCTGGTGGCTGTATTCATTTAGGCCGAGTTCTTTTTTTGACTTCCATCTAAAAAAATCATCCTTAGATTCAGTCAGTAACAGCTCAACAACTGTATGACCAATGTGAACAGTTTGGGGCTCTGCATGGACCAAATGATACAAAAAACATCTGATATGCAATGAGTCTTTTTCTCTTTATTACCACACAGAGGTTGAAATTCTGAATCTTATTCATCTTTTATTCTGCAGCCTCATCAGTAAAATGCAATGCTTGGAAACCTTAAAAAAATTAGCTTGGGTTGTATTTTTGTGTCAAAAAAACTAGAGGTGACAAAAAAAAACTTGCTGCTGTGGCTCCTCAAAAAACTGTGCATGAACATATTGCAAGGAAAACATGTAACTTGCGACTTTTATATGATCTATGTTTGCACAATAGGCCATAACAATGTGCAGAAAGTAGTAGTCTATATATTGTTTGATCAGAGGAACCAGAAGCAAAGTTTGCATAAATTCTCATTAACAAGCAAAGCTCAGTTAGGCTTGGTTTAATTTGTACCATTCAAAAACTATTTTTAAACTAAACTAATTTAAACACATCATCTGGATTGTTTTGCACATTTATGCATTTAATTTTAATGCAAAAAAACCCCACATTTATATTAATGTATACAGTTCATTTGCTATATTAAACAGCCAATCAGAGCTAAAAAAAAAAGAAGAAGAAGGAGTTATGGGGCTCTGCCAATCAATATTTTGTACTAGCGTACAAAGAAAATGGGACCTAGGTTAAAAAAAATTCCCCCTTTTTTCTTCAAATTGACAAATTTTTTATTACTTTTACAGAATGTTAGAGCAAGCTTGGGTGGTAACAGGAAGCTATATGTGTACATTTTATTTGTAAGATATTGCTAACATTAATCTGACTGAAAGAATCCGATTTTGGTGCATTTTGTTGCAAAAATCCAGTTTTGTGAGCCTGAAATGGTTCTACACTTTGGTAGTGACTGCACTGCAGACTACATTAGGATAAACTGACTTGCTCAATTCATTACAAAGCTTTCATTCAAATAAGTGACTATTGTTTTTGTTTTTTTAAACATGCAGAGGAATTGAGC
>JBBBVU010000022.1:21669480-21684648 GCA_037177055.1 Atherinosoma microstoma | reverse complement strand
CCCCCCCCCCCCCCCCCCCCCCCCCCCCCCCCCCCCCCCCCCCCCCCCCTCCCCCCCCCCCCCCCCCCCCCCCCACCTGTCTGTGCAAAGATTCCTTGCTGGCCAGCTCATTTTCCAGTTTGTCTTTTATGTCATGGAGAGACGTCGCCTCCCTCTGGGCACTCAGGTACCTGCAAAACCAGGAAAGAACGGCAGACAGAGCGGAGCGGTGAGTGGACAGCGTTCTCAAAAGCGGCAACGTTCGCAAAGAAAAGACACAAACCTGCGCTCTAATGTGGTGATTCTTTCCTCCATGTCTTCCCTTTGACAGAGAGCCTGGTAGAATTAAAACAGGAAAAAGAGCAGCATGTAAAACACTGTGAGGCCGAAAAACTGGAAGGAGAGGACACAGAAAGCAGGAAAGGGTAAATGTTAAGTTCATAAGAAGCTGCTACTTTAAAGGAATTCACAGTGTTTCAACTGCTGTTAGCTGAAGAATGATAATAACTGGTTGATTATGCTGTTGACAGATTCAGAACTATCTTTTGCAGCTGTTGGGGGGTAAGGGAGGAGATAAAAGAGCAGGAAGTGAGGAGAATATCTAAGGAATGGCAAAGATGCACAAGTAGAAGAGGGTTTTTCTTAGAAAACTGCCTCTACTACTTCTCGTCCAAAAGTGCTCCAAGCCCCTTTCAAGCAGCTGCCAGCACACTGACTGATTAACAGAGCCCCATCCATGCGAGAAACGCCTGCAGCTCTACTGATGATATCACCATGACTACAGGGCAAAAGCTCCTGCAACGTACAGTAACAGCCGAAGCTGCTGAGGGAGCAAACGCTTAGTTGCCAAAACAAATCAGTGAATATTGCTAACATAACCGACTCCTTGAGTTGGTTTTACTGCTAACAACTCAACAAGCATCACCTCTTTCAAATCCCTCTGTAACTTCTGATTGGCCTCTTCGGATCGGGCCAGCTCCCTCCTGGCGGACGTCAGCTGCTCCTCGATCTCCCCAACCTGAAGGGAGATGAACGTGTGGGAGGGCACAAAGTTGAGAGAAGCGCGATTATCATTTGTTGTGGTGAAAGCGTCGGCCTATAGGAGCACCTCTGGATGAAGTACCTGTCTGCACATGAGGGCCAGTCTCTCTTTCAGCTGCCCCAGCTCTGACCTCTGTCGCTCGATCTCACCCTCTCTCTGCCGGTCGATGTCGCCGTCATCCAAGATGGAGGACGGCCCGTTGGGAAGCCGCTGAGTGAAAATATTTACACGCCGATTAATTGAGCAAATAATAAACCCCGAAGGTTTTTGATGACGGATTGTTTACACTTTGCTTCGGAGGATTGTTTTCAGCTCAATAAAGGATCTAAATGATCTGACTGAGCCTTCATGTTTCCTTATTCTTCATCTTCGAACAAGTTAAAGTTAGGTATTCCTGTGCAACATGTGTTTATGACTGCAAAGACTGCACTCACACTATCAGGATGCACAATAAGATTCCATGAAAGTAGGATGAAAAAAGATGAATATAAAACATTTTACATGCTCACAAGTTGACTGTTGAGTAATGGGTTTGAATATTTTTTTTACTCTAAACCTTTTAGTGTAGATTTTACTTGCCTCAAAGGTTTTAATATCCAACTTCAGTAAACCACTGGGAGTCTCACTGGAACAGTTTTACTTGTTGCACAGCTGGCAAACCTCACGCTGCTCCTAATTTATGGCTCATGAGGAAGCTAATGATTATATGAAAATTCTGCCAATACATATAAGTCATAAAAAAATTGCTACACTGTCCATACACAAGATGGCACTGCAGATAAAAAAAAAATTGGAACTGTTATGGTTTAATCAGACCTACTCCAGCTTACAAGTTGCTTGTATTTGGAGGTTTTAACAAAAGAAACACATTGAATGTGCTTTTGTGAATTAACAGAGGACTGGTGTGGGATAACGTGATGTGACTGGAGAAGATTTAAGCCATAAAGTGTCTCTTCTTGTTTCTTTTAGCTTTCTTCTAAGCAGACGATCTTTTATAGTGGTCTTGAGCAGCATTTCTCCAGGCTGTTTTTGTTTTTTTCTTTGGACATTGGCCGCTCTGTCTCACATGAAGGAGGTTTCACATTTAAGTCCAGTCTTTGTACCTGAGCATTTTCAGAAGAAAGAAATCAGTGACAACAGGTCTTATGGGGTGATGAATCCTCCCCAGAGCCAAGAGCTCAACACTAGTGAAGCAGTGTGGGATCATCTTGACGGAGAACGGAACAAAAGGCGGCCAGTATCCAAGGATGAACTTTGGAAAGTCCTTCAAGAAGTCTGGAGAACTATTCATGAAGAACATGAATGTTAGGATAATTGGTGTGATGAGTGTGTAGTTGTGTGTCTCTCTGTGTTGGCACTGTGATGGACTGGCAACCTGTCCAGGGTGTACCTGCCTCTTGCCTGATAGCAGCTGGGAATAAGTGAGTATGGACGGATAAATTGATGCACCAATTTCCAGTTTTTCTGGTTCTTTATGAAGAAATGAGTACAGTGCAGTTCAGCTGAGGCATGCAGCTGTTTTCATCCAGAGTTTATATTGCTGAGGATTTAAATTCCCCGCAACCTGGCAACACTGCACATTTGTGCCTTGTTGCAACCAATAATAATAATACCTGCCCATAACGTAATCATTTTGGCCATTCTAAATGTAATAAAGCCAATCATGTAATAAGTTTCCAACAATGTAATCAAACTGATTTTGGCTGTACAAACCGCACAAAAAACTGCTAGAATATCTTATTTTAAAGAGAAAATATAAGTGTTACATTATTGGCAGCAGTTATTACATTTAGAAGGATTTTTTTTCATGTTAGGCCAATAAACAACCAATAGCATAATAATGTATTTTATTACTGGCTCAGAAATTTGACTACTTTAATGGCAAGTTATTACATTACTGGCTTCATTACAATTAAAATGCCCCGAATTATGCATCAATTATGCAGCAATTATGCAGCAATTAATGCCATTAAAAGAAGATAATTAAACATATATGTATATAACAATAAAAGGAAATGCTTGCTCATCCCAGAATAGACGTAAAGACTGCTGCATTACATATATTGTGGAATGCTGAGTAAGTAAGGTTTGATTAATAGTTTGGGTGTTTGCCTGCTGTGTACTGAAGGGATCCACATGCAACATCATGCACATTCGGCCAGGTCGGCATCCCTGACATGGAACACGGCAGCTCGGGTTCCAACACACACACACAAGGAAAGTAACTGCACTCTCAGAGTACACTGCTACGTCTTCTCACATCAAGCGGTTTTTGGTTTTAAATATGGTATATTTTCAGTTATCTGACTGGAAGTGTACATTTTAGTGCTTACTTATCCCATAACAGAACTATAAATAACAGACCTAAAGCTGGGCTATTAAGAGAAAAAAAAAGAAGTCAGGTCAGGTGGATGAAAAGTAACAGAAACACAATGCACTCCCACTGATTGAAGTTGGAAGTTTTCCTCCAAGTCAACACAGCCCATAAAAATAGAAGATTGTGCATAACTTCCTCCTCACTGAATGACACTGATGGCTGGAAGCCATATGGCAACAAAACGGATCCAGGAATGTACAGCAGACTGTTGCAAAAGCTGCAATAACTTCTGGCAATCGGTGCCCTTAGATCAGCGTTCCAGCTGCAGAGTGAAGACAGAACTATGCAGCATTTCACATGTGTGGAAATGGAAATGGAAATCCTCCTAATTCCATGGAAAACAAACTCTTCTTTCAGTTGATGTGTCCAGTAATTTGGTCCCGACTATACCGAACGTTATACCTAACGTGGAAACAACTCTTGAAAGGACATGCATAAAGTTTTTGCAAGGGAGGAATTACTTCAGTGATAATCTCTTTAAACAAATCCTGAGTGGATAAAAAAAAGAAAAAAAAGAAGAACTGTTGTGCCACCGATTCATTTCTTATGAGTGGTGCTTTAAGTTCATTTTTCCGGTGTCATGTTTTTTATTTCCAGGGCTCAACAGGAAGTGTCAAGTATCAGGATGAATGTCAGCTGTAAAAGTCCAGGCCGTCATTTATCAACTGTTCTTAACGCACAGATTTCTGCGCATTTAGTGCTCGAGAACATTTCCACATAAAGTGCGGTTAAATACAGCTCTGGCAGAATCTAGTGGTAGAAAAAGGGAAACAGCGTGGCAGTAACCTCAGCATCCACATGCATTCTTTATCTCATCAGAATAATAATTACTTCATTGGTCATCTTTTTTTAAAGTAAACAGACATCTGGCTTCACTGGTTTCAAAACTCACAAAAGAAACCTGTAACAGTGAGGTGAGAACTCATCATCGCTGATGAGGTGTCTGGGAGTTTAATGAGGTCACAGAGATACTTGTGATAAGTTTCTGCTTTTCAAAAAAAAGTCCTGCAAGAGTTTTGTCATGATACGGTACCAGTGTTACAGAGTTATGTGTATCTAAGTGAGCTTTTGGCCACTGACATGAGGTAGGAGATAGGTCAAACACACCCAGACCATCACTCAGCTGGATACGGTCTTTTCTCTGGGCCCAAAATACATTTATTTCTCTTGAATAATTCAACATCAAGCGGAAATTAAACCGGAAAAAGCTGCAAAGACGCTGGGGATGTACCTTTTATTTTTACACATCTAACTCTTATTCTAATATATCATGTTATGAACTGTTTCTGAGACCTACTGCATCACGTTCTAACTTTTTTATAAACAATCTGATACTTGTTATCAGGTGAATATCTTTGGTACTACAATAAGTTTGACTTATCACTGAGTAATAAACTATACATGTATGCATTTTTTTTTCTTTTTACAAATAAAGACTTTAGATTTTTTTTTTTGCCCGTTATTTCTTGGGTCAGGCTTTAAAGGGTTAAAGCCAGCTGAGGTTAACCAAAGAGATTGATAGAATAAAAACATTTCCAGCTCTCCTTTCTATCTGTAGAGTTTATGTATTTTATTTAATGCAGTATATTATTTCAGATGATTGTTCAATACTACTATAAATGTTAATTTAGCTTGAATAAGTGATGTAAACCGATGTTTGGCTGGCTTCAAACTCAGCAGAAATGCACTTTTTTCCCTCTCCATCACTTTGAGGAAGAAAACGAGGGATTTCTGAGGGATTTTGGAAGAGGTGTGTTGTCACCGTATATGTTCATCGAGGACATTTCTGAATGTAAATGACCATGAACGGCAAAAAGCAGGTGATTCACAACAACAGCTGATTACTAACTAACATGCATACAAGTGGCCTCTGCACGTTTGATAAATACAGGTTAGTTTTGTACCAACGAACATTGCAAATTTCCTTCGTGGGATGGATTTCAGAACCGTTTCTACGTACAGCTGATGAACGAGGGCTCTGGACTGTTCAGTGTGATACAAATGTGGCTGTTACCTCTTTGCCGTTGTCCAGTCCTTGCTGCCGTCGCTTGATTTGTTCCTTTAAAGACAGAACCTGAATAAATGCAGATGTGAATCATTACAGAGACTTAAACTGTAACTTTCAGCATTCCTCTAGAAAAATAAGCAAAATCAGGATCTTACCTCTTGGGAGGAAGACTGCAGCTCTTCCTCCAGGGTCCCCACACGCTCCAAAGCCACCCGTAGCCTCTCCCGCACTTTCTCATCCAGAGCTTTGTGGTGCTCAAACAAGGACTTTAGGGCTTTCAGGACCTCCACCTCGCTGGAGACCCCGGCCGGAGAATGGATCAGCCTCTTCACCACCGTCATCCTCAGGCTGCGCTCGTGGCGGGCCACCAGGCACTCCAGATGTTCGAGCAGCAGCTGGAATCACACGTGGTTCACATGCCGTAAAACGCCTCCACTGGAGGGGAACTGACTAACAGATGATTACACTTTCACATGTGAGCTCTTTATAGAACGCAGAGCAGAACCCAAAAGCTGAACGGAGAAGGGAGGGTACTGACTCGTGTGTTGTTCCTCTCGGCCTTCAGCTCTGCGATCTCCTCCTCCCTCTCCAGCAGCTGTTCCCGGCAGAGGTTCAGCTCTTTGGTCAGCACTGCAAACTCCTGCAAAGGTCACAAGGGGGTGCTGTTATTGACTGAGGGCTCCTCCTGCGTGAGGGCATGAGTGCTGTTTACCGACACTGATCACACACACTTATCAAACTGTAATGGTCGCTGCATTCACCGCTGCTGAAATGCAGCTCTGGATGATCCTCTGCTGCTTTATCTTCCATTTCTGAACCAGAAAGCTATGATTTACCTAGCTGGTTATTCAGAAGGAGGGGAATAGAAGAAGCTGATGATAGACAGTAGGTTTATCTATCTTATATTTAAAAGCTTCAAGACATTGCTTTCATATTGTGCATCTGGAGGCCATGTTTTGCTACATTTTCATACTAATTCATACTTTTTTCTAAGGCAAGCTCTATGTTTATTATATCTATGACTACCTAACACAGAAGTACAATTATCAATGCTGGAAAAGCAATCGTAGACATCTTAGCAGACACCTTTCAGCTCTCAGTACAGCTGAGACGAGTAAAGCCAGCAATCCGCGATGTAGAGAAGATGGTTTAAATAAGAATTCAAGTTTGCTCAGTTTGGATAATTACTGCCTGGATGATGATGTTTCAGCTGGTAACAAGTTATTTAAGCCCAACTAATGCAGCGAGTAGCTGCTCAATTATTACAGAACCATGTCCGATAACACATCCTGTGGTTGTGGAAGAGATAATCTGTTTCAGAAGGGTCAAATTATTATGCAAGGAAAACTCTTGCATGAAACACTACTAAAAGTGGGCTAAGAAATGTCCAACGCATGATTCCAAACTGGAAGGAGAGTGGGGAACCTTCGTCTTCAAGGAAGATGTGGCTGGAAAAGAATCTGATGAGTGATCACTTAAATGTTTAGTGAAATTCAAACGGCAGCAGATCTCATGAGTATGTTTGATAGTGAAAGTTAGAACTTTTCCACACACAGTGTGACGGAAACGAAACTTTACTGAACAGCTGTGTAGCCGGAAGAAAACCACTAATCAGTGAGGCTAACCGGAGAAAAAGGCTTCAGTTTGCTAGAGAGCATAAAGATTGGACTCTGGAGGAATGGAAGGAGGTCATGTGGTCTGATGAGTCCAGATTGATCCTGTTCCAGGGTGATGGGAGCATCAGGGTTAGAAGAGAGGCAGATGAAGTGATGCAGCCATCATGCCTTTATACCGTAGAAGCCTGTGGGGACAGTCTACGATCTTGGGTTGCTGCACTTGGTCAGGTCTAGCTTCAGGTCTAGGTTCAGGTCTAGGTTCAGCAATGTTATGTGTCCAAAGAATGAGGTCATCTGTAGGGCTGAAAGAGTAATAGTTTTTAAATCTGCAGGTCCACGGTTTTACAAATCTTTACTTTGGTCGTCTCTCCTGCGCAAGAGTCTTTTAAACATCATGTTTCGTCATGAAGTTACATCATGCTGACAAACCTCATCACGCACTCATTTTCCATAACTGACTGAAAGGCTGTGGCATAAATCACAGAAAACAGTATAACTTCTGAAATGTCCCCATGAAGTGAATGAAGATGGCTCTAAATGTTCTTAAAGTTCAGGGCCCGTAATCCTAAAGATCCTCTCAGAGAGCTCCTAACAAATTCCTAGCAAGGAGCCTGAGCTTAGGAGTGATTCCAGAACATTCTCAGAGAACTCTGAGCCAGGAATGGACAGAAACTCCTATCTCAGCGAGGAGGTGCGGTTGACCCCGTTGCTGCAAGGTATGAGTCATCATTTCAAAAGCTGTGATTGGTTGATCCTAAAAGCTAGATAAAAAATATACTTTTGGTGATAATGGGCAAAGGATGGACCCTCAAATCGATAAACTTAATCATAGAATCTAATCTTATGAAGACTGTGTACTTGTAAATAATATTTCATATAAAACTAAATACCTGTTAGATGAATAGTAAGCTATGCTTTAAAATGATCCTACAAAATGTGTGAAAACTTAGGCTCACTTTCACAGCATTCACATAGTGATAGTTATATTTATTTGCTTATAATAACTGCCATGCTGTACATTTTTGCACATTCAACTTTCAACATTTCAACTCAATGTGGTACCAACGAGGGTGAAATGGCTCAGCTTTCATCTGGGATTGCTGAACGGCCTATAAGGAGCAGTGTTGGTTGGCTTCCAAATCTACCACAAACCGGTGAACAGCGATGGAGAAGACAAGAACAAGGAAACCCAACAGGACAGAGGAACAGTGTTTGCTTCTGGCTCATTTGGTAAATGAGCATAAAAGTGTTTTAAGAGGTAAATTTGGCTTTAGGGAACTCCTAAGCCGCTTAAAAGTCCTCTTCCTTGCTCTTAACAGATCTCACCTTAGGAGCTCTCTTAAGAACTAGGATTCTTTTGAAATAGCTTTTTTTATCTTTACCAGGATCTATTCTTCACCATGACTCCCTCTTCCCTCCACCGAGTATGTGTCTTTTTTTTTTCTTTGCTCTCTCAGAGCAGAGCACAGCCACTATCACCCAAAGTACGTCTGTTGCCATGATTGACAGCTGCTTGTCCCGCCTCCCGTCTTGTGCCCTCGACAACACGGGTTGATTGAGGACCGTTCTTGTAGTGTGGCCACTTGCCGGCACAAGACACGGAACGAATTTATGACATCATGTCTGTTAATCTGACGTAGCGACCGTTGTGAACGACGGAAAAAATCGTGTGGTCGTTCGTGTCTCAGCTTTGCATCCTTGTGTTAGAATATAGAGGAGTTCATATTTTTATGTCATCTCATGTTATAAATATAGAAGCATTCATCAGCTGACCACCTGAATATAGTGAATGAGCAGGTTATCCCTGATGGCGTGGGCTGGGCATACTCCGACATGACAACACCAGGATTCATGGGGCTCAGATTGTGAAAGAGTGGTTCAGGGAGCATGAGACATCATTTTCACACATAAATTGGCCCCCACAGAGTCCAGACCTGAACCCCATTGAGAATCTTTGGGATGTGCTGGAGTAGACTTTCAGAAGCAGTCGGATTCTCCCATCATCACCAAAAGATCTCGGAGAACAATCAATGCAACTCTGGCCAGAAATAAATGTTACATTGCAGACGTTTATCAAAACGATGCCACAGCGAAAATCGAAACTAAAGGTGGCCCAACAAACATATTAGTGTGGGATTATTTTTGGGTTGCGACCCCTGCAACAAATACAGGACTATCACTCTTAGAGGACGGCTTTTTTCAGGTCAAGTCAAGTACAAAAATATGGATAAAAGCAGCTAAATGGATAATGAGGAACGTTCTGCTGGGAACCTTAAAGAAGGTTTGTTGGAGAACACTGATGCTCCCTGATGACTGCAGCCGCCCACAGCAGTATAATGAGACCTGCTACACCACAAAAACTGCTCAGGAATAACTGGCAGGAAATGATCCAGACTTCCTAGATCCCTGAGTATCTCTGGGATGCATCCGATTGATCCCCAGCCACAAAGGCCCCGCCCTGCAGAGCCCAAAAGATTTGTCACTACAGTCTGGGGCCAAAATGAGGGGAAGTCATGCGCCAACACAGCAACATGTCTGAGCAGCCCTGGCCTGGCTGCATGTAGGGGGGGGGGTCATGCACAATGTTTCTTAGTTCATTGATTTTAAAATCAAAACTTTAAACTAAATGCAACAGTTCTCTGACCCTGCAGAGCGTCCACCCTACAGACAACAACCACACACATTTTCATTTCATCTGCAAACTTACACAACAAGACAAACTTAATTCCAGTCATGAGAAAGCAGCCTGCCAACACTTAGAGTGCAGTCTGCACCAATCCCCATAGCAGCGCTCATCGTTCACACAGTCCAGAAGTAGAACATCCCAGTGCATGTGCTGCACCTCAAATTGGCTTAATTGCACAGCAGAGGTTAAACAAGCATGGAAGTCAGATCACTGCAGTGTGATGTCTCCTATTTCCACCTGATGGACGTCCAGCAGGATGTTGTGATTTTGTGTCATTTACCCCAATTATGTGTAATTGTGAGGTTCGCTGCATGATAGTCACAATTAAAATCTGTTGCCTTTAACTAAAACGGTATCTATGGCGACAAATCAACATCATCAACTCGCTTGAACCGAGTTGAACTTTTCAGCTGCGACCGTCTGCTGTGCTGAGGTTCTGCTTCTTTTTTTTTTTCCATTCCTGTGAGCAAATGATGCACACAAAGTGCAGCGGCCTCGCGTGTGATCGCGGCGTGATGCACATATGACACAGAAGCACATCTTGGAACACGTGTGCGCCAAATCATGCGTGTTTTCAAAAGCGCTTATGCAAACGAGCCGCTAAAGAGCAGCGATGCATGCATGCATGCTGCTGCTGCTGCTATCTTTGCTCTGTGTTAACAGTGATCAGTTTACCCCACACGGCAGCAAACAGGCGCCTGAGCTCACACCCTCTTCCAGCCAAAATGCATGAAAAAGTACAGCATGTACTGTCTGTGTCGAGCCTCCGAGCTGATGTGAAGGGAAGGGGAAGGAAGGAGCTTGTTTGAGAAGGGGGAAGTTGCTCCGTACAGATGGCATGTTCTGGGCCTAAAGGACATCATAATACTGGGATTAATTCGCGGAAAAGATGCCGTGAGACAGACCACAGACACTTTTCCTCGTCTACATCTAAATCCTCCGTTTCAGTCTCCTCTTGTGAGGATGAACATCTAAAACAGACTCTAGAAGCCACCTCATTAATACACAGCAATATGCAAATGGGCTCGATTTCTAAGTCTGTGTGTGTGTTTCATATCACCAGGTTTTTTTTTTTCTTCTCTGTGCCATGCTGTCACCCTCTCCATCTCTCTCTCCTGCTTTCCTCTTTTGGCAGCGTCGGCACACAGAAAACTCAGTGAACTCATCTATGTATTACAGCAATCCATGTGCTCCTCCATCCCTGTGTGTGTGTGTGTGTGTGTGTGTGTGTGTGTGTGTGTGTGTGTGTGTGTGTGTGTGTGTGTGTGTGTGTGTGTTTCATTAGATGTGTGCGGTGTATTGATCTCCTCTTGCTGAGGTAATATGGCCCTTTAATGTCCGGTCACTCTCTGTTAGAACGCGCAGCGCCGCTACACCGGTTATTTGGTTTTGATATTTCAGGTGAAAAATAAGCACAAACAACGAAGGGAGACATCATCGCGCCCCGAGGCGTCCAACAATAACTCCTGTTTGAAAATATAGATGGAGTTCTGAGTGGAATTTCAACATGATTAGCTCCTGGTCGCTGGGATGTGGGATAATATTGGTTTGGAACTACAGGAGCAAACATTGCACCATCTCCAGGCTCTAGTTAGCTGCAGTTTGGCCCTTAACGTCACATCGGCAAAATCCTGAAAGACTTCTTTTTATCCATCTGGAGGATAAAATATTCCATCTGTGTCTCAGTTTAAAAAAGATGTTTTTGTTTTTTTTCATCATTGCACAAATTGCAGAGATGCACGTTAAACCTTAACCCTTTGAGCCCCGTGCTGATTTCTTAGGCTTTTTTTCTCAAAATAGCATACCTGTAATGAAATGAGTACATTTCTGCAACCACGAGTCTATTTGGGAATTTTTGGAATCATAGTAAAGCAAGCGTTTGTGAGATCTGCTAAGAGGAAAAAATATCCGTATATGTGTTATTGGAGAAGAATAAATGAAGATGGCACAGAGCACAAATGAAAAATTGTCTAAAAGACAAAATAAAACGACTGGAATGATGCAGCTGTAGCTCTAAACCTCTCTGAAATCATTCCACAATATATAAACATTATCTCCGCAAAGGTTAACTCTAACAAAATCAGAGATTATAGTACAGACAGATCAGGTGAGGACTCCGAAGTGGCTATTTTGGCACAGTTTGCCGCCATCTGTTCTCTAGTACCCAATTTGAGGGACGTCAGTATTCATTCATTTCCTTCATTTTCTGTACAGCTCAATCCGATTCAGGGTCGCGGGTGGGCTGGAGCGTATCCCTGCAATTATCGGGCGAGAGGCAGGGTACACCCTGGACAGGTCGCCAGTCCACCGCAGGACGTCAGTATTTTAAAAGGTTAAATCTAATTTTATTACTACTTTGCTTCTAACATAAACAAGACAAATGTTAATGTTAAAACAAAAAACAAATGTTTTTCCAGCTACCTTCCTACCACTAACAGCTTGAGAGCAGGATTGGAACATTAAAATCTCTTAGTGTAGACAGCTAAAAGAAATTTAAAAGGAAAGTTATAATTTTGACCAACTCTCTTCTTCATTTTCGAGAGATAATGTGATATTTGGCTGACTTAACTTTTACAGAACATATAGAATTTTAAGGCGCTGTGTAAATGTGTAAGAATTTATAACAATTTATAACAAATTACAAGAACAAAAAATCTTAATTGAAAGTCATGATAAGTGCATAAAATGTCAAAACTTACATTTCCACCAATAATCTATGTATTTTCTTGACTTATTAATATTTTGGTCTGTAATGGCTGATGATTCGTTGATTTGTTTAACAAAAATGGCAAAAATCCAAAAATTTTTTGAGGAATATATATATCTATATATATTTTAGAAGTTTGTATAAATGTTTCTTTAGCAATTTCTGCTAAAATGTTGAAAATTTCTCAAACTTTCGATCGCTTATTTGAGCTGATTAATTTTCTGGCCTCTGACTCATCACTGGTCACCTCATCCTTCATATTCACGCAGGAAAATCTTTTGTCAGACTGTTTTAGAAGTCTTTGTAAACAGTTTTTAATTTAAACGCGTCAGCGGGAAAATAAAGCAGACGTCCGGACCAACTGCGACATTTAAATCACAGGTTCACACGTCAATAATTCAACAATAAAACTAAAACATTTTCATAAACTTCCCTCTGATCCCTTTCAGAGTAGCCAGACAGGATTTATATTTGTTTCTTATTATTTTGTCTTATATTTGACATATTCCAGTACCCTCAGTCACTAGCTTCCACTTCTAGCAATATTCAACCTGCTATACAAACTGCACATCAGTTTATTCAATGCAGATTTAAGTGTTGCTTTTAAAATCAGTATCGGTATCAGTATTGTAATGCTGGAAAGCATGAGAAATATGTCATTTTTTATGTACTTCAAGTATTATAATGACCATGTTTTTGCTTAAAAAAACCTGTGAATTTAGTGCTTGATTCATAATCAATGAGCCTGGACAACATTAACATTATATCCTGATATTGAAGCTGTAAACCTTTAGAAATACTCTGTGCTTTACATTGTTGTCTATCTGACTAATTTGAAAAATAAAACAAAACAAAACAGTTCAGCTGAAACTAAATGTTCAGACTAACACATCCAAATAATGTGTTGTAATGTGAGTCAGTCTCGATTTGAGGTGTGCATGCTGTGGTCCAGTCCATACATGCGCTGAAATCTGATTGGTCCCTGAAATGCCCCTGTCCAACCGCAGGTGGCTTATCATTATACGGTGAGTAAATTGAAAAACTGCAGCACTTTGAAGAACGTCATCTAATCATAGTGATGCTGTAAGCAAAAAAAGCAGAAAAACAAACAAAAAAATCAAACTCAGATGTTGATAAAAGCGTTTTTTGAATCAAAAACTGATATTTCTCACATTACAAAATTGCTGCAATTGCAAAAAAAAATAAAAAATTCCATTCTGGAAATCTTTTATTCTTTTTTTAGTTAACAAAATAGGTCAATATAAAAGTAGACTTCTGCTCTAACAATGAATGGCTAGTGGAAGGCGCACACACCTTAGCAAACAAGGAGCCATGTATAGACGCTGGACACACACTTAGCGCCCTTTTTTGTGAATGTGGCCCTCATATGGCCCCTGACTTGTAAAATTCCTAGATTTGCCACTGGCACTCAGATAAAAGTCGTATGTGATTAGAAAAACTAACTCACTAACTCTCCTGTACAGTTGTAACCTGTAACCAGTATATAGGTTTTAGAGATCTTCGGTACTGCACATAACCAGAAGTAAATGCATGCAACTCGTTTGTTTAAAAAGAAAAATTAAAGTGCAGCATAAACTGTTTCTCAATTGTTTTGGTCTATAATGTTAACCAGAAAATGTCAAACTCTAACAAGATGAAGGCAAGTACCTTGCCACCTACTGGAGCGGAGTCATACACACTTTGTTCCATAACCTCCTTCCCATCCTGTACACGTATACGGGGACAACAGAAGTTTGATTAAATGGCCTAGTCGAGCTATAACAGCCACGGAGAGACACAACACGTGCATCTTAAGAGTCTCTATGACAATTAAAGCTAAAGTTAATATTGTAGAAGACCTGTAAATAAAAAAGTCCCGGTGTCAAACATTCACCTAATTGCCTCCATATGTTCCATGTGTGCGGTAAAGTGTGTCTCTGTACCGTCTGAGCCGGTGTCAACAACTTTGTGACTGAATAAAACAACAGTTATATTATATAAACAAAAGCAGACAAGCTGCAACCAGCTTCAGGCTGAGTCTGCATGTCTGAGCGAGCCCAACACAGTCCCCCCCCACCCCCCCCACCCCCCTTCCTTCAGTGTCTGTACCTGTGGCAGGGCAATGGACAGCTGCCTCTGCAGAGACTCCTTCTCATGTCCCAGCTCCCGCAGGCGAAGGTGCGCCGTCCCCAGACTGTCCTGCGTCTCTCTCAGGCTCTCCAGCAGCCTCTCTCTTTCCGTCAGCATGTTCACCATCAGCGACTCCAGGTTGCCCGTGCTTCCCCCTTCGTCGCTTCCTCCGCCCCCGCCGCCGCTGCGGGGCTCCCGGCTGCCGTAGCCCCCCGTGCCTCCCATCCCGCCGTCCATCCCTCCTCCACCGCCCGCCGGGGAAGACGAGCCACCTCCTCCTCCGCCGCGCCCGTCCTCCGAGATGGTGGGCATCACCTCGCACATCATCTTGAGGCCTGGGTGTGAGAGGCGTTATCTGAGGAGACGACTAGGAGGCTCTGCTGAGCAGCTGATCTCTCGTCATCAAAAGCACAACAGGTGTTTGGTTTGTTCGGGATGGAGGGAGGAGGAGGGGGGGGGGGGCACAGGTAGCAGCTATGTGGCAGGTTGGATGTGTTGTGTGTTCAGCAGATATGGATAAAGTACTACACACAAAGACTCAAGTACAAGTACTCTATGAGATAAGTTACTTGTGTAGAAGTTGAAGTGTTCCTGAAGCACCGTACTGAAGTAGAAGTACTGAA
>JBBBVU010000022.1:21602578-21621741 GCA_037177055.1 Atherinosoma microstoma | reverse complement strand
GCGTCAGTTGATCCCGACATATTTCATTCTGTCTAAAGACAAAGACGCTATTCAGTTCTCACGACTGATCCACCAGCTAACAGCCACAACGGCTCCTTGGCTTCATGTGACCGTGGAAGTGTCTGAGGTCATGCCGTGCCAGTAACTCCCTCAGAATGTCAAACACGCTTGTTGTTTTTAAACATACCGAGGTGGAAAATACGGAAAGTAAACCCAGATTTTTTTTCTCTCATCGGTCTTTTCTTTTTTTGTTGTTTTCGTGTCTCAGGTGGGCTGTGCTGACCTGGAGCATATCGCCGCCAGCATGAAGGCCCTGCTGGCCCCCGGAGCCACTGATGGGACGGAGATGTTCGGGGCCCTGCCGCGACCCCGTCTCAACACAGGGGACTTCTCCCTGAAGCACTGAGTATGGAAGGGGGGAGAGAGAGAGAGAGGGCGAGTTGAGCGTAGAGAAAGAAAGAAAGAAAGGGATGGAAGGTCAGGGAGGAGTTGTGACGAGGGGAAACCTGGATTGTCTGGCAAATGTGACGTACAGGATGTGAAACGGTGGAAACGCTAGCACCTCCATTTATCTCACTAACCGAAATTAACGGCACATGCTTTCAGGAGTAACGGTCGGAGAGAAATGTTATCGACACTAATAACATTTTCAACACTACAACCCCCCCCCCCGCCCCGGCTTCGCCACGAATCATCTCGCATTACCAGCTACAACACGAACCAAAACACTACATTTGGATCGGGCCTCCAAATACGAGCGCATCGTCCGTGACCCGTTGCACCGGACAGGGACTCCGTCACAGTTTAGAGATGTTTGCCTCTTGGTCACATTACCAGTGAGGTGATGACACGTCCGTACCTGCTTCATTCCTGGCTCCATGCTGACATTCAACAACAATCTTAGGACATCTTTCCCAAAGATATTTATGAGTCAATTAGTTTAAAAAAGAAAAGCTGAAAGCAAAGAAACACATTTAAAAACCGACATCAGGACCTTTTTAAAGCTCACTAATCAGTTGTTGAGTCTGCGCGGACATGTTTTAGGATGCTACATCCCGTCCGTGCATGTTTATTTAAGATTTGTGGAATTAAACTTCTTTTTCTTAATTTTTTTTTTTGTGGTTTTTGTAATAATGATAAATACCCTCCTTTTTAAATAATTGGTTAAATATTAAATGATGGAAATGGTAACGGACGCGATGTTTCTATGTTAGAAAAGATGAAGATTATGAGAAAGATGACTTGAGATATTTCTGCCAAAATGTGCAGAATTACAAATGGACAACGTTAAATAACAGCAGAGGTGCAAACATCAGATCCTGGGATGTTACTGCTCCACGGCAGCTGCAAACTCACCTCCAAACATCTGATTTATACATTACTGTTGATGTAAGCATAGCAGACGGCAGGAATTAGTGAGCTTTATCAAGACTTTAGATGGGATTTTTGAACTTGAAAGGGAACAAGGATTGCATTTTTTCCCATGATCTAATCCTATTCATTAAATTCCAATAAAACCCAAATGATCTATTCATACAAATCCTTAAAAACATCCTGGCTAAAAGGGGGGGGGGGGTTCAGGTTCATATAATAGTCTTGACATTGCGTTAATTGGAGCGCTTATATCCAGCACATAAAAACCCTCTCGGATGACTCTAAGTTGTAGCGTAACCACGAATGGTTTATACATTTCATATCAACCTATTTTAGTATTTTGATTCGGCTTGAACGCACATGTATTTGATTAAAGGTGAAATAAGCCAAGCTGCAGTCTACATACTAGACCGCTTACATATGAGATCATTTCCTCATCCAAATAAGTATTATTGCAACTTTACTTTTCAAACTTAATTGTTAGGATCGTTCTATGAATGTGAACCCCTCCCCATTGCAGACGGCATCCATGAGAGAAAACGTACTTCCAAACTGTCCGTTAAATGACTAAAAGCAGCAAGGAGAGTCCAGATTTAGCAAGCAGCAGATAAAATGAATAACTTTGAGATTTAACTCCCATCATGCACTGGGGTAAGATGACCAACAGGCCCATTGTCGTGCCCCGCCCCACATATTCCTTTTTACAAAGGGGTAGAAACCAGAGAAATGGTAGATTTAAGTCGAAGCTTGTGGCTTTTCAAAATGTGAGCAGAAAACACCAGCACCTCCTCATAACATGCCTGTTTTAAATTTTTTTTTTTTTGCCAATGAATGACTGACTGATAGAATGATTGTATATCAACAACGAGTTTTAGGGGACGGTATTGTTTTTTTTGTTGTTTTTTTTTCCCCTTCCTTTTCCTCTGTTGTTGAAATGACTGAATGACTGAGAGCAAGAAGTCTGTGTGTGTGAGAGAGAAAGCGAGAGATGGAGTTGATGTGAAGGCAACATGTCCATCTCTTCTGTTTAAAAAAAAAAAAAAAAAGACAGATAAATGTTCCGTTAAGTACTTTTATGTTTTAAATAAAGGAGCAACACCAAGAGGAAAGACTTGTTTGATTATGTGTGCAGATGTGTGCAGATGTAGTTTTATTATTGACCTCTAGAGGGTGCCAGCGTACTGTATGAGGAGAATAAGTGAGGCGTCACACATTAATTATACACATTGGATTTTATTGACTACATTCAGCCCATAAAAAAGATACAGACTAAAGTAATATAACCTCTCCAGCTAATTCAAAGTCATCTATGCAATAAAAACACATTAAATGGCCTGTTTTTTTCTATCTAAGGCAGACATTTACACATACTCGTCAGGTTAAACAGACATCTTTGGATATAATGTGACTTCAGTAAGCATAATGGAGACAAAGACGTCACTTCACACCTACATTTGTTCCCCAAACTTCATCATTGTTTCATCTCCAGATTTACACTACTACACCCTCCTTTCCCTCCCCACATGTACTATAATCCCTTTACAGAGTCACTGCTCCTTTTTCCGAATAAGACAGAATGAATTTGTGCCAACCCAAAACCCGGGAAAAACTTTTTCCCCCAAGCTGGCCTTGAACTTGTGAATCAGTTTCACCTCCTTCTCAGCTTCTCCCTCCACCACGAGGAACTTGATGATGCCGGCAGGCTGGTCGACGTACACGCCCATGGTTGAGGTCAAGGGGAGCTGGATCTCCACGTTCTCGCTGTTGTGCCAGACTTGGTAGCTGGAGCCCGCCCAGCCGACGCCCCAGGAGCTGCTGTTCTCCCCGAGGCCGCAGGACACCCCCTGGGCCTTCCGGGGCGCGCTCTCGTAGACGACCCCGATCACCACCCAGCCATCGTAGTCCACCTCCCAGTAGCCCCGACAGCCCAGCAGCCCTTCCTTACACAGAACCTGGAAGGACAAAAGGTGGCACGGCGATATATTTGTGGAAGAAGGTTCCCTGAAGGCCACTGAGGATCAAAGTTCTACTATGTAACATTTATGGTTATTTATAAGCATTTACATTTATAATTTTTCAATGACTCATGAGCAGGACTTTTGTTTTTGGTTGCAATGTGCAATTTATGCCACTAGATGGCACTGCATCTTATAGCTTCACAAAGTTTTTCATGCAAAAATGTCAGAAATGTATGTAACAGAAAAAAAAAAAATTCAATTTAATATACTCTATTTGTCCTGTGGAGCAATTTAAAATGCACAGTGAAGCAGCATAAAGGAAGGGATCATGATTTAAAGTAAAACAAAGAGAAATAAGAGAAGCTCAATTGTACATTATAAGAAGATTAAACATATATATATAAATATATTTTATATATGCAGATTAGATGATAATGCAAATTATCCTTGATATCACTTTCTAAAGGAAAGACAAGTTTATTTGTATAGTACATTTCATGTACGAGACAATTCAAGGTGCTTTACATAAACAGAAGCGTTACAGCGGGGTGCACAAGAAGCAGGAAAAAGTACAAGTACCCACAAAACGTTTTAAATAAATGAATAAATGAAATAACAGAAGAAACCCTCAAAGAAGACGGGATAAAATGCAAGAAATAAAGATCAATTAAAAGTTGTTAAATGTTGATAAAAGGCAGCCAATAGAAACGTTTTTAACCCTGATTTAAAACTGCTGAGAGTTTCAGCAGTTTTAAATTAAAGACAATGTAACAAAGTGATTTATATAGAGAATTAAAAAAAAGAGTTCAACAACTTGAGACAACAACAATTTGAAACAAAGACATTCTTGGACAGAATTAACTTCAATAGAAAGATAAATAAAGTTAAAAAGGCAATCTAATAAAGGTAACAGTAACATGCAGCGGACTGTTTTGTGTCTGCAACAACAACCATAACGACATTAACAGCAATAATGATATAGAACACGTCTCCCAACAAAGTGAGAAAATTTCGCACCGCACACACAAACAAATTCACCTCGAAAATATTCAACCACGTTTAAATGAGTGCAAATGCAGTCGAGCGCGGACTGTTCGCCATCACACACTAAAAGATTTCTGTGCCAACTTGTCATGCCGACAGCCTGCAACTAGTTCCGACTACGCCGTGTAGTGCCTCTCCAGCTTAAACCAGAAGCAGCCAGATTAGCTGCAATAGAATCTATTCTACTATATTCAGGTTTGAGGAGGTTTCTAAAGATATCAAGAGATGTGTGTCTGAGTGAGACACACATCTCAGTAAGTGAGCACTAAGACTTTTAAATCAATATGAAATCTGACAGGAAACCAGTGAAGGGAAGCAAGCACAAGGGGGGATGTGCTCATACTTTATTTTTTGCATCAGTAATTAATCTTTCTGGCGCATTTTTTAACAAATTGGAGGTGATGGAGGAGCTTTAATACCCATTTCCAGATCAAGCGACTAACAGTAAACTGTCACATTCTGCTGTTTTATTCATATATATGTACAATTAGTAGCTTTGAAATAATTGTGACACCAATAATTGAGCTAATCAAGTCAGTTAAGGTGATTTTTCAGCTTCAGCATCCCTGTAGGTGTGTTTACTGTAACTCCAGGCCTACCTGAGGTGAGTCTTGGTATCTCTCAGGCCTGTTGGGATATGGGCAAACTGCGTCGGATGTGCGAGCCACCTTGGAGGCACCCTCGGAAATCCACAGCAGCTTCTGTGCAGTCTTATCATCCAGAGAGATGGGGAACCAGTCTGAGGGGAAAACACAAGCAGAGAGCAGGAGATGGAGCAAAAGCTGTTATACAAATGGCTGCAAACACAACATCAACAATGGCTGCAAACACAACTGTCTGAACATCAAATAAGACAAGAAATCTGAGCATCTTATCATGAGGATACGCTGAACTCTGTTAATCCTCATCCTCTCTGTTATATCTGCTGGCTCTATGATCATCACATTCAAGAGCTCCATCTAAATAGTTGAACATTTCCTAAATATGGCGCCTTTTCATGTGAAAATGTATTAATGCTAACAGGTCCTCTCTGTGTTTAGGTATGGCTAAACTTCTATTTCTGTAAACCTCACAGAACTCCCCTCTCAATACAACAACAAAAAAGGGGTGACATAACTGAGACTGGACGAAGCAAAAGTTAAAGAAAAAGGTATCGGACTGTAAATAACTTGCCTCTATCTCCGGCCTCAGATTGAAAAATGTAAGGATTTTCTTTGGAGTTGGGATGTTGTGCAGGGCAGCTGTGGCTACACATGTAGCTTACCATCACCAAGTGTGAATGAATAATTGGATTCAATGTGAAGCGTCTTTGAGTGTCTAGAAAAGCGCTATAAAAATCTAGTCCATTATTATTATTACAGGTCTACCGAAAAATATGTGACTGGGGGACTTGATGGGTGATGATGGCTTTTTTGTTTCTTATGTTTTTATTGTAAAGCACTTCGTGTTCTTTGTATGAAAAAAGTGTTTTTATAAATAAAGATTGCTTGACTGATTGCTAAAATGTGGCTTTAAAATAGAGAATAATTAGGATTAGTTCAAGGATAAAACAGAATATAAGCGCAACCAAATCTATTTAGACCTTCTCCATTTGAATGGAAAGCTAAGCAGAAGAATTTTTAGCAGCAATTTGATCATACTTAAGGTCTGGATGCTGAGTGAATGCCAATAACCAAACACCTCTAAGCTGTAATCCAAATCTCTAAACATCTAAAACAAAACTGTAAACTCATCTACAATCAGTGTAGACCAGGGATTTCCAACTCTGGTCCTTGAGGACTATCCTGCAGGTCTTACATGTTTTGGTGTGGGGAAGCATCTAAAACCTGCAGCATAGGTTTCTAGATCAAGATCCCTGGTCTAGAAGCTTTCCCTTTACTCCAGAAATTCTTTAAACACAAGGTTTGTTATATTTTATCAATGATTCTGTGTAGATATGATATCCATCATAGATTAACATGCTGCTGTCGTCAGTGCGATGCATTAACGTCACTAAAAAGGCATCTGCTCTTTAACTGTAAGAATTTAAATGTGTAAATTATATAATTTCTAAATAAATTCTAATTTGAACATTTCTACTGATTTTTTGTAAACTGAGTCTTTTTTTATTGTCTTTTTATAAATTTACTTCATTATATCACAGATATTTAAAAACAGGTCTTTTTTTCCTTTGGATGAGCACGTCAGATGCAGCTAGCTAGCTCCTTATAACAGCCTTACATTTCATAAAGTCAGCCCTGGTAGTTGGTTCGGGGATATTTGGCTCATACGGTGGCAGCTTTTCTGAAAAACAGATGGAGAGAAATGCGTTAAACTTTAGCAAAAGTGCATTATCGATATTTTAAAATGACAGCAGCGCCAAGATGATCTCATCCTTTAGCAACTTCTCCACAGCTTGGCACCACACTTCTCTTTACCTGCTTGAGTATTGTTGCCTTTTCTCCCTGGAAAAGACAAAGAAGAAATTATCTTCCACTGACACGGTGCACAGATTCACATCCACTCATCAAGCTCTTATTACATCAGCTTATATAACAAAAAAACCCCAAAAAACACCCTTAAATACAAAGCACTCAAGGTGGCACTGGTGGTTCCTTTAAACCTTTTCATCTTTCTCTGTAAGCTCCTCATTCATCAGAGCTGCTGCCAGGGCCACTCATCTGCAGTAAATCACCTGCTGCTCTCAACATACTGTAGATCACAGACAGTGTGTGCATGTGTGCAATGTCAGCTCAGCCCTGATTCATGGAGCGCCTTCCACGCTTCATGTTTCAGCAGAAGAAATCTGGAGGCCCGAGCTCACATTTGTTAAGAACATACACCGTGGCACTGACAGCAGGGGTCTCATTCCAAGAATACACTTTCTATTTGATGCTGCTGCTTTAATGCAGCCGAGGGCATGTTTGTCATGTTGTGGGCTGGCGTGTGTGTGTGATCTGCTCGTTTGTTCCTCCTCCGGTGTGTGTGAGTCACAGTGTCTTCTGATATTCACAAAAAAAGCTGTGATCCCATACAGGTCGTCATCCGTCACCCGTCTGTGTTGGTCACCCGCGCTCCGGTTACCGTCTCTGCTTTCACACAGACAAGCATGCCCTCATCGTTCTTGCTCACCTATCAGACCGTTACATCACTGCATTCACTTGATTTTCCTCTTGTTCTATATCAGGAGGCTTCAAACTGTGCTCATGGCTGAGTGGTAAATGCATCAGTGGCCATATGAACCGGCCTCCTCTTTTCCATATTTACTCATGGTTATCTTTACAAATGATACTTTTGCGTTAAAAGAACTTTTCTTTTGTTATTTCCAGAACATTTTCCAACTCAGGCCATGAAAAACAATCTCTGTTGGTTTTCACTGTTATTTGGTTCCATCACTTTGAACAGAAGTGTATTTTGCATGCATCCACTGACTTTTGTCTTCATTTACAGATTTTAGGAACGTTATGTAAGCTGTTCATTCTCAAATCAACCAAAATTCTTCCGTTTACATAATTTGTTTATAAATGGATAAATATGACAGCCAAGGAAAAGTGAGTTTAATGAAGGGTAAAAATCTTTTGTTTTATAGCTTCAAGACCTCAGTGCATCTGGTAAAGAAACACAAGAAAGATCTAAACACACCATATGAGAGTTTTCAGTCATAATTTTTCAATAAAAGCTATGTTTTTAGAAACACTGATACAAAATGCAGTGCAATAAGTAAAACTTGTGGATAGAAAACCAAAATTGCCATCCCAAAGTCATCATATTACCAGGACAAGATGATTTATTCCTTTGAAAATATTTTCTTTGGCTGAATTTTTGTTGATAGTTGCAACATCGCAACTTCCTGGAGGGACTGGAAAATATGAAAGAGATGAAAAAGAACTAAAATATGGAGGAAAAAAGGAGCTAAAAAAATCATTAAGCCCAATTATACAACTGTATTAACATTACAGATACATGTAATGATTTTGTTGATCAAGGTGAAACTGATTTGAACTCTTTTTGACTATTTAACCATGGTGACATATCTCAATACGGAATTTTCCATCCAGCATTTGTCTTGTCGCATCCTTAGAAACAAACACTTGAACCCATTTTTCCAAATAAATGCAGAAACAGTTGAGTGAAACTAAGACATTATGTAATGACATGAAATACATGTCAAAATATACATAACAGGAAAAATACTGCACATGTAAAACAACAAACTTCCTTTTTAAGTGGGCATGGGTGAGCCAGAGTCTGACCCAATAATAGTTTATAATAGTTATTTTTATCTTAATAATACATAGTTTTTAAAGCGCTCCAGCAGAAAGTCTGTCATGTTATCATATCAGACGTGTTAGTTATTTTCTCTAACGGCATTTTCACCATTAGATTATTTATATCTACAACCACACTTTAAACAAAGAAAACTCTTGTGGCATGTAGATTCTTTTCCAGCTGGTTGATTTTTTTCATAATTTTATGCCACGTTTTTATGTGTAGTTCTTGTTTTCTTTGATCATATTACTCTGCATGTCGTACAAATTGCCCCCTTGGGGACAAATAAAGTGTTTTGATTAAAATTAGATGGAAATTTTTCATTCCAGGCTGTTCATAATATTTAATTTTAAAGTAACACAAGTGTATTTTAAGATAATTTTAAAAAAAAAGAAGAAAAAAAGATGACCTGAAGTGCTGCAATTCTGTTATAAATGACATTTTTTTCACAAATATGATAGTTTTATTAACTTTCAATGAATTTTTTTCTTTTTGTGAATATTTCATTAATGATATTCTTAAACTTTTTTTCCATTAATGCATGCATCTCCAATGAACGCCTCATTTTCCTTTTTTTTTTTTCTTATAAAAAAACCCAAAGTTGTCCGCTGGTTTATGATCCCAGCACTGCTGGCTTCGTGCTTTAAGAGGGTCTGGCATGTATCAGAGCCAGAGGAAACATAACCTCTCCAGCCTACATGACCCTCAGCTGGAGGGGATACCAGACATGGAGGACAAATGGAGGTTCTGGTGTCACATCTGCAAACATAAGATGCGATTTAGGGTTAATAGTTTGTCACTGAGTGGAGTATTTAGTAAAGATGCTGTTTAACTGATGCAGGACAACAGTCTGATGAATGCAGACCAGCCTGGTAGTTATACTGATCCCTGAAGTGCTCATACATTATTACATCATGTACATAGTGTTAAACAGCAGATGGGGTGTGGAGGAAAGATTTGGCCAGATGAGGAGGGATAGAATGAAAGCTGTAATGCCGTCATTGGAAAATGGGCGAGCGGACAGCTGCTGTTGACAGATCACTTCATCTGTCGTACTTTCCCTCCCTCTCTTTCTGTTTTCATAAAGGAAGACAACAGATGAGACAAACGAGGTTAACTTTGTTCATAAAGGCTTTAAAGGAGATAACAGTTTGGAAAAAACGGCTGTAATTAAACCCATCCGTAGAAGGCAGTGAACACCTCGGGTAAAATTGGAGTAAGATATCAGGTTTTGAAAACTGAAACTATGCAAGATCTCTGTGGCTGCTGTGTGGAACTTCAACCTCTGTAGATGACTGTCCACGCTCAGCTGGTTCAACAGGAAAGCCCCGCAGGGATAAACAGATACTCCAAAAGACTGATGACTTGACATCTCAAGCAATAGAGACATGGAGCACGCAGAGTGGGTGAAAGATTGAGATGTGAGGCATAAAAACATTTAAGGGCAGCAGGCTCATAAAAACAGACAGCTCATGAATCAAGCCGGGAATAATGGATGAATATCTGGATGAAGCTATTTCTCAGGAAGAGTTTGAGCCATGAGCTCAACAGGATTTGAGGATAACTTTCAGATTTTTGGAAGCAACAGTTACTTGAGATTCAAAGGATCAATGTGTCACAATTTCTTATTTTTAGTGGCCAAGTTAGAGACTGCATCCATCTGAAACGCCATTGACACACTTTCTAGCAACTAATTACATCAATATCAGTGAATGAAATGATCCGTTTGAGGAAAATACAAACAACTTTCACTCCAAACATCGATTTGTCCTCCATAATCTTACTAAATGCAGTTTATTCTTGTTTTCTGCCCCTTCCATCTTAATGTTTTTGCTTCTTTGATGAGGTCACTGCATGTGTTGCTGTCTGTTCTTGCATTACATAATAATCACGAGTGACAAACTTATCAGAAACCACTGACTTTCCGGTTGGCAGACAACTGCTCTTCCTCCTGAGCTACAGCCGCCCCAAATAGATGATAGAATAATTCCCTCTCATGGATCTTTATCGTTACATTCCGCATCTTCAAAGGAGCGAACAGCTCAGCAAAGTCCTGCTGAAAGGTCAGCCGCGGATCTCCGAATGCTTCATGTGAACTGTTTGTTTTGGACGCTCATGAGGAGGACTTTTTCCTTTCCCAGATTCCCCTCTCTGTGGGACAGAGTGACATTATCTGTGCAGATCAGGTTCAAAACGTCCCACTGAGACAGCAAGATCAGAAGACGAGAGGGATCCAGGCTCATCCCTCTGATTCCTGTCAAGTGTCAAGTCTTCCTGGCTGGAAGCCCGGCAGATGACGAGCGCACATGAGCGATGTAGACGGTAAAAACTACAGGGAAGATGGATGAAGGACTCCGGGAAAATTCAAGAGCCTTTAAAAGGGTTAATGCAAGCAGGAAGTATAGGCTGGCGTTTGGGCTCCTGTGGACAAGTTTCCAAATTTAATTTTTCAATTTTGTTGAGAGTATTTTTATACATCAGTTGATCACATTAGTTCATTAGATTTGCCACTTTTTCCCATACATTATTTAATTCATGGAAGCCATCGAATGGGCTTGCATGAATTAAACGAGTGACAAAGTAAACTTTTCACGTCATAAATGAGTCACATCAACATACAAAGGCCTGAGGTGCTCTGTGTTAGATGATGCACAATCAAACAGCCATAAATAACACCAACAGGCGCTTTAACATTTTGGTACTTGAATTACTGTGCAGCATTTCACACTTCATTACCGTGGAAGCCAGAGGAGGGATTAGTAGCAAGTGGTGGCTCGGGTTATGTAAGCTGTTCTGCATGGATTAGAAATACCCTAAAGAAGGAGCAAAAAATCTTCGTAGTTAATATCTACCTGTAGGAGAAGCAATGCATACCAAGCCAGGCGCCATAAATCCTGTCCAAAAAGGACAGAAACTCTAAAGACAGACAGAAATATGAGCTCTGAAACTGAGGCTGTGACACCGAGACTGTCAGCAGCCGGCGAGATCCTCGTTCATGCACTTTGTTGACATGATTAATAGGCCGGAGAAACCTGGCAGAATCCAAGGTGAGTACGGCTGTTTGGCTCGGAGCGGACTCTCAGGGATGGTCAGCATGAAAACACTTTATAACACCAGATAAACAACATTGGAAGCACGTAATAAACTGGTAATAAAACACTGTGACAAGGAGTAAATCAACTTTTACCTGCTGTAGCCGTGACACTTTAAAGCAAGCGAGACACAAACATCTCTGTGATCAATGTGGAATGAATGATTACAGGTGTAATCTGATGATCTGAAATTGGGTCGGTTGCACAGATGCCATCGCACGATAAGAAAGAAAGGAAAGAAAATGGCTCTACCGTTTTGATGTAACAGAAAAAGAATGCTTTGAAGAGTTTCCAAGTTTTGAGTGATGAAAACATCAATGAAATGGATAAAATCCCACATTCTGACCACCACAACTGATGATGAACTACACAACAGTACAGCATAAGTTTTATAATTGGATTTTTCATACCCCTGACGCAAAAAAGACATGGGTACAATGTTCCTCACAGGTACCGGTACAGGCTCTGATGATGATGATGATGATGCTTTCTTACCTGCTTTCTTAACCTCTGGCATGATTCTGTTGGTGCTCGCAGCGCAGTTTGGCGTCAAACGGGATGCTCTTGTGATTATACTATGTAGTCTCTGGAAGGCCACTTTTATTAACTACCAAATGGGGGGTGGGGGGAACGAGCGGGGAGGAGGGAAAGAGTATAGGTTTTGGTTGGGTCGGGTGGAACGGTTACCCAAATGGAAGGTCCTGTCATATGAAGCTCATGATCCCTTTTCAGGATCAGATTTATGGAGACAGTACCCGGTATATCCAAAGTATGCGCACGTATTTGCATACACACGGACTCAGCATGTGCATGGGTTACATGCCCCAGATCATCCAAGATGTTCATATGAAATGACCTAACAGATTTTTTGTTTCTTAAAGTTCTAAGCACTTTGAATGAATGGCCACCAGTTTTTAAACCCCTGACACAAGCCGTAGGTATTATTTTCTGTAAGGACAGTGTGATCCTTCAGTATGTAAGACGGCAGCCAGATTCTGACAGGGGAGCTGTCATCAATCTGAGGTCTCATCCATCAGCAGCTGCTGATGGTGAAAGAAACTGGGGGTAAAGTGTACCAAACTGCTTGTGCAGGGATTTAAGCTGGTTACTAGGAGCTTATCAGATGTTGCCAATGCTACTGTTCAGCTGTGTGAGGCAAATGCCACTAACTGGGCATGGACTTAGCAACGGCTGCTTTAAAAGTTTCTCTGATAATGAAGCTTTTTTCTTGCAAATTCCATGTGGTTCTATCTTTCTGTATTTCCCATTCTTTTGAGCATGACATCTCTTGAGTGCTCTAAAGTCCCCATAAAACGGCAGATTTTGTGCTATTTGCTTCTGCATGTTTCCAAATTTAATGTCAAAACAGATGTTACAGAGGCTACCATCCTTGATCATCCCGCACCCTCCATTCTGCATCAGCTAACCTTCAATCTAAAATTCAAAAATACATTTAATTGAATGAGAAAATTAATATGTGACACCCAAAGCAGGTATAGTCATGAACATTTTTACATTTTTAGGAAGCACACTCCAAATTCCATTAAGATTACGTACAAGTTTTAATTTTCTTTTCTTGAGTCATTGATAGGAAATGATGCATTTGGGAGCTTTAAGGGAATTTCTTTTGTCTTTGAAAATTTGAAAATTTCCAAAGAAAATACTGATGATGTTGCGCTGAACTGTTGTTTTTCTGTTATTAATTGTTTGGTTGGGTCAGACATCAGGACTCTATGATGCAGTGGAGCTTTCATTTAAGATGACCCTGCCCCAACACCATATATTATAGATAATAGAGCCATTAGTCTAACTATGCCACATACACATCTGCACAATGAAGGCATTATGCGACTTTAACTTGTCCTGTCCAGCATCATATCACGCAGAATGATAGTCTGGCTGCCGTGTTGTGCTGAACCGACTTGCTTTGCCATGGGGAGCTTAATGAATATTAAAGGGTATTAAGCTTTGTGGGTGTAAGACTCCCCTTGATACTCAGGCATTATTCTTTATTTTGGTTATTGCTCAGTTACATGTTAATGCTGGATTTGACAAGGGGAAACAAGGGAAGGGGGAGTGTGAGGAGAAGAGAGAAGGAGGCAAAGATACAATGATACACACATCTAATGGCCATCTAAGAAAACAAAGCAGACGATCATTGGGAGCACCTACAGGAACAACAACATCAGCAGCAAGTATACCAACACACAGCTGTAGCCATGGTGATCAAACCTACATGACAACACAGTAACTGTCTAAGCATGCACATGCACAAACAGTTAGCGGATGCCTTAGTGGATGCTGAAAGTCACCGCCAACTGGCTGGCTCTTTGCACCTTATAGTTTTACAAACTTACATGGGAAAAACCAGGAGTCAACAGACTGCAGCTACTGTTGAACATGACTGAAGTAATCAGCTGGAAAGCGGTGAAAATATCACCTGTTAACAGCATGCATATTAAAGAGTGAGTTTCAATCGAAACAAATTCAGCTCCTTGTGTTTTGATCTCAGCTCCTTGTTTTGTGATTCTGAAGCATATTTTTTGTATACTTGCATGTTTTTTTTTAAAAAATGAGTCATGAACTGGTGTACCTCTTTGGTTTCTAAGATTTTTTTTGTGGGGCAACAAACTCAAAACACATACTGTAACTATTACTGCTTTTAATTTGGTGCATTTAACTTCACTTAGAGATTAACATTTTGGCATTATAAAATGACGCAAGATAACATTTTATGCAAAGAGTCTTAGTTGAAAATCTTGTAAAGCTTCACTCTAGATCTTCTGTGTTGCTTTAATAAAGATGTACATTTACAGCAACTTGATTGTTTGGTGGAGACGAACAGTCCTGGGATGTTTACTCTTCCTCTTCTGTTGTTCTTTCATTAGTGAAATATAATGCAAGGTTTGCCTACAGTTACTGTAGACCTGTCTAGAGATACCCTGGGTTTTGAAAATCTGATGCAAACTATTGTCAAAATGAAGACATCATGTCTTTAAGTACTTCTGGAGTTGCATAACCTGTAAAACACTCAACTATTGCGCCTTCAGAATGCAATGTTGCTTCATGCAAACTATGAAATGAAATGCCCATTTGTTGATATTAAACCTTAAAAATGAAAAGAGAGAAAATATGTGTGAATATATCTGAATATGTGGGAATACATATGTAAACATTACCAGGGAAATGAACAACAGAATGTAGTAAGAGCAGAAGTAGCCTGTCTATGACTTCCGAACATCTTAATACTGAATCATAGTGTTGGGCTAATCATGTATGACTCTAAACACCTTCTCCTGGCTCATCTTCATTTTGACATCTTTTTAGGAAATAGCTGTCTGTCATGAGAAAATATCTAACTGTTAATAGAGGAAGCATTTTAATGAAATGTAACTACCCGTTTAGCACTGACTGGCTATACACTATACTACCACATGCAGTAGGTGTGAGGCATGAAAAACAAATTTCAACACCTGCTGCTTACTGCTGTCAGTGACTGGGCTTAAATGGTATTGTACTGTGACCTTTGGGCACATTTATGGTCGCTACATTATACACTCTGTAATATCCCAGCGTACATTACTGCGCAGCTTGGCTGTTAAATGCCCTCTCGTGTTACTTCATTACATGCTAACTCGATGGGGCTACGGTGAAAGGTATAGCATGATTGGGCACAAGGGATACAATATGTGCAAGGCTGTAATCTACTAAAGCCCGCTGGGATGCTTTTCGGGACTTGTCAAGATGTTCCCTTGAAGTTTTCTCAGCTTTCCTTTGACTGACGGGGCAGCTGCTTCTTCCTTCTCGCTTGACTCTCAGTGTTTTTGTCCACGTGTTTGTAGCTTTCAGGATGAAGTCTAAGGAGTGTTTTCATTCCAGACAGGCTGAAGGGTACATTCAGAGTCACCAAGTCATTTGATGGCAGAAGGTTTGCCATCAACATCATACCATTTGATAAATATGTATTCTGATCACACTTTATCAGATCAAAATATTCCTTCTCATCGAGACAGGTGGACGATGTTGATCGTTGTTCTGACTAACGTGCATGAAAACACGTAATCAGAAATTCAAGGGGAAATTATCCTTACATGCACACGCCATGCAATGTAATCCTGCAATTTATATTACAGCTGGACGACATGCTGGTATTAAAACAGAACTGTGATCCAAATATGTTGCTCAAGATTTTAAAAGAACTTTGAATTAAGAGGAACAGAAATTGTTAAAATGGGAATAAATGTGCTCCTGCAGCTGTGGTTGTTTATGTGGCAGGACGTAGGAGGACCCGGGCAGGGATTGAACCCACAACCTCCCGGGTGAGAGTCATGCACTCTGACCAGTCATCCAAAGGGATATCCCTGTGGCCAAGTAGCCAGGGCACATGATCAATCAGAGGCACAGTGACAGGACCCACACTGTCACATCTCTCTCCCTCTTTCACAAGCACGTCCTCGTGCTTTACGCACGTAGCCACCTACTTGGAATCCATGCTGCATGGACCCTACTTGCAAGCGCCAGAATGTGGCAGGACATAGGAGGACCCGGGCAGGGATTGAACCCACAACCTCCTGGGTGAGAGTCATGCACTCTGACCAGTCATCCAAAAAGATATCCCTGTGGCCAAGTAGCCAGGGCACATGATCAATCAGCGGCATAGTGACAGGACCCACACTGTCACATTTACATCAGAAATCCCTATTCCTTCTTCTACTGCTGTTTCTGGTAAACAAGACAATTCTGCTCATGTCAAAATGATCTGTTTTATTATAAAACTTATTATATTGATGGTATAAACTGAGTATTGTTATTATTACTACTATTGTTTTATCATAAAATGATGTACTGTGTAGTAATTAATGATGATTATGGTTTACTGACTAACATTGTTCTAAGTATTGGGGTGGGATCAGATAAACCTCTGCTTCCACCCACTCCTTCTGAACTTTTGTGTTTTTCTTTTTTGGTTTTCTCTCTTTTATTCCTATTTTTGTTTTCATATTTGTCATTATGTTCAAATAAACTTTTCAATAAAAAAAGTGAAACACACGTCATAATCAGAATAACCTTTTCAGGCTCCATGTAAACAGAACAGATCTGATCAGAAATGTACCCTGATTGAAGAAAGTTTGCACATGTAAACATGTTTAATGACATGTAATCTAAACGTCTCTATTGTGTGAATTTTCCTTTAATGCTTATAAGCTGAAACTTTCCACCAACTGCTTAGAACTGGAGAAGCCTTTTGGATGAGAGGTGGAACATCTTCAATAACAAAGGTTGTAAAAATGTAACACTTTATGCTGCCAAACAACATGGCTATTTCACATTCTGCCATGAGACTGGGTTGGAGATGATCAATACAATGCAAACTTTTTTAAAAGGTTCATTGAGTCAAAGTTAGACATGAAAAACTCAGCAAAACTCCACATTTTACATTTGGCTTCTCAAAAATGCTAATTAGAAAACAGCAATGTACTTAATTTGAAAGGAAGAACAGCAATGTTGCATCCATGACGTGGTGTTTCAGGTCACTTCTGTGCTTAGTTCATAGTGGTTGTTTCCTTGTCTCTGCACAGGAAGGTTCAAACCCGCTATTTGAGTCAATGTATTTAACTACCCCTCACATCTGATTGGTCTGAGGTGACACGAAGGGATGCAGCTTTCATCAAGTGGGCAATTTTGACAGCGTGAACGAAGCTTACAATATTGCCACGATTAACAGCTGAGGAGATAATAAAGTGTGCATAGTTAAAAGGAGCAGATTTACAGTGTGAAAACAACAGATAAAATCAACCCCCCCCCCCCGCCGACCACTTTCAGTGCAACATAAACCTTGCAACAGCCTGTAAATCACGACATGTCAAAGGAGAGGGGGGAGATAACCTGAATGACACGCTGACATTGGTACAGTCACCAAGCAACAGAGATTTATGAGTAAGTTAACACGCTGCTATGGAAGCTGCAGCATGCACTTCTCTTTGCTATCACGTTTTTCTGCACCCATACTTATGTTACATTATTTACTTTTTATTTACTCATTAAATTTAAATCATGTGTGTATTTGTCAATTAACTTTTACGACTCTGCAGTATAAATATCAATAAATATTTTTAAATGATTTACGGTGTGAATGTTGCTCACAGCCACAGATGAGCCAGAGGAGACAGTCTGTTCTGAATCTGGTGATGGGAATAAGAGTTTTGATCATTAGAAATAAAAAAAATGTAGTATCTTAGAAGAAGTATTCTAATGGTGTGATAAAATCTGCACTACAGGCACAATCCTATCAAAATTTGTTCTAAATCTATCTTTAAGATGAAATTAACTGAATGCATTTAAATAACTGCAATGTTGAAGCCTTTCTCATCTCATTTACAACTTATCAGGCTCTCTCTGTGTCACGGCTCAGATATCTGATCTTAGACTCTGGCCCAGTTCCAGCCTACAAAAAAAGTGTGAAGACTAAGCTGTGTTTGAAAGACATTTTGGAAAAGCTAAGAACATAATAAATGCTATGAAACAATTTTACAAATATTCAATTAGCAACAAAAACTACTGGAAGTAGCAAACTTCTTCCACACACCATCCCGGCTTAGTTTGTGTACATTTTGTGAGATGATAGTTTTAACCTTTCACAATCTGAGGTCCCCCAGTTGTTGGACTGAACTATCTACACTAAAATCTCTCTAATCATTTACTTTATCAGAGTTGGCCTCTGCAGAGATGATGCTCACATATGATACTATATGATAGCAGTTTAGAGCTACAGCTGCATCATTCCAAATAATTTCCTTTTCAGTCAGCCTTAAATTTGTGCTCATGTGCCATCTTCATTTATTCTTCCCCAGGAACACATATACTGATATCTATACATCTTAATAAATCCCACAAGTGTTCCTTTTGACTACCAAAGTATTTACATTGACCTTGTAGTTGCAGAGACATACTCATTTCATTATGGGTATGTAATTTCTAAGCAGGGGACTAAATATAGGCACAGGGCTCAAAGAGTTGAGGTGAATTGTAAATAGGTGATGAACATTTTGTTCATCCACATATACATGAATCATGACATCCATCCATTTTTAAAAGTAAACAGTTATTTGTGTAAGTAATACGGGAACTTTCCCCCCTACGTTACGTGTTTGTGGCCTTATAATTCATGCTATGTTATTTAGAATTCCATTATTATGTTATGTTACGTTGCACTGCACCAGCCAGAGTGTTTGCTTGCATTCAGAATTCAGACTCAGCGTAACTGCAATTACATACAATCTCACTCCAAAAGATCACCACAATCATGTGCCTCAGTGTCCCCCTGCTTCCTGGCAGATGGACATACATCACCCTCCATGCTGATAGGCCTCCCATGATTCATTGGTGAACATGTCAGTGGTATATTAGCTGTGGTTGTAGTTTGTAGGTGAACTAGAACTAGTAAATG
>JBBBVU010000022.1:21569409-21582003 GCA_037177055.1 Atherinosoma microstoma | reverse complement strand
CTATCTATCTATCTATCTATCTATCTATCTATCTATCTATCTATCTATCTATCTATCTATCTATCTATCTATCTGTTTTATTCATATGTTACACAACGTCACAACTTTTATTTCATTTTTATAGAATCAGTTGTATTTATATTTGTGTTTTTTACACTGATGCTACAGGATCTAATATAACATTCAATGAGTCAGAAATAAATGTACCTCTTCCCCACATGCATCATATTTAAAGGTATAACAGCCATGTCAGTTGTCATGTTAGGCATAAACACAGAATATTTTGATGTAATTTGCATTATTGAAAACTTTCTTCCACCAGATCTCTTTTGTGTAGACTTCACCAACAGTGTTGCTATTCACATCAATATGACCCAGTGTCATGTAACGTCCGTCATAAAAAAAAGATCATAACTGCCGCCGTTCCTGTTGGAGCTAGAAGTTTTATTAAGCAAACAAAGAAAAGCTGGCTGCTTCATGGTACACCCCTCTGGTCCATGGTCCAAACCCCCAGAGGCGGCAGGAAGTTTATGCATCTCCAGTAACTCATAACTTCAGCGACCTCCCTCTAATGTCAAAGACCTTGTTTCTCACATCTCTGAGTGACGGCATGCTGTCTTATAAACTACACCCTGTTGACAGCTGGCAGTGTTCTTCTGTAGGCTTGCATGGCTTACCCTGCTTCGCTCATTTGATTCTCTCTTTTTCCACCTTCTCATTTTTCTCTGCTTGTTTAGAAAATTAGGCTTGCCAGGCTGGGGAGGAGGGTTAAACTTAGTTTGACTTTTCAGGGTCACAACATCCTCCCAGGATTAGTGATTTTGGACCGAACTCGCCAAAAAGAATAACATTGGCACGCTTTTTCTTCCAATTTTTCAACTCCAGACAGATTTCAAATACGTTATTGGAGCATTTATGGTACCCAGATCGCACATTAGCAGCAGAATTAACTCTCGCCAAGCTGCTCTTTGTTTGTCAGCCAAGAGATGCTAAGCAGACTTATTTGTGCTGAACATGCATGATGCATTCAGTTGACTTGACATGATGCATTTAGATCCAGATTTATTGTTTCTACAAACTGACATGTAAGACCCGCTAGAAACTAAAAACCCTGAAACAGAATCGCGACTTTAAACATAGTTCATGCAACCTAAATGTTTTCACTCTACTTTGCTGCATCAGCTCAGTATTTTCTCCCCCCCCCCCAAAAAAAGAGGGATTTCTGGAGGATAGTTGTTGGGTTTAGAATCATGAAAAGACTTTTTTCTCATAGATCAATTGCCTCCCTTCTTCTTCTTTTGTACCTTCCTTCCTAATAAGAAGAAACATATCTATGCTGTCAGGTCACCGTCGCACCGCTCAGTCAAACTGCGAAGAGCTGATAAGCATCAGTCAGTTTGTTAATGTTCTGCCTTCAGGGCCTAATGAGTTAATCAGCTGGCAGGTTTTCCTCAGGGCTGGACTTTTCTTAATGACTCTGAACCTCTTTTACCACTCATGGTGTCTTCCTCCTCCTCCTCAAAGCCTTTGGGGCTCCTGCCAAGGTTTCGGGTGACAGCCATTCTGTCGCTCTCCTCCTTTTTTGTTCCAGTTGGGGGAGGATGACAGCGGAGGGGGGGAGGGGGGAGGTCATAAAAAGGGATGAAGAGACATGCAGGCAGATCCACTGAGAAGCAGAAAGGAGGACGCTTTCATAGGAATCTCTATAAACAGACACAGACATGCCAGAGCCTCAGAAGCCAGGTAAGGTGGTCCACTGTGTGGGATTATAATTGGAAACTCCACTGATCAGAAACAGGAAGTTTCTAGAACAGTGTAAATGCTTAGATGTGTGAAAAATGAACCCTGAATTTTCAACTAATTCTTGATAAAAAATGCATCCTGGTACTTGTTCTCTTTACGTCCACAAACAAACCAAGAGGTAATATTGTGATTTTTTTTCAGGGAAAACTCAATTCAATGTTGTTGGACTACAGTTTCATAAAGGCAAACTGCTGTTTTAAAACAAATAAGCTAAATAAAGTAGTAAAATGTCCCAGTGAAAGCAGCACATAAATAAAGATGAGTTTGGCTTCTCTGTTTTAATCGCAAACATCTAAAACATTTTCAGGGTGAAATATGAGATTGGTTGTATTGGTTATTGTGTGCAGCTTCTATGCGGCTAAATGGGGGTAATCAATAATAAAATGAGCCAAAATGATAAGAGATGAAAAGAAATGAAAGGAGGGGGAGTCACAAATGGTAGTTATAATGGATCTTGCAGGCTTCTATTAGGACAAATGTATTGTTTGAAAGGGAATCCTCTCCAGTAATTGAACTTCATTATGTGAAGGAAAGCGGGAATGGGGATTGGTTAAAAGTCAGAGCACTTACAGTAATTTCTGATGTGAGGTTCGAGGTTAAAACTGAGGATATTTATTGCTTTTTGTAATCATTTCATGTCTTACACAAATACAGAATACACAAACGCGGTAAAGGGAAAGAAAATGTTTTTGCAAACTTAAATTAAGCTCCCTCGTAACTGATAATAAGACCTTTCATTACACCATAAACTGCATGTGTGAGTCCAGTAATGTAGTGTTATATTACAATACATGCGGCTCAACATTCAATAACCTCTACGCTGAAACATTAACTGACCACAGCGCTGTGGTATGTGACATTAAACTGTACTGGCTGTAATGTTTCTATCAGTCATAGGGTCTGAAATATGCTCTGCTGCCTTTGTCAACAGCAGCCTCAAAGTCTCATAAATCATCTGGTGGCTTGAAACGCAAGGAATGAGAGCAAGCATGAGCAAAGGTGGGAAGGAGGGCAGGAGGAAAGGAGGAGGTGGCAGATAAAAGCGAAGAGATGAGCAGGACGATTTGTTAGAGAGACCTCTGCCAAGTCAGGTGTAACTACCTTGCGTCGTATCTCTGCGCCTCAGACACCTAATCTATCTGACCCTGATTGCCTCCCTCGTTCTGTTACACTGTCTCCCCTGCTGGCATCCATCTCTGCTCGCCCATCTGCATGCCGTACACCCCTATCGCCGTTATTGTGCGAGAAAGTCAGGACTCCCAATTTTTGTGGATTTGAAATTCTCCGGCGTGAGTTGATAAAAAACTCTGAGATCTTTTTTTGCATATTGAGCTCGATCAAAATAAAATGGATGAAGCCAAAAAAAGTGGATTCTGCTGAGAACAAATAGCCCAAATTTAGAGGTGAACGTCAGCGTTGATGCGTGATAAAATGCATTTGATTTGATCTCTCTCCCCTCCAGAAGAGCTTACAGCCATTCCCTTTTTATTCTCCTATCCCGCAGTAATTCCATCCCTGCGTTTCATTACATCTTCCCAACATGTTGCCAGTCCAGCGTCCTGACATCACACATATTATGTTCCTAACACCACATTACTAACTTCTCTCAGGCTCTTCTCGTTCTTGTGTATCCACCCATCCCAAATCGTTGTCCCTGTCTTGAACTTCATCACACTTTCTCAGCTTTGGAGCCCCTCTGCCCCTGTCGATCAGCTGGTTACAGCTCATGTGGCTCTCCCCGGCGGCGCCTTGCTCCCCACAGAAAAGGCTGTCCGGGACTCTAGAAGCCGCGATGATCTGGAGGAGGCACGCATCCTAATAAACAGCCACAAGAATAGTTCTCGAGTGTTAGGGTGACGGCTGTGGCCCTGCAAATCCACCAAGAGAGAGACGTCTCTGAATAGGGAGGGGGGGTATGTGTGCTGGATTTGACCCTGGCTGACCCAAAGAAGGAGAGAAAATGTCCATACAAAAAAAAAAAAAAAAAAAAACCACAGTTAGGATCGTTGTCTCTCATGAAGACTATGAGATGTTTTATCTGATGAAATGATGGGTGTGCTAGAACCAGCCAGTCACGGAATAATTAGACCTTATGCGCTAGAGTTGATGCTGATAGTTGCAGGGTGGCGGTTTGCTGGCGCTGCAGAAATAACAACCTAATTTTTAATTACCAGTCACACTGCCAGAGGTCAGCATCTCCACTCAAACACCCCTCCCTCTGCTGTTGGGATGGGGGCAGAGCAGGGGCCGCATTCATACTGGCAGACTTTGACTTAGATTTGACTAATGAGGAGCCCTCAGGTAGACAAAGTAAACAAGAGATGTATCACACCACTATGATTTCATTACTTCTAAGTTAGCTGGCAGAGCGAAAACAAATCCTTTAAAAAGACTAAACTGCCACAGAAGCTAAATGTTATCACTGAAACAAAATTGAACATAAACTGCATCTGTGAAGCGCATCCCTTTGTTTTTGACCTTCAGGATGGGTTTATCTGCATATCTGTCATGTCCAAAATGTAAAAAAGGACACGAGAAGATTGTTAACTAGCTAAAAAATCAAAGAAAAAAAACACAAGTAGGGATTATAGAGAGCCATATTACCATTAATTAGTGTTGCAGCAGCCAGACTCCTCCAAGACTCTTAAGAGGAATATCTGTACAATCCATGCAGAGTTTTCTGTATTGGGTATGGTGTAGAATGCTACGCAAAACAACAAAAATACATGCAATAACTTGAGCTTTTAATGATACCAGGTTGTAATACAGTCAGGGAATACATAGAGCCAACATTGGAGCACAGAGGTGGGAGTGCACCGCTGTTGGGCTGCAAAGTGCGCGTCCAAAATGTGTTGAGTGGATGACATTTATAGATGGCCTTAATGAATGACAGAGCATGTACTTAAAGACTGGCTGACAAGATGATTCACAGTCTCCACAAGTTTGGCAGAGGAGGAAAAGCCCCGCGCTATTCAAAGCGCACCTGTAAAATAAGAAAAACTGGCGCTTCGTGTGAAACCATTACAACCCTGTAGTAGAGTATAATAAAAAAAGCAAAGGACGGCTGAACATCTTCCCAGAGATTTCTGCAAAAACTGTACAGAGCAGACGCCCTTAAGCTTAACTTGGAGTTGATGCACCGACAGCCGATGTAATGTGAATTATTTAACTTGGAAGGAATATTTCACACGGTTTTATGTACTATACACACATACATCTGTTACACGAAGCTGTCTGGTTCTCATCAGGCTTCATTTTTTCATGTTTTCCATGGTAATTCTCGATACTTTAAAGACCTGGCAGACTGGGTAACAACATCCAGCCGCCCGGCTTCTGCTCTTCTCTCCTATTATGAGTGAAGCTACTTGGACAAATGAAAACAATCATCCTCCCTGCTGTGCATTTTCAACAGCTAACTGTGCTCTCATTACTCGCTCATTACTCACTACCATGAAAACATGTCTCAGCGTTAGACTGGGGGAAGTCTGGAGCTTCTGCTGAACAGCATCACCAAATGACAGAAACGAGGACATAAAAGTTTGTGAATTTCCAAGTTTTCTATTTTACGCTTGAGGAGCTGGCAGGAGCACGTCAGCTCATTGAAATGTGTTTTTATGCCTTTTCCAAAAGGCAACAGTGATAGGAGTTGATATGTTGCTCAGATATTCCACATATTGCCAAATTTGTAAATGCAAATCTGTCCTACTTAATATAGTCAAGAGCGGCCGTAAATAGATGCACGCAAACGGATAAATATAGCGGCTCCAGAAATCTGGGGATCTAAAAGTCCATCTTCTTGTTTTTGCAGCGTAGCAGTTGTTTAGTGAAAGGTTAAACCTTTCCTATAGGCTGCAGGGTAGAAGGAAGCCCATATCACAACTGGCCCAGTGTAGCATTACCTCATACCAAGGCCATCATCAAGTTCCCACAGGTATGCACCCGCTGCGTGATGGATTACAGACAGATGCAGAGTCAAGCAACTGTGCCATGAGATCCAACGACGAGAGAGTGAAAAGTTAACTGATATATCATTAACAAAGGCTCTCTAAACACAGCCCGAGCAGTGCGATGTGCTGTGAATACACCCCCCCCCCCACCAGAATCGATCCCTTTTTCTTAAAGCTTTGTCTGTGATCTGAGAGAGGCCTTGGCCTAATTGGAGAACAGGCGATGCTGATGCGAGCTGGAAGACAAAAGAAAATAACTAGAAAGCCGAAGAGCATGACAGCTTAATTCAAATTCGAAAGCCGCCCTTGTTTACCGAACGCTACACATTCTTCTTCCCCGAACCAGGAGTGCATTTAGCACTTGTCTTCCTAGCCAGCTTTACTTCCATAATGTCCATTCATACAAATTGTCCCCCCAAAAAAGTTTACAGCAGTGTTATAAAATCTAACCTTCGGTTCCACACCTCCTTTGTTCCTCTTTCATCCCCATTACCAAATCCTTCCTCTTTCCCCTCCCTCGTTCAACCATAAATCTTCTTCCTCATGTGTGGCAGGGAGTGGAGGGGAGTGAAGGGGAAGGGGGGGGGGAGAAAGACATTACCAGAGGAATTCAAACAAGTCATAATTCTTATCATCATCTCTATGGCTCAGTGTTATATACAGCCGTCCCATCTCTCACATTCCCTCCACATGCTGGAGTGTCTAATCCTTCCATCCTCACGAGCAACAGGCTTAATGGATGACCGTTACAGTATGCATAAACACTAAATAACACAGGGGTCTCTGCACCTTTATGGGGTTATCAACTAGCAAAGTATGGATTGAGATCTCAATTCTGCCTTCTGATGTCAAGATAGGATAAAAGATAAGAAGGAAATATCAACTCTAACCGGTTTCTGTGCCAATAAATGAAGACGTAAATCAAAGTTTGCTAAAAAAGACTATCTCAAGACTGCATCCGCAGCCCAGATGAAGATCTAAGAGGTTTTTGGTAGATTTATTTAGTCTCATTTGTCAACTATTATTGCTCAGATTGTAGAATCCTTCCATAAAGAGCTTTTCTGAGTTTATATCCTCACGATTTATCATCTGAACACCTCAAAACCTCCCCTAAATGAGCCGCTGTCCTCTGTAATGGATCTAGAGCTTTTCTTATTAATGAAGCAATTATAATTACAAATAAACAAAAATGAAGAAGGTTAATCCACTCAAGATAAAGGAGATGGATCGGGAGGTAAATCTTTGGTAGTTATTTTCTAAAGTAATTTTGCAAGATCTGATACAGGTTTAAGAGAATAAAAAGCCCCTTTAAATATAAAAAAAAAAATCTTTTTTTTTTCTTTCTAGCTGAAGCACAGCAGCCAAAAACAAAAAGTAGGTCACCTCTCCTGTGAGCTCCTGTTTATCATGCAAGATAACCTGCTTTCTAATGTGATGTTTTATCAGTCCAATTCAACAACTACACGAAGTAGTTTCAGTATTTTATGCAAAAGGAAAATGAATTTATCCCAAAGGACATTTTTTATTATCATCTTGTGATATGACTTGGCTTTTTTAATAGAGTTTAAATAATGTTTGTTCTTAAAATGCCACTTGTCCCCCCCCCCCAGGCATATCAAGCTATCTTAAAAAATTCAAGATGACCTAATTATGAAGTCATGCCATGGAAATCTGCATTGCAGCATTTGATGATTATTATTTCTAACGTTGGAATTATCATAATATTTATTCTTTGGTGTTTTACAACATTCGTTACTGTCTGCATGCTGAGCACTGACCAGCTCCTGCTCTGCATTTATCCGTTTAAGTCCTTCTCTCTCGTGTAATATCTCTTAATTCACTTCATAGCACGGATGTAGGTAAGATCACCAAAGCTGTCAGATTAACTTGGCTGATGATTGAGTGATAGAGAGGACAGAGGCTTAAGTGTACCCCGATTCTGCCGCCAGCATCGTTCTCCATCCTGATCATAAAATGGTGAAACTCCATCAGTCACACTCTGCCCCCAGAGTTGATGCCAGCCAAGAGCTGAGAATACCATTGATACTCTTCCAAACACATTTATAAATAGACTGAGAATATCTTTTTTTTTTTTTTAAATTTTAGATACTCTTCCGCCAATATCTTCCATTTTGATATGGAAAATATTGTTTTTTTGTTCAGTTCAACCATCTAGTGAGTGTGACTGCAGCATCTTGGCCACACGTGTTCAGGATGTCTGATAATGGAGTGAGTTGCTTTTAAAGGAGTGATGCGATTCAGGGACCTGCTGCTGAGTAACTCTAAAATTAGTGCATAAACTGAAGAAGAACAAGTAATTTGAGCAGTTGGGTTAAAAATGAAACTCTGAAATATACTATTAAATTACCCAGTCAATCACATTTCATTTCTGTCTGGCAGAAACCTTGTACACCTCTAAATTTAGTCATTTTTATGCTGTCATACAGTCTCACAGCAATGTTTGTCTACAGCTTCATAGTGACTGTTGTTCACAGCGTTCACATGGTGTGATGGACCACTGACTTTGACTTAGACATAAGAGACTTGGACTAAGCACGCCGTTTTAATGCCTAGACTTAAAGAACCTTTCTGACCTTAAAACTCTGCGTTCTGGACACGTTTGATGGCACAGTGCCATCTACGGTATCATGTGCATTTCTGGAGCTGTCTCTGCCCAGAAGCATCACAAGGCTGAGAAGAGTTTCGTTTTACCAACCTCGTCATATGTTGGCAAGCGGATTGAAACACCGTTTTGAACCCGCAACGTGGCTGATTCAGCGCAGAAACACAAGGAGATATTATCAGAGGAACAGAGGGGAAAGAAAGAGAGAGATCAAGAGATAAGAAAAGAATCAACATAAAAATGTCTTTTACAGGCTGGACAGATTTCACAGTAGGTAGGATGCAAGATGGATGCTGGATTAGCCATCGATAGGGGGCGTCACTGAGAAAATGGCTAAAGTTCTGCAGTGCAGCTTTAACCAATCACAGGCACTGCTGGAGTTGAAAAGTCTCAGAACTTAGAAAGTTGGGGTTTATAGTGAGACAATCACCAGTTGTCACAAAATTCCTCAAAAATTCTTTTTTCTTTTTTTGTCACTAGATTTGAGGTCTGGCGACTGTGGAGGCCATTAGAGAAAAGTAAAGTCATTTTCATGCTTAACCCTTGTGTCCTCCTCAAACTTTGCACCCTCTGGTGGTCTTTGTGGCCAAAAGTGTCCCTGCCCTGAAACTGCTATAAAATCATCATACATTAATATTTTATTCAGATTTTTTTTTTCATAAATCACTTAAACAACTTCCGTCCTGCTCGAAAGGGCCAAATGTTCAATTATTTTCAGGATTTTAACCCTTTAAATGGCAGTTTGAATATCTGAAGAACTGCCTCATTCATAGGGAAAAAAAACACAAAAACCTAATTATTTTCCATATAACAAATTAGCAATTAGCTGGATGAGTTATACACAGGCTCCAAGCTGTTACACAGCCCAAATGATCACCAAATGAAAAAAAAAAAGTTGACGAAAATGGCCAAAAATGTCATGAGGAGGGCATAAGGGTCAAGAAACTGATTTGAAATCATTTGAGCTTTGTGACATGGTGCATTATCCTGCTGGAAGTAGCCACCAAAAGATTCGACACTGATATGATCAGTAACAATACTCAGGTAGTGTTTAAACCATGTTTAATTGGTACTAAAGAGACGTAAAGTGTGCCAAGAAAACATCCCCGACAACATTACACTAGCCCGGATAGTTGCTACAAGGCAGGATGGATCCATGCTGCTGCCGTAGCCCATCTGCTTCAAAGTTGGACGAGTTGTGTGTTCAGAGATGCTATTCTGCATACCTTGGTTGGAACCAGAACTGATTTGATTTCTTGATGCCTTTCTATCATGTCCAACCACTCTATAAATAAATACACAGACCAACAGCCATGTCACGTTCAAAGTCACTAAACCCCTTTCTTCCTCATTCTGATGCTCAGTCTGAACTTCAGCAGGCTGTCCTCACAGTGTCTTCATGACTAAATGTATCGAGTTGCTGCCATGTGATTGGCTGATTAGATATTGTAAACAATTGAACAACTGTACCTAAAAAAGTGGTTGGTGAGCAGTTTTCTTGGCTCTCAATGATTATTAGTCTAATATGTGTGTGTTGGATGAGTGTCTGTTCGCATGCCTTCTCTTTGGCTTACTCCATTAATACTTGAAGAAAAAACTAATCTAAAACAAAGTATAAGATTTTCAGAGGAGTTCCTGAGTCTTCATGGCAAACAAACGTCCAAATGTTTATTAGAAAAAACTAACTTTATGAAATATGAGGATGGATGGATATGAGATGGTTTGATATACAGTTTGTGAAATTGCACAGATGTTACTTTCCTTGCGTGGTCGAGATTTTCTTTTTTTTTTGCTGTGTACCTTGAGGCTTCTCTCCAGTCTAATTCTCTGAATCACCATCTGCTGACAAATGAACCTTTGGTATCATAAGAAGACACTGTGTCTTTTTGAACATAAGTAAAAACAAGCATACACATCAGTTAAAATGGTGAGTTTCTGTGATGTTAGTAAAAAAAACCATGCAATGCATATATAAGAGGTATTTTCACATTATCTGGAAATTTGAAATCTGTAGAGAAAGTGAAAATAAATCAGAAACTGCTGGGAGTGGGAAAGAAATAAAAAAGTTGCAAACATCTTTTTGCATAAATGTGCACACCTTGCTATAACTGAGGCTGGAGACGTGTTCAGGAACAACTGCTCATTGCTTTCCTTTGAATGAAATGCCATGCTTCGACAAAAGTTTTCAAATCATCTAAGGTTATCAATCAAAACAGTTAAAAATAAATACTTAAGGTCTGACATATAAAAACAACTGGAAACAATCTTGTATTAAAGCTTCATAAAAAAAGAATGTCTCCCGAATTCTTATGAGAAGTGAAGGAGAAAACTGCAAGGAAGCTATGGCAACTTTAGTCCTGGCAGCTCAACAACAATCTCTTATGTTCCTAGTACCTGAGCCACAATTTTATGTAGTAATACCAAGCCTTTTCTCTCAAGGGGAAAACCTCCAAACCTGCATAAATTCATAAAATAACCATGCATCCAGTCTCTCAAAACAATAAGAAACATGTGCCATAATCTGATAAAAGTCACACTGAACATTCAGCCACAATTCCACAAATATTTGTTATCCCAGTTGAGGTGGCAGCATCAAGCTTCAGTGCTGTTTTCCTGAAGCAGGAGTGGAGCTTTAGTTAAGATTGAGGCAATCATTAATATTTCCAAATATGTGTCACATTTATGGAAAAAAAAAAGAAAAAGAAAAAAGCCCTCAGGTGCACTTGTAAGATGAATATGAAGAGAAATAAACCTGCAACCAAACCAGCTTCACAAAACAACACCAGCGTTCCTGTGCCATGGATGTGATTGCAAACCTGTAGAAGGCTGTGCACAGCAGGCGACCTCGCATTTTAAACAAATCTAGATCGTATTTGCATGGAAGAGTTGGAAAATACATGTGCCTACCTAGACTTGTATGTAATCAGTTCATTTCAATGTTTTCCCCATAGAAGCTGCAGATTTATTCTAAACTTCTCACCTTTATATATACAATTTCATAGTCATTTTTTTTCCTAGACTGTGATATATCATGGCAGATCTTGTGATTCTGTGGACATTTTTCCATTTTGAGCAAGTCTGACTGCGAGAACTCATTTATAACAACAGATATGCTGTGTATACATTTACACTGCAATGAAACACACATTAACATGGCTGACACACCTGTCATATGCGGAAAGGCATTACTGGGGTGCTGTGTAAAGGGCAGCAGGCTGCATTAACAAAGCATGAGCAGTGGGAATATGTTACAACCAATTGGCGTTGCGCTCAGCCAAAGAGGAGGCCGTGTCGGCCCAAGTGTCTAGTTAACACGTCTCCTGTTGTCATAGCTCACGGTTGTAGACGTGCTTAAGTGACCAAACGCATCCAGCAGTCCTTCAACATCAAGCTCCAGCAGAAACCAAACAAAGAGAAGAGGCGCTTTCTTCTCCGGCAGCGGTAGATGGGTCGGTCTCGGTTGAAAGCCACAGCTGTTCAGCTTCTAGCATCAAGACACAGGTTCAGACTAATGCGCATGAGGAATTTGTGCCCTTTTTAGCTTTGTTCAGTGATGAGAGCGAAAGATTTCAAGATTCAAATGTTTGGCTTGGCCTGACTCCTTTGGCTTAACTGCCTGAACAAGCAGGAGACGTACGCAGCAGAGGAAGACAGGGAAATGTCAAGAGAGATTAACGAAGCACATTCCACAGAGGTTACCCTTCAAAAGCGAGTTGGGAGGAGAGCGCCAGAGAAGAAGAGAGAGAGCGAGAGAGTGCACTGCAATGTTAATCTGCTTGTTTTCTGAATTATAAAGAGTTACTGATGTTTGTTTTTAAGAGTACTGTAAAACCACATGTCGGTTTTTGTGTTAGGTCTTTCATAATAAGATAATGCAGAATATAAATATTATATGACAGAAATAGCAACATCTCCTGTTTATATCCTTTTTATTTTACTTTTTAAAGAAGGTTACAGTAAAAAGAAAAAGAAAGAAGAGAAAAATAAGTCTTTCAGATTTTATTCAATAATCTAAACAGCAAGGTTGTATTTCATTTGCAAGATCTTTCTTTCCAAACAGCCTTATATGGTGTCTGTAAAATTTAAACTAGCACAGTGGTTCTTGAACTTTTTGAGCCTTGACCCCCAAGATAACAAACATTGCTGTTGGTGGGGGGGGGGGGGGGGGGGGGGGGGGGGGGGGGGGGGGGGGGGGGGGGGGGGGGGGGGGGGGGGGGGGGG
>JBBBVU010000022.1:21549542-21561257 GCA_037177055.1 Atherinosoma microstoma | reverse complement strand
CCCCCCCCCCCCCCCCCCCCCCCCCCCCCCCCCCCCCCCCCCCCCCCCCCCCCCCCCCCCCCCCCCCCCCAATAAACAAAAAGATGCATTCTGGAAGACATCAAAATATCCTCACAACCTTATACAATTATTTTCAAAACGATAAGAAAAAAGACTGAAAATATGAAGAGGTTCAGTCAGCGGTAGCAACCTTTTGTAGACATGAGGCTGATCTTTGAGTAGATATAATTTATTGTACTTTCAAATAAAGCTAAAGGGCTTTATTAGTATTTATGAGCCGTCTTTGATATCTAATTTCCCACTCACAGACTGTTTCATTCCTTTTTGGATTAGGAGACACCAGTGGGACTCCTCCGCAGCAGATACTTGCTGTATTTCAAACGTCTTTGGCAAGGCGATATTATTAATCAAAAACATCCGAAATCAGCGGGAGTTTGTTTCCATGGTGATTTTATAAGATTTATTTAATGTCCCGGTTGTCTCGCTGGATCAGGATTGTTTTTCAAAAAACCCTCCTCCTGTTTTCTACGTAATGTCACGCTCGCCCCGGCATCAGCAGCCCTGAAAAACTTGGGGACCAGAAAAGAAAATCAGACATTCTGCGACGACCTTCGTCTCATTTACAGTAAGACGTGGAATAGATGGTTCAGCAGGGACCTAAAGAAAGTTTTTACAGCTCGGTGAGTCACAGATCCTCTCTTGGATTGAAGTGCTGACAGGGGCATTAAGAGATTGTAGCCTGAAAAACAAACCATATCCAAAATAGAAGTGTTGCCTGCCCACCAGTCTGCCAAACATAGTGTGCCGGCCCGGATCTCAAGAAGAGTGCCAAGGCCGAGCCTTGATATCTTAGACCTAAAGTTAAGTAGACTCCCGGGATGCTCTGCAGCTTCGGTTGTGGCTTGTTGTTGGTGGTTTTGGAGAGATGATAGCTGTCAAGATGATGTCCTCATCCATTTCTGTGGCTCAGCCTTTTAATACGCTTTGCTGCCTCGACTCTGCATCCCAGGCAAAGGGAAGCACCGAGACAACTTTTAACATATAAACACGGCCCCCCCAACCACAGCGCAGACGTGAAATGATTTTAATAGATGGTTCAGATGTGAATGCTGCTAAACCTAAATTATTGCTGTGCAGCTGTGCTTTAGTTTATCTAGCAGAAAGAAATTCATGCCTAATCTACCATCTCATTAGAAACCCCTGAGCCTGCAAAGTAACCTAGATTTGGGATCCTGGAACTTTGATGTACTTATCCTATCAAATGCACATTTGTCTTGAGGCTGCCCCTTTCAGAAAATTTAAAGCTCAATTATTCCTCATGATCTTTGAAAATTTTACTTATATTTATCTCAGCCCTGCCGTCTGTGTAAACCTGGCTCCTTTGAATCGTGCAGTATTCCCTTGTTGAAATCCAATATTCTCTTTTGCCAGAGGCAGTCCCTACAGAAATCAGGAAGAGGTGCACCAAACAGGGTTGTCCTCATGTGTTTCCCCCTCTGCGGGATCTTGTAAAATGTGTGTTTATGTTATTCAAATGAAAGTTGATTTTAAAAATGTCTTTAGATTATTTGGAGCATTTCTGAATGATTCAGTATCTATAATATATATGAGATATAGAGACTGTACTCATAATGAAAGGGTACATTGTTCATAGATTAAATATTCTGTATTCTAGATACATTTACTGATAAACAAATGCCTTTAGTTATGTAAAGAAATGATTACTAACCATTGTCTCCTGAGGATTCAGATCACAAGATGTGGCTCTTTAAACAGTTTACAGTCTCAGCCTTTTAAAGCCATGACGGTGCAAACTCTGAGCTGCTGGTGCTGCGTGATATGAAATAATGAGGATGTACAAATTAATTTGCATAATTGTTGTTTAATTGCAGCAGCCAAGGGCGATGACGCTGCAGCAGCCCCTGCTGGTAAGTACCTTCATGACATTGAATCTGAACCCCCAATATGAGCCGGGCTCCGGGGAGCCTGTTGAAATTTGAGTTATGCCAAGAGTAATGAGCTATTTCAGGGTCAACCTCGAGTGACCACTGAAAACAAATATTTAGATAGAGGAAGCTCAAATTCCTGATGCGTTTTTTCTTCTGTCGTTTTTCAGACAAGGGTAAGGACAACACACTCGATGTCATCGTCATTCTTGTCATTATCGTCCTCGTGACCAAAATAAGGTGTTTCTTTCCGCTCGTTCAGAGAAGCCAGCAGAGGAGGGTAAGACGGATGACACAAACACAGAAGCGTTGAACTTCTGTGGTGATGAGACTGAGTGTGGAGATGCATGATCCCCCACTGTGCTGCTGCTAAATGCATCACACACACCCACACACACACACACACACACACTATAGCTCATTGTTCTTTATATTCTTTTATTAGCACTAAGTTCATTTTTAGAACCAGAAATTAAATCAGCTGTAAAAAAAATAATAAGGTGTTTAATTCATGGGCAAATCTCACACCCTACAGTATATATATGTATGTATATGAGCTCTCTGTGAGCGTGTCTGTTTACACGATTTGACTATTTTAGCTCGGCTATATTAATCCTGCTAAATGCATACAGTGAATGCAAATTTGTCTTTCACATTTGTCCTTCAACCACCACTGTAGAAGTTTCTAATGAGCATTGTTAAATCATGTGGGCGTAGATAACAGCTGAAGACTTTAGGCATCGCCATTCCCAGCTGAATTAAAGGCAATTACAAAGACGGGTTCATAAACAAAATGTGTTGGGAACTTTGTGAGAATGATTGATTAACCATCTGCTTATTTCATTTTGACGGTAAGTTTTTATTGTCTGTTTGGATTGCCATCACGTCGAAACATTTATCGGCTGAAGCCTGAAAGTCTGAGCCTTCCCGCCTAGATCTAAAAGCCATTAGTGCTTTTCATTGACCACAATTCAAACACCTGAATTAAAGGACGAAGGTCTTTAATGTGTTTCAATTAGCTCATTTATGATGACACTTCTGCTTTCACAAGCCACAAAAACCCCACATGGAAGTTGTAGCATATAATCAGGACATAAGTGATCTCTGACTATTGCCATATTTCTTTAAATGAATAAGCACTTTGAGGTAGGTGGGCTCATATTTTATTATTTTGGAAGGAAAAAGAAGTGCTCACCATCTGCCACAGTCTCCATTTATAATTTACACTCAAGTGCTTTATTATCATTTTTCAAACAATTTCCTATATCTTCTGTGAGCCTGACATTTGGCACTAATTAGTCTGCAGATAAATTGTTGTCAATGCAGCCAGAGGCATTGTACACCCCCTGGGATTTTTCAGGTTATGGAGATTCCTGTGCATTTCTGAATAGCTTCAGTTATAAAAAAGTAGTTATGGTCTTACCTGCAGTAGATAGCAGTCAGAGTCTTCTTAGTTTAGAGAATCAAAAGCTTTCTTAAAATCTAAAATAAGAAAAAGACAGAATTTTTCCATTCATGTGGTCCAGATGTCAGTTGTTAGCATGGATGTCACAGCACGGTGAGATATGAGGCCCCGATTGTAGCGAAACAAGCCAGGAGGCAGATGGGTGCAGGAACAAAGTTGAATGAAAATTGAACTTTCTATAGGACGACTGAAGACACGCAACAGGAAACCACATTGGGGGTAACCCAACAGATACTGAGAAACAGACACCTGGTAGTATAAATACACTGAGGACAACAAGAAAGAGGTGAAGGGAGTTGTCTAACTGAACCCAGGTGTGCTGACGAGTAGGAAGCAAAAACACACGGGCGAATAACTAGAAAATGAAACAGGAAGGACAGAGCTCAATGACAAGACTAATACCGCCCAATCAAAACACAGATCACGACAGGATGTGGATTACAGCAGATATCATGGACAAGAAGTGGTCCAATTATAGGAAGCCTTCCTCATGGCAAAGTCCTCGTGGGCCACATGGGGCGGTCATATTTCTGAGTTTTGGTCAACGCTGTAAGTCAAGGCCAAATTTGGGGCAAATAAAAATGCACATTTGGGCCATAATCTCAATAATCTGACAGTTAAATAAACAGTCAGATAAAGCTGACCTACAATTACACCTGAAAAGGAAGATTTTTTAAAATATATTGATAAATACATTATTTAACAGTAGAACAGATATCTGTTAAGTAAAATGTAAAAAGCTCCTGGCCGTTCTTACCTCTGGGCATCAAATGCCATTTTGTCCAAGTTGGTGGCATCACAGACAAACACGAGGTTTTATGCCCTGATGCACCAGCTGCAGCTATGTTACCCTCTGTAAGCTAATGCTTCAATGCCACACGCTGGAATGATCCCATACCAATAAGAGTCTTGAAAACAGCGTTGGTGGATATTTCTATGATTTTATAACAACTGGGAACAAGAAAAATCCAGAAACCGAATCAGATCTTTATATTTGATCCATCTCAAATTAATGAGTCACTATGCAATTTGATTCATATGTGTTGAAGCAGGAATACATGGAAAACCTGCTGGATTGTGGTACTCATAGGACAGAATTGAGAATTAGTGATATACAGCAACAGCAACAGCTGTTCAATCCAAACAGAAAAACCAGACAACCAGCTGCAATACCTGGAAGGAAACAAAAAATGACCTGCCGCATCTGCAAGAAGAACAAAGATGACAATCATCGGGAGCACCTATAAAAAGACGGACAAGCTGGAACAAAAAGATCATGTAACACTACAACAAAAACATCATCAGCACAAAAAAAAACAAAACATGAAAATAAACATAGTTAAAGATGATGAGAAGATCCCGACGTAGATAGAATGGACCCAGTGTTCAGAACACCATAGATCAATAAAACCTTCAAATATAGATAACATATAAACTGATCCTTTATATCTATGAAGAATTTAAACTATCCATGTAGTGTCTTGTCACTATAAAATCCGGAGACTTCAGGCAGCCGATCGTGCAGAAATATGACATTTGTATGCAGATACACACATTGCATTACTTCAACATAATATAGCTAGAAAGTCTTCAATAATTTATGATCAGCAAATCAATATTTCATTTCGATGAAAATCAACTAAATCTTATTCCCCTGTTATTTTCTTGAATAACAAAGTTGGCTCTGTGTTTAAATCCCTGAAGTAAGAAGTTGCAATGATCCACCTGAAGCGAATGTTTCTGAGAATGGTTTGTGCTTAGACATGTGAGTTACGTCCATTGTTCATGAAATCAGCGAGTTTTCCTGCGGATTGCAGGATGATGCCATTTAGAGGAGCAGCAGAAAGATTAAGAACAGCAGCTTGTTCTTCCTATTTTAGATTTCAATTCCTGACCTTTCAAACGTTATCCATCGCAGATGGTAATACAGTCAACTAAAAGAGGGAAATTATGCCGTGTAGGTGGAGTAGCCTGACAGCAGAGCAGCTACATAAAGTGTGATCTGTATTTAATGGTATACATGCATAAATCAGGCAGAATCATGCAATGAGTTTTTTTTTAACAGGCAAATTCCCTCAGCCAGTTTCACATTATGAGTAATAAATAACGAGTCTCCTGATAGGTAATGGCTTTTAGCTGTATGCACAGCACAGACATATGAATGTTGAATTTTTACAGTTCTGGTTCACCTCGGCGGATTTAATGTTATGTCATTTTATAGAGCGGCTGGAATAGATAGCATGAGCAAGAAAGCCGATGACGTATCGTTCCTTGTGTGTGAATGTGTGTGTTTGTGGTGTGTATAGTCATTTAAAATGAATTACTTTCTGCAGCTCACACAGAGTGATTGAATGTGTGCATACATGTGCAATGATGAAGCAGAGCAGCCTGTTATATTAACACTACAACTCATTTGTGGTGATTTGCGGTCTTCGGTGAAGAGTGCTCAGTAACCTACGTTAATATCCCAAAAGAGTCTTTTTTGTAAGCAATGATCCTGGAAGGCAAACATAAGATTTGACCTGAAGAATGGTTTTATTCTGCTCTGAACTTCCTGATGTTCTGTTTAACCTATTATTGCTCATCTCTTAAGACAAAGAAGCTATTTTCCTCCCATATTCTCATTCCAACATAAACACTAACTCTCAAAAATTGCCTTTAGTACCTCTCGCTGATGTTTTCTGGGAAATACTTGCCGCCTTGCTGGCCTCACGGTGCTGGCTGCCGAATATAGATCAAATAAATTGAGTCCAGCTTTTATGATGTAATGCTGGTGATCAAGACTACTGGGTCACAAAGCAGAGGCTACGCTACAGGTTATGGGTTTGGCTGCAGTTAGAGCTAAAAAGTTGGATCTGATTTCAGCTTTGAGTAGTCCCAAATAAAGCGTGAACGTGTACTTAGTGAAGTTTGATGACATTACACATCTTTTTTAAAGAAGTCTGGGAGTATTATTGGATGTTACTGATTGTTTAGATGTAGCAAGTTACTGATTTCCCTTTCAGTTCCATGATTTGAAACAAATTAGATACAATAAAACTGAAAGCACATTTATCATATGAGATTATTAAGATGAATGGCATGTACTAGAAGGCTCAGATTAAAGCCAGAGGCATTCATGGGCTTTATTTCTAATCCCGATGCACTATCTCTGCTCGCAGTCCCAAACATAACACATAAACAAATACAGTTTGGGTATGAGTGGATCTAATAAGTTTAAAAGTTGTGCTGTAATCATCCCTGGCAAAATGTTGACCCATTTTTGGCAAAAATCTTGAATGAATAAATGAATGAATTAATAATACAAAGTATTCTAAATGTGGCGTCCAACCAAAGCATTGATCCCTGATTTTGCCATGAAGAAGTGAGATCTGATCAGAACTGGTCCCTGGTGATGCATACTGAGAAGCTACGCTTTCACTTCCCACATGTCCATGTCAACGATCCCAGATTTCCAGCACCTATGGCATCTGTTGTGGCATCTGTTCTCGAGACAGGAATTTCGAAGGTGGTGCATCACAAACTATGTGACAAACTTTCAACATGATCTGTTTTTACAATAATGCCGGTCCTGCTAGCACGGTCTTGGCTAGTTTTGTACGTATTCTGGCTATACTCATCCGTTTAATGAAAATGTTGATTTCTGCAGAATTAGCAACATAATTCAGAGAGAGGCACGCCTGGTTTATGAAGCAAAACATTATTATGTCACGCTTGTGTGTTTTCATGTACAGAATGCTTACAGTACATTATATCTGCATCACGACTCATTTATTCCTTTTTATTTGCTTAATCTGTGCTTATTCTTCATTAACAGATGTCCAGCCTACTGTAGGTAAGCGCTTTGCTTTGTCATTATTAGCGTGTGTGTGTGTGTGTGTGTGTGTGTAGCTCCAGCCTGACTGAAGATATTGTGGATGTCTCAGTGAATAGGCTTACACAGTACTTTGTCTTTAATCTGATCTTTGTTGAGCAGCTTTTTCATTCACACTTACACACACGTCTCTGCAGAATGAGGACAACGGGGCTTTGTTGTGGGAAATGTTTTAACCCCTCATTGTCTACTCATGTGCAAACTGTCTCTTTCTATTTAGACGACAATGAGCCTAGGGACGGTAAGGAAAATACACGAAACAATATATGCCAGCCTGCTTTGTGCTTTCCTTTTTCTGTTTTTTTCGTGCTTGCGTTGTGTCAACCGGTTTTTGAGTTAGCACACATCAAACTGAATTTCTTCCTCCCTGAAGCCTGGGATTGCTCTGGTGACAGCCATCGCTGCTGCTTAAGATTTTTTACATTTTCAACTCAATAGATAGGATGTCTATGAAGGAAATATTTGACTTCATTGTTTTTTTTTTTTTTGTGGAAATTGTGCATTGTAGTAATCACAAAAATAACCATTCATGTGCCACAGCAAACAGATCAAACATATGAAACTAATGCAAAGATGCGACTTCAAAGCAGCTAGTGTGACAGTTTACCAGCAAATTCATCTGATAATCTGTCACATGAAAGGAGCGGACAGTAAAATAAGTACATAAGACACAAATAAAACAGATAAGAGAGAAGTTTTAGACAACATCTCACAATAGAAAGGCTTTCAAGTTGCTTTAGAATATAGTAGATAGCTCCCACCAAAGCATCCGAGGGAATGTTTGAGTGTTTTAGAGGTGAAATGAACCCATAGGGTCCGGTTTATAAAAAATTTGTATATCCTTCCTGCATTTCGGGTGGATATATGTTACTCCTGTAAGTGTGGTGTGGTTTGTTTTAGACTACTGCTAAAAGACTATTAAAGTGCAGGAAAATCATAATTAACACAGTTACTGTTCTGTTAATTCAATTTCATGCTGAGATTTGTGGGATTTTCAATTTAGTGGTGCTCATATAATAAACTGCCAATTCACTGAATGAGTAATAACTGTGAAATTACCAGTATTAGTCAACTAGAGTATATGTAGTATCCCTAATTATTTCCTAATCAGTTCCATGGAAGAAATGTGTAATTTGGCACTGATTTTTTTGCACATAAAAGATTTATTTGAATAATAATGATGATAATAATAATAATAATAATAATAATAAGAATAATAATAATAATAATAATAATAATGATAATAATAATAATAATAATGATAATAAGACTCTTTTAATGGAGATTAAGTTAGGTAAAATTACTCAACATGTATCCATGGGCAAGTGTATAATTGGAATTTAGTAATTGAAAAAGAAAGCTGTCAGAATTTTGAGTCTTACAACTGAAATATGAATGTGAATGTGAAATTGTTAAGGGTTAATAACAAGTGGTTAAAAGATGAAGCAGATCTTGTAAACTCGAATCAAACAGGAATCAAACAGTCTTCAACAAACTTCAACAGTCCTATAAAACTTAACAGCATGCTTCTTCTTGACAAAATTCCCATGGAGCTGACACAAGAAATAAGCAAATTTGTTGTAAAGTCTGATAAGTTACTTTTATAATGAGATATAACTTGTAAAGATCATGATTCTTCCCCCAAATTGTGCTAAAATCCTCTGCCTTATTCTCCAGTTGGTATGCAATAAAATCCAAAAAACCGCAAGGATATTAAGACATGGACATTTATTTATTATTTATTTAATCCTGAAACCATGGGTTAACGTCAAGGACCTACATAATCACACTGATTCCAAACTGATGCAACATACCGTGTGTGTGTGTTTTAGCTGGTAAGCCTGATGTAATGAGCCATCATATTCTTCACGTCCAAATGGAAAGATGGCTTCTGTTTTTTACACCCGAAAAAAGTCATTTTGTAGAAGCAAATGAAAATGAACATATTCTGTTGTTTAGGATAAATAATATTCTCTTAAATTGGTGCCAAATTACATCAGTGAGAGCTTCTAAAGAGGATTGAGAACACATGAAAAAATGGATTTCCTCTGAAATATAGCACTGTAGATTTTTCTGTTTCAGATGTGTTATAAACTGATGAAAATACAAACAGGGTCTATGAAAGCCTCAGCAGGATTCTTTCCCAAGTTGAAAGCTCCAATCCCGATGCCAAGAACAGTATCCGGAGTTAATTTCACTTAGAAACTCCATTGCAAACGCAGCAAGTATCCAATGTAACCGTGTAAGAGTGTAAACATTCAAAAGTGTCCCCTGGGTTCCATTCCAGGATCAGTTCTTCCTACTTAGCATTCTAACTAAAACCTTTTAAATCATCCTGAACATCTGAACTTGGATCTGTCCTCAGGGGTACTTTTGATTAAAAGATCAAATTAACTGAGCCCATAAAAGCAGAGAGAGAGGAAGAGGCGCCGACAGCGCGGCTCTCTGAATTTATGGAAGCGCATGGCCTTTTCTGACACGTGACCCTGGATCCATTTTCTCAGCAACTGGTCTCGTCCAATGGATGTTCACACAGGGCCTTACTCACTCTCCTTGACTGGTGGTCCGATGTGCTTTTATCTTGTTGCTTGTCTGTAAACCTTTCCCTCTGAAACTTACGGCCTGTCTTGACAGAAACAAGGCAGTTTACGTAGATAACGCACAGTTAACCTTCCTCACTTAAGCACAGCTTAAAGTGACTTTTGAAGTTGAGTGTTGGAGACGTATTAATGTTGTGTTGGAGACAGACAGAAAGGTGAGCTTTTTTTGGAGTGTGAGAGCACGCTGATTTAATGAGTGAGTGTTCCTCACCTGAAGTCAAGGTTACCGTTGGTCCAATTAACGGGTGTGTTAACAGCACAGATTCTGCACAGACTGACAGCGTGTTCATCGCTCTCTCTTTCTGTCCCCCCACCCCTCCCCTCCCCCTCCGGTGCAGAGTTGCCTCCCGATGGTAAGAGAAATTAATATGTAGCATCTCTGTAAAGCGTATCGACTGACAAGCAAACACTTTACAAAGGTTGCATCAATTTACTTGAAAAAGAATTATGTAAGCAGATAAAAGAGCAGCTTGTTTTTTTTATTTATTTTTGAGATAAGAACGCACTTCTCCCGCTTATAGGTGTCAGGGTAGCAGATGATTGCTTGCAAAGCCTCAACCTTAATATGACGTCTTCAGAGATGATCTGAGGAGTTTTTTATTCCCTGTAGGCCAATCTCATCGGGAAGGGGGGGCGGGGGGTGTTCCTGTTATTTTTTCACAGGGTCCTAAATAACTTATGCGGTGTAACAGCAAAGGCATGGAAACATGCTGAAGGGAAATAAGACCGCTGTTTAGTTCCAGCCCGAAACAAAAAGAAACAAAAACTCCAAGGAAGAGGAATTTGGTGGTTTGAGACTTTGTAATCTCAAATGAAAGAGGTTTGCTTGATCCCGTTGTCCCCTGTTGTATTTGTCTAATGTATGTCCTTTTTTAAATCAGAGAATCAGCCTCGTTTTAATTACCCCACTGTGGTTCAACCCCCCTCACAGAGACCGCACCGGGAGAAGGTCCTCAGATGTCCGAGCTGACTGGACTCTTCGTGTTGAAGCCGGAGAGTGTCACAGCTACAAAAGGTATACGGCAATGTGATTGATCATAAAACCCCTGAGTTATATTCACAACGAAAGGAGTGGCCACTTTGCGCCAAAAGCCAGTTGGACTACGGACAGGTCGTCCAAATGAATCACTGCTTCTCATCTTTGTTGGTGGCAGGGAAGGACATCACGTTTGTAGCTAAAGTGGACTCTTCAAACATGACAAGGAAGCCGGCCATGAAATGGCTGAAGGGGAAGTGGCTCGACCTGGCTAGCAAGGCCGGAAAGCACCTGCAGTTTAAAGAGACTTATGACAGGAACACCAAGGTAGGCTGCATGTTTATGACCTTTGTGTTGATTTAATCCTTTTTCTTATGCTAGCAAGGTCCTGAGGATTTTACTAGCACTCTTTAAATAGCTTTTGTCTAAAATTAAACATCTTCACGTGATATTATAGTTTGTAAAGGTAGTCATGGTCTCCAAGAAGCCATTTTCATTCTCAAGGCTTCATATAATTCAGTTGCTTCCCCAGGTGTCCTCTGCATCAGTTCCCTTAGGCAGTGTTCTTCAGCTCCGGTCCTCGGGGGTCACTGCCCTTGCAGGCTTTAGATGTTTTACTGCTTCAACACATCTAAATCAAATGAAATGAATCTTTTCAACATTACTTTGAGCCAGGTGAGTTGAAGCAGGGGAACATCTTACTTACTGTCACAACTGTCTTAATGTGACTACTGAAGTCCAGGTCTGAGTCAATGACTACACCCAGGTTTCCGGCTTTGTTGATGGTTTCTAACTTAGCTGTCTGAAGTTGAGTGCTGACTTTTAATCTTTCTTCTTTGGCTCCAAAAACTATG
>JBBBVU010000022.1:21535946-21549442 GCA_037177055.1 Atherinosoma microstoma | reverse complement strand
AAGTGGGAGCATGTAGATGTTGAACAGCAGTGGCCCCAGGATGGAGCCTTGGGGAACTCCACAAGTTATTTTAGTTTACTCAGATTTATAGTTACCTATATACACAAAGTAGACCCAGTCATTTAGATAGGACTCAAACTAAGTTAATTGCAGTGCCAGAAAGTCCTACCCAGTTTTTCAGCTGGTCTAGTAAGAACCATGTATCTTTGTGACTAATGTCTATCAGGACACTGATCAGCAGTGAATTGAGCAATAATAGCATGATACTTTAATAATTTGCAGGAAAAATTTGATTGACTTGGAAATGCCTGAATGAAGTTGACAATTTGTGAATATCAGTCTGTTGGAGCCAGAAATGTTTTGGAGCCTGTAGCTGTTGGATAAAAAATGGCAATCTCAGTGAAGAGATTAATTCCCTCAATTAACGAAAATAACATAACGGAAAAAATGAACAAAGTCCTGCAATTAAATCTATATGATTTATGTAGATACTGCTCACATTTTATTTGATATATTTAAGTGATCATTATTTATATCATACGAAAGGACCTGCAGTTTACCAAGTAGAGCGATACTAAAACAGAAAAACCTAATTTTCCATGACATCACATCTATTTTGTTCTTGTAAACTTCAAAATGCCGTTTATCTCTATAACACAAGCAGATAATATGATCCTCTTGTTTGTTTGGCTTCTTATTATTTGTGTCTTTGCTGCTCAACTTTGAAATGAATATTTCTCTATGACTTCAGTACTGTTGACTTTTTTACACTTACTTTCATGTCCTCTGCTTCATGCTCATTTCATCAAGTGATAAAATATGCTCAGATAAAACAAACACTGTCGGTATTTGCATAAAAATAGTCAATGATAGATGTGCAGTCGAGCCCAGTCCAGTAAAGCCAAAGTAGAGTAACTTTAAGGAAAGCTAACATCATCCTGATGCTTCTCTCTATAAACGAATATAGCGGTGCTGTCTGAACCCCGAGTGCGTGTTTGTGAGCACGTACTGCACATCTGTGCATGTACACGTGTGTGTGTGTGTGTATGTGCTTGGGTGTTCATTTAATTGCGTGTTTTCGTTGCATATCATCCCCCCTCTCTGTCAGATCTACACTTATGAGATGAACATCATCAAAGTAGTGGACGGAGACGCAGGTGGCTACCGATGCGAGGTCACCTCCAAAGACAAGTGCGACAGCTGCACATTCGAAGTCTCCGTGCAGGGTGGGTCTGGAGACAGACACTTAATCACATTATTGTCATTTTCCATTCAGCATGTCCACCATTACTATGTAACTGACTTTGTCAGCCAATAACTCAGTGAGTGCGATACACATTAGGTCCTATCATTAAGTGGCCTCACGAGGTCATCAGTCCATTATTCCTTTGGTGCTCAAGCCTGCTGTGTAATGAATTAACCTAGCCGCGCTCTCACCAGCCTTTCTCCTTCTGTCTGGTTTCAGCCGTACAAGAGGACCAGCAGGACAACATCTTGGAGGCTTTTAAGCGATCGTGAGTGTCGGTGTCGGCGAGGGTCTGCTCAACATGTCACCCGTCACACTGTCTCCCATATGCTCCACTGTAGATCGCTGCCTCTGGGGCATATGTCAATCTCAACCAGTGTGTCTGTCCATGTGTCAGTCCCCTCACTGGGAGCTGACTTTGTTCCAGTCAGTCTGTCTGCCATATCTCTCTTTCTGACACATTTCAATGCGTCTGCAGCTTTGCTGTTTTGCATCACCTGGAGTCCTTCGTGGCGAGGATCTAATGTATACCGTCACATGTTCCATTAACACTCACTTAAGATTAGTTTTCTTGTTTGTTTGTTTTTTTTAAATATGCAACTGTTCCTCTCTTTGTCAGTTTCTGTCTCTGCTTCTGCATGTGTGAAGTGAGTCTAGTGTATGCATTTAACTCTGTGGCTTTTAAACGTATTTAAAGTCTGTTCCGCTCGTATGCTGTGAGTATGTTTGCTGTGCGATTACAAATCAGCCGACACCCTCGCACTTACACCCCGAGTGCCATAATCTGCGTTTAAAAATATAATTTTCTTCCTTTATTAGAGCTCGAGCAGAAAGGCACAGGTAAGATGAGAAAGTCAGCATCATATTGTGCTTTCGACAGGATGTCAGTGTGCTTATTTAAAGACTGCGGAGGGAGAGAGGGAGAGAGGGAGTAGGAATGAGATTGCTGTGATAAATGAAAAGTGAGATGTTGGTTAAAATGTGAATATGTTGCTGGAGACATAAAATATGAGTCTGTGAAACACATCATTATTTGGAGGTCATGCAGCTCAACCTGCCATGCAGAAGATTCCCATTTGATACACAACTGCATTCTTGAATAGACTCACCTCTTGTTACTTATTACAGCAGCGATGGGATAGTTTTCAGACTCATTTTGTTGCTTCACACTTTCCGTATTTAGATCAGCGTCTTTTCTCACCAGTCTACCCACAAGTCCCCACAATGACAAAGCAAAGAAGTGACATTTTGAGACATGACTAAGAAGACACACACTGTTTGCATGAAGTTTCGCAGATGGTTGATGTGGAAACTAACCTATGAGGTCAACAGAGTTATTTGTGGACTTGTGAGACAGGCTGTCCTGGTAAAGACTTGTTGAAGGGTACAGAAAATATTCACATTTGAAACATCCCCCAAAAAAACACCCACTCCATCATTGTCAAATAGAAGAGGTTTGGAACCACCATCAGACTTTCTTGATCAAGCGGATCAAGGATACGGCGAACAGTCGAACGTGGGGATGGCAGCATCATTCTGCATGGAGGCAAGAGTGGCTGGAAGATAAGTCAGGTTAAGTGGAAGATGGATGCAGGGAAATACAAAGCCGTCAAAGTTAAAATAAAAAGGGTGCTGATGCTTCCATGGAAAAAAATGCGTGTATGTGGATATCTCTGCTTCTGATTCTTTTTGATGGCAAATGACATTCATTGTGCTCATTCCTGGAGCCATCGTTGCCCTGCAGCGATCTGAGGCTGAGAAACCGCTTTTCACATCTTGTTTCCTCCCAGCCCTGGGCATCGGTTGTGACAGCTGCATTTTGCTTTATGGCACTGGGTCACACACCAGCAATTGTATATCAACACTGGCTGTTATAAACGGGCACCATGGCTGATTCAGCAAAGAAATGCAAGAGGACATTATGGCAGCACGTGAGTGAAAGAATAGGAGACAGTGATGTAGCAAGAGTCAACATCAGACTGACTTTTACTAGAAGGAGAAAGCTGAGAAAAGAGACAGGACGTAAGACAAATGCAGAGTTAGCCGTCGTTAGGGGGTTGCTAAAGTGTAAAAATCCCCCAAACTTCAAAAGTGTTGCTTAGAGGAGACTTACCAGAGAGATCATACATCTGGCTTGGAGCTAAACCTCGGTAGAGCCAGGTAGAGCTGGTGAGAGGGAGGTTTGGAGACCAGGTCAACTACCATGACCCTGGTCCAGATAAGCAGCAGAACATAGATGGGTAGATCACAATAGTCCTTTTATTCCTGGTGTTACTCTAAATTTTTGCCTCATGTGGTATTTGAGGATCAACAAATGTGCAAATTCCCTCTGCCTCCCCCCTAAAGCTGCTGGGTTGCAGCATCACCCTCCCCTCTCTGCTTCTCATGTGCAAAGAAGCATGGTCTGCAGATCAACCAGCAACACAGATTTGTTTCTGTTTCAAACCAGGTGAAGAAAATCCAGTGTTCAAGCAGGCATTGTTTGACAGATGAGGTGTTTATGGGAATCTGTCATCAGCTTCACCTCTTTATTCATTCCATGTTTCTGCTTTTTATGACTATTTGGCTCCACTCCTCTGTATTGTTTCAGTTTTAGCTAAATTTGAAAGCGTCTAAAGTTGTGGCCACTTGCTGTGGGTTTTCCACATGACACAAACGGAAATGTGACTCTGGAGTTTTGAGGGCTCTAGTCACGGTAGTGGGGTGAAATACACAGAGCCACTTGTGATGACACATTGAAGGGTGCGCTGACACATAAAACAGTTTGTGGGTCGAGATTCCACATGTGGCACAGTGGGAGGAGAAATAAAAATAAAACACAATGAGAGCTTGGTGCAGACACACAGTGAAGCCACACAGCAGAGACACACTGAACAGAAAATGCACATGACTACATTAGCACATAGCTAAACATGTGTTTACTGAATGTTAATGTAAAAGCTGTTTTTACACATGATTGTGCAGAAAACTTGAACCGATGCTTTTTCAGCAATGGCTTTTTTCACCGGAAAAGTTCTTTTACAGCTGGGAAGAACTGCAGGTGAGTGGTTCCCAACTTATTTTCCTCAAGGACCCCCTGCCTACTTGGTTTGTTTAAACGTATCTCCTCATCACATGTAAAGTAGATTAATTAGAACAAGTTTAACTGAATCACTGATAAGTCTAAACCATATTATGGTCTGAAATTTCTCAGCCAGCAGTGTAGATTGTATACTTTTTTTATGTTACATTACAGTTTTTCACATGTATTTCAAGTCTAAAATAGCCCAAGCTCCTCATTTTGTGCCTGGGGCATATCAGGCTATTTTTTCCTCCTCCTGTTGTGTCTTTACTGCCTGGTAGGCTGACTGAGACGACTTCAAAGGGAAAATATCCTATGGATTACATACTGCAAGCTGAGTGTTTTGATAAGGTTTTGGTACATTTAGACGTTGCATTCTTGCAGTCAGTAAAGTGTTTAGACTGTATGTCATGAAGATATGAAACAAAAAAGAGAGAGGAAATAGTTAAGGCTAAAATAAACTGCAATTCAAAGCATTAATCTGATCATTAACTTCATTTACATTTATTTCAGATAGGGAGCATGACTGACTGGTTGTATTGCTGCAACATAAAAAAACAGGATGGTGTTAGGCGTGTCATGGCTTCTTCCAATTGAAAGCTTGCAGTTATTTAAACCACAAAGAGTGTGTGTCCTCTCCTTTCAAAGTTTGCATTTGCACTCATGAAGACTCATTTTGATCCCTCCGTGTTTGTCTGTCACTTAAATTTAAATAAAACACATGAGTCACAATGAAAGTTATGTCATTTAATTTTGCTCTTTGCTTTTAAACACTCTTCACAGTAACCGTCTGACCCCATGTAACCGGTGAACTTTCTGTCCAGTTTTTCACATCAGTGAATTTCTGTGTAGATATTGAAATAATGTCTCTAAACAAACTGTTTCGGAAAGCATCCCACCGTGGACTGCTTCCATCATTTGCTGTTAAATGATGGTGGTTGTCTGCTGCAGAGCTCCGGAAAGTCTCGAAAATGCTCGCGTAGATTGATATATCGCAAATGTTGAGGACACGGTACACAGCTAACATTGTTGTCATGCTCACTCAACCATTCGGCGGTAACGTGTGCCCTGTGAAAGAGGGCATTATCACCCTGGGAGAATTTACTCCCATCAGGTATACCTGGATGGATGTTATCCTTGGATGAACCGTTCATTCATAGGACGGGCATGATCACTCAGAGTTGCTTTGAATTTATTGGCACTTATCTCGGCCTCTAAGGAGATCAGTGAACCTCGACCATGCCACACTCCACGTTGTGAAGGAGCTGCCAAAAGCATTCACAGTGGAAAACAACGAGCACTTGATCCTGTAGATGTTTATTGGTGTGTGCCATGCACAATACTTGTCACCTTGTTGAGCACAAGAGGATGACAGATGACTCAACACCACGTGCTGTTTTTCTCAGCATGTTTTACTTGCAAATGCGCATGTACGGGATAATAAAAAGGGAATTATGCAAGGACATAGTTTCCCCCAGCTGCTCTCAACATATTACTCTGTCAGTAACTTGGTTAAATTCTGATGTGCGTGTGAAACCATTGGCTGATGATTATATCGCAGACTTGCATGCAATCTCCCTTTTAGGCACGTCTCTCTTAAAGGAAAACTCAAGCCAGTCCCTGCAGGCACAAAAATCTTTCTAATCTGATCTATTTTGAGCAAGAGCATCTTCGCTGGCAACCGCTAAAAGGCAACACATCAGGCCAATTAAACTAAAAGTGCTTGATTTTGCCACTCACAATCTCAGATTGTGGTTATAAGTGTCTAACCACATTTTAGGAAGGATGGCCCTTGTGGTTTATGCTCAATTAAATGTTTCAGGCTTGTCTGTAGGACTCCTTGTGTAGGTTCTTGGTGGATTACCAATGGAAAAATTTGCAAATGTTCCAAATGGGCAACACAAACAAGGCTCATTTGGATTTAACAGAAAAATGGAGAAAGAAGTATGGGACACAAAGTGTGATTCCAATAGATGTTTTATCAAGCTGGAACCAGTAGTCAATCAGATTATTTCTCCCCACATTGTCAAACGTAGGAATGTTGACTGGTTTCAAACCTTTTTGATTGTGTTTCACTTCTTCCAGTCTTGGTTGTGTCTCCGCATTTGTTGACAAGAAGCATCTAATCAGAGTTGGGCCAATACCGATATTAGCATCTGAAATACGTGCCGATGCTGTCAAAGATTGGGATCGGCGAGTATTTTTGTCTAAACACCATCCAATACCACGGAAATGGAATCCTAATTCTTATTTTCCTGCCCAACCCCACCAACACCACCTCACACAGACACAGGAAGTTACGCAATCTTGCATGACGTTTGTTTGGAGTAGGTAGGCGGAAAAGCAGCAGCTGTCACTGTTTGTGCTAACATTTAACATTAGCGTTATGTCATCAGCTTGGCGACATTACTCATTAGAAAATCCCACTAGCAAAACAGCAAAATACCTAGTATGTAGTACTGAAGTTTCCAGAGGTGGCACAAAAGCTATCAAATTGTAGACCAGCAACCTTGCAAAGCTTTTGGGTTGCCATCACATGAAAGAGCACAAGGAGTTTGTTACCATTATGTAATGTGCAGTATATCAGCACAAAGCTTCTCAGCTTTCAGAATGCGTTGGACTTATGTCAAAAGTGTAATTGGTCGAAGAGTTACAGCATCTGGTTAAAGGAAAAGCACAATGAGCCGCAGCAACAACAAACTGGCAAATGCTTTTAATAAGGAGAAATTGCAAAAGAGAGCCAGAAAGCCACCGCAATAACAGAGAAAGAATTTATTTTCCTGGTTGTGCAGCCCGTCTGCTGTGAAAAACGTTCAGTTCCAAGATTTTTTTCAATAGAGATTCTTTGATTTGAGTTTATCTACTCGATAATTAAAAAAGGTTCTGTGGCAATCATTGTTTTCATGTGTTAGCTCATGTTTTATAGTTTACCCTACGCTCGCCCAATGAATACTACTAACAACAATATCCTACATCAAAGTCTAAAATAAATTTAATTCATCTAAATGATAAATTTAATAGACCCTTAATAAGATTAACACAGGTATCGGATTGGTTTTCGGTATCGGCAGATACCTAAACCACTCGAATCGGAATCAGTATCGGACAAAAAAAATGGTATCGGAAGATCCCTACATATAATTAAATTAAACAACTTAATTTTCCTACATTACTAATAAGAAGTCAACTTAAATAAGTTCAGGTGTCAGAAACCGCTGTAGTAGAAGTGCATCCAGCCTGGTTTGTCCCTTTCTTGTGCCCTAAAAAATATTTCTGTGGTTGTTTGTGCTACACATTTTTCGTCATTTAGTCTGTTTGCTGTTGTTCTGAGTATTTCCAGTGCATGTGGTGTCAAACACATAAAGTTATTTACTTGTATTGCAGCATATTCATGCAGTTTTTAGGTATTTTCCTAAACCACAGTTTGTGTTGATCTCTTTCAACCACTGTTCTGTGGTTGCTGGTCTCCCTGTGTCCATCAATATTTCCCTCCTGATTACAGAGGAAAATAAAACTTGGTGTAGAAAGAAACAAATACAACACTACTGTGTTTGTAACACAGCCATAATGTAGAAGTTCCATCATCACTCTCCATTTTATTAAAACTGCAGCAGCCAAAATAAATGAATAAAATCAAGTAACAAAATAATTCATGTGGCTGATGAATGTTATATTCTATAATAAAATTTTACTTGCTTAATCAACGGCCTTTATGACAAAGCATCTGTCTCCTTGGTTTCCCCTCTTACTAAACAGTTTTGTTTCGCTCCTGCTGTAGCGTGTACAGTGTTAGATGGGGATTATATTTGTGCTGCTTATGCAGTCGTTTATTTCTGTCATGTCTGCTGTTTATATGTTGCTTGTCTGTTGTGATTTTTTGTCTGCCACTTGAATTTAGGGCATGATGGTAGCTTGTAGTTCTCATCAAACGCTTCTGCTCTGTGTTCTCACTCATGCCATTTTTTTGCATCTGCCTGAGCACAGGATGAAAAAGGGGTAACCTTTAACTAGACTCAAATTTATTGGTGTGTTCATCAGTGTTTATTCATATCTTTGTTGTTGATATGTTTATAATATCTGTGTCTTTTTATAGTTTGTGGTACTGTATCCATTATCATTTTTTATTAGTGAATACAGTAAAATAGACAGCAGGAAACCATTAAAAATCACCAAAATATCTTTCCTTTTAACTCCAGTGGAGATGCAGGGGAGGATGCCGGTGACCTAGACTTTAGTGCGCTACTCAAGAAAAGGTAAGACACCTTTCAGAAACACACTTTTTAAACTTCTTTGGTCTCAAACTTTGATTCTCTGTCTGGTTTAACGCTTACATTCAGAAAGGAGAAGAAACCAGAAGAGCCAAAAGAGGACGTGGATGTATGGGATATATTAAAGGAAGCCAAGCCCTGCGACTTCGAGAAGATTGCCTTTCAGTATGGTATCACAGACCTGAGGGGCATGCTGAAGAGACTGAAGAAGATGAGGGCGGAGCCCAAGAAGAGTGACGGTGAGGAGGAGCATGGTAGAGGCAGGAGAGATGTTACAGGGATAAACTGTGCACAAGGAGTGAGACGGCCGAGAGGAAACGAGATCTCTTTGATGCAGCAGGTTGTAAATACTAGCAGCGTATAAAAGGCCTCGGGGGAGAAGTTATATAGCCGGGACGACAGGTGGAATGTATAGTAGCCTATGATTGCTGCCGGTTTGCTCTGGCGGGTTATGTGGCTATTAAAGCAGAGGTTGCTCAAACCCTAATATGTAACTTTCTTGTCAGCTTTCCTGACGAAGTTGGACTCGGCTTACTCAGTGGACAAGGGCAGAAAGATCCACCTCACGTTGGAAGTGGCTGACCCCAACGCCCAAGTCAAGTGGCTTAAAAATGGACAGGAAATCAAACCATCTGCCAAGTGAGCCACAGCATAGTGTGTCTGTATGTACATTAATACTACTGAGGGGAAAGACAGGTTTATTCAGTCAGATGTTTGATGACAACTGGTCCAAAGAAAAGAAACAGATGCAGAATAAAGCTGGTGACATTTATACATTATTGATAATATTACCATTGTTTTAATTCCCTTTGACACGGTATACAAAACTATACTGTCCTTATGACATTTTGTGCTGCAAGTATTTTCTGAAAAGTGCTTAAAAGTAACAAGCTTTAAATGTAGGACTCCTAGAGAATGTATAAAAGTTAATGGAACCCCACTGACAGCTGCTAGGGGCGCATTCCAAAATATGACCTCCATTTATAAAAAACACAAAAACGTCTCCCATGAAATCCAGGGCCTATATGTTTTCAGCTTTGTTTCATATGTGCTAAATTCACTCCTGATCAGTTTGCTGGTGGTCATTTTGAAAATAATTACCAAAGTCAACGGATAAATGGCCTCAAAGACACATAAGTTGGGTCAAGTTGGTCAAGTTCACCTTTTTGTCCAAATATGGACACTTCTAACTCCAAAAAAAGGCCAAGATGGTGATCACAGTGAGCCTGTTTATATGAATACCAAAAATCTGATCGTTATCTGATCTCTGGAATTACCAGATTATTCAAGTGATCATGTAGACAACATAATCTGATTTATCATAATGGCAATTATCTATGAGAAATCAAATTAACACAGCTTGATTTCTCCCAAATACTTAGATGTCTTTTTGCATGTATACCTGTATATCTAATTTATTTATTTATTTTTTCCCATCAGTGCATATGCAAAAAATGATGTTTTTAACGGAAGACATTATAATGACAGAAGCAATGGGGGTCACAATGTGAGCGGAACACAGGAAGTCAGAGTTAGAGGGCAATAACAACATTTTCCCTCGTTAATACTTGAAAGAAATGCTTTTAAAACAAAAATAAATGATGCTGATGAGTAAGTTAAACAAAAATAAGATAGAAATAAATCTTTTTAAAGTGATAAAATAATTGAACTACATATTAATATAAGATTATTCCCATCTATTAAATGGAAAAATAAAAAAATAACACAATATGTAAAAGTAATATGATGAATATAATAAAACACAATGCGCGATTGCCTGCATTAAACCAGTATAATATTAATTCAAAGCTTCATCGTCACTATCAGTAGCAGCATCATCATGACATCGGGACATCTGATAGGCTACCATAATCATGTGACACAAGGAAAACACTGTGGCTTCGCACACAGTTTTATTGCTTAAAACTCTCAGAAGTGAAAACAAATGTTTTGTATCGGCCTGTGATATCTCCATATTCAAAAAAGTATCGAATCCTATATTTTGACTGGCTGATATGGGAGTATTGACTCCAGAGTATCGATATGCCCATCCCTAGTCAGAATCTAAACAAAGAAAACATTTGCATGTCGTCTGTTTTGCAGGCTTATTAGCTACCAAACTAGCACAGCTAAAGCTTAGACTGAGCCATGTTCAACAAAGTCCAGTTTTTTTCAAAATAACAGGAAGTTTGAATTTCAAATCACTTCGTACGAATATATTCTGAAAGAAATCTGATAATGGAACTGAGAAATGTGGACCAGGGTATTCCGACTATTGCATTTCTGAAGTGCATGTAGACCCGTCAAATCTGATTATTAGTTTTCTTATTACTCCCATTTATCGGAGTTTGATGGTCATGTAAATGGGCCCAGTGGCTCCATTCCATTCCAATATACAGTCTACAGCTGAAATAAACAGGAAATATACAGGAAATAAAATATCTTGCATGAACAATGTTTTCCATTTAGTATATGAGAACTGGATTTCTTATCAGAATATCCCTCTTACATGTTTGCTAGAATTTTGAAGTACAAAGGAAGGCATTTACAAGTTGATCAAGAACAATTTTGGGTTCATCAGAGTATATTTTATGACAGTAGCTGCTCAGGGACGCATTGTTCCAGCAGTATATAGTGCACTGATGTCTTGACAAAGGATTAAATTAAAACTTTATTGGAACAGCTCTGACTCTGGTACATATCTAACATGAGATATATGTTAGTTTTGAGGCCCTTTAGCCCACCGGGCTTTACCCAGTGTCTTCATCGCCTTCTGCTATGCTCTTTTCCCCCTCCTCCTTCAAAGACTTCTTTTGGTGTTTTATTGAAGAGGGTACAGCTGTTGCCAGTGGTATTTTTTCAGTGTCTCCACCATCTGCTATTTTGAGAATCTTCATGCTGTTCATAAAAAGTAATGCAGTGCCCTTCCTGTTATGATTAAGAGTGTTAGTATGGGAGAGGAGACTTTTATTTAGCTCTGAACTGAGCCTCTAAGGAGGACTTTCCAGTCTTTGCTCTGAGACCGTTGAGCCCTAACAAGACTAAAAGTCTTTGGGATTAGGATATTTCCCATATAACCCTAGTCTTCTTTGCAGTATTTCCTGCAAACTACTGATGTGGCTGATATTAACCAAAACTAGGCCAACAATGTATTTGTACTCATCAAATACACAGAAAAATCGAAGTCTTTAGTGTGACCATCTGAGATTTATCAGCTAACACTGGAGACATGTACCACAGAAAACGAAAGGAGGAAACAGTTGTTGAGCTTTATATCCTTTAAATTAGACAATTGCTAGAAGAAAATCTGAGAGAAAAGGAAGAGACAGTTACCATGGGGATTTCTTTTGAAAAATTAAAATGATTTGAAAATATTTATGACTGCTCCAAAATACAAAGTAACCAGATTACTGAGATGATAACATGAGTTTGGTGTGGTTAACAAGGGTACAACATACATACATTTTTCTGGGATAGGTTCTTAAAAACGTGGAGTCCCACAGCAGCAATTGCGTCTTTTTATGAAAAAGATTTAATCCTACAACGTCTAAACTTTGTAACTATTCATCTAAGTTAGTGATGTGACTGCCCACAGCTCGTAACCATGGTAATTTTCATCCATCACTGCCTTCCAATGCACGATTGCAGCACTGCCTTTTGACAACTGCCTCTATATTTGCACAGTAAACTAAATGTATATGTGTGGGAGTTTTGTGTGTGCGCCACTCTGAAGGTCTTTCACAAAAAGCGAGGATTCTTACTGTAAAGGCTGAGTCACTGTTGTCGTCAGGCCCTGTGTGTCTGATTTTGCCCTATTTGCTGAAGTCATAGTTTCATTATGCTCTCTTTTTTGCCTCCCTCACTCTCTCACTTCTCTCATTGTTGTTTATGCGCCTTGTATAATCTTCCCACATCATCCCTGTGCGTGCAGGTATGTATTTGAGAGCGTGGGCAACAAGCGGACACTCACTATCAACAAGTGCAACCTGTCGGATGACGCAGCATACGAGTGCGTGATTGGGGAGGAGAAGTGCTTCACCGAGGTTTTTGTCAAAGGTATATGAGTCACTGTCTTCGGAGGAATCCGTCTTTCAGGAGGAAGAGGTTTTTCTGCTCGGCTTAGCAAATACTGTCATTTGTGCGTTAAGAGACTTGTCAGCTCTGCTCCCTTATGTGTCTGTGGTGTTGTCTGTTTATATCAGTGCGTTTTATGTCACACACAGCAACAAACATTATTCTGTGTTCTGCTCACTCATTTTTAATGGGAGCATGGCGAGAAAATGAGTGAATGCGGTGTTTATTTTCATGTATTTTTGCTGCATGCATGAATATGCTGATATACATAGAGTTTGAGTGATTTATGTCATTTTCATTACTTCAATTGTTCAAACTAAGATTATGAGAAATATTCTTCTATAATGTGTTAGTAGCTTAATAGATGCATTACATTATATTATTGTTAGGAAAAAAACTCCTGATGAACGACAGACACCCAGATCAGTGAGAAAGCAAAAAAGATTTTTTTACTTGCAAGGAGTTCAAATCAGCCAGGAGACACAAGTTGAACTGAGGTTTCAGTCAAAACAGCACCTCTTTATACACACCCCCATCCTTTGTTTATTTCAAAGTATACAATCCCCCTTTTTGACCATGTGTTAGACCCCCAGGGTGAGGTGACCAGATAGGCAGGAAGGCCATAAAGTCCTTTACAGCTGCACTTAGGAAAGTAAACATCCACAAACAGTTCTGGTCCGAAGTCATTCAAGGGCCACAATATCATAGATACAAGATTTTCCCATCAATTATATTATCCATCCATTTTCTGTACCGCTTAATCCATGCACGGTCGCAGGTGGGCTGGAGCCTATCCCAGCAAGTATCAGGCGAGAGGCAGGGTACACCCTGGACAGGTCGCCAGTCT
>JBBBVU010000022.1:21517977-21535045 GCA_037177055.1 Atherinosoma microstoma | reverse complement strand
TTATATTATATTATATTATATTATATTATATTATATTATATTATATTATATTATATTATATTATATTATATTATATCGGATTGAGCATGGCCTAACTGCTTTATGTCTGTCATGTTTCTTCAGTGTCTGTTTTAATAAATGTAACTGGGTCTTGTGCTTCTATTTTAATCTTGAGCTCTACTCTGTGTGGTTACCGCTGCCCATTCTGCTTTTTTCTTAATCAGAAGCCGAACTTGAGGGTGGCATGCTCAGCACAGACACCAGTCCTATGCAGCTAAATTGTGTGTCTGCATGTGCGCTGACAAGTATTTGTGTCCATGAAAATAATATTCATGCAAATGTGCCTTTCACTGCTGATTCATCTTGACATTAGTGAGGGCAGTGGGGAGTTTGGCAGATGACAGCCAGTCAAAACTAGCAATCACAGCGTGTTGCATTGTGGTATGAAATGATTATTTGGTGAACAAGTTTCCCACAAACACAACATCAATGGTAGCAGTTACAGAGCTTTGTGGAATAAGTGGAATAAATACATTTCTCTTAGGGGTTTTTTCACAATTGGTGGGGATGTAGATAAACAATACAAAAGGATGGGAAAAGAAAGTTGACTAAAGTTGATTGTAATATGCAAGTCTCCATACAATTCTAATCAATAAGGACAATTTTAACATAGGAAGATGTTTTATAGATTCAAGAAAATGGAAAACAGGTAGGCTATGATTAATTTCAACAAAAGAAAATTAACAGATTTATACAGGAAAGCTGCACACTAATAGTTTTCACCGATAAGATTAATTTCCCATTGTTTCTTTATTGGTATAGACGCCAGTTTACAAAGCTAGCTAAAACCTGGCTAGCAACAAAGCAGGCTAGCTAGCTAATAACTTGATTTTTTTTAAACTAGCAATTGCTGGGCTAAAACTTTTAAGTTATTAAATTGCACCGTGGTATCTAAAGCTGATGCAATTTATAACCAAAAGCCTTACTCACAATAATTGGTAAAAATTAGGTGTTAAAAATGTTTTTCAAAACATCTGAAGTAGCTAACCTGTTGTAAAAATTGCTAGCTGTTTAGCTAGCATTCCACAATCATTAAATCACTAAGTGGCATCTCTGTGATCCCAGATTGTATTACAATGGAATAATATAACAACTAATAATCAATACAGATAATATTTTGTAAACTTAAATAGGCCCTTTTTGTTGTAATAACTGGGTTGCCCAGCCTTTTTACATCTCTGGAAACTAGACATCTGTATGAACTGTAGCTAAGTAGTGTATGTATTTGAATTTTTTTATGCTCGAATAAATAAAAGGACATATCAAATCCACCTGCTGTTCTTCTAAGAAACCCACACATCCCCCCCAAAGTTGTTCATGGATGTGTCCCAAAAAATGTAATCAAACAGAAACATTAAAAAAAGTACATTAATAAAATGCACAAATAAAAAGAAAGAAACCATGCAATGTGGAGGGAGACGTGTATTTTCGGGATTCAGAAATGCAAAATGGCAACATATTGTCATTGTGACTGAGCTGTCCCAGCAACGGATTGAGAAAAGCTGAAAGAATGGACAGATGGGAAAATAATAAGCAAGTAACTGAGCCCAAGCAACCCACAAGTTAAGTTTCATCCACTGACAACATATGGCCCAGCATGAGCAATTGATGTGTTTACTGTACCCCTAACTACCCAGTATTTTGACCCAGCATGATAAAGTCATTTCTGTCTTTAGTCATTTTTCCACTGAGCAGAATTTAAAGTGTGGTATCTACCCTCAGTTCTAAACTGGTTGCATGTGTAGGTCTGTATTTATAAAATGAATTATATATATTTTTGGTTTTAATATGAACAAACCATAAGTTGCACAGGAGACATCAAACTCATCTCATGAAGCCTTTGTGAGGCCTGCAGTCATATTGTCCATGTTTCTGTGGTGCTGTGACTGTGGCTCAGAGTTTGTGGGCTCACCAGCTGAGGGAATAGAGATGTCTGGAGGGGCACTGGATGCTGAAGATGACAAATAGCTGAAGCTAGCAGAGCATCAAGCATCACACCATGTGGTTACACAATGTGACTCCCACCACCTCAGGAGACTAGACTATATATGTTTGGGGGCTTTGAAAAGTACTTCAGGAGTATATTGTGATGCTATTCCAGTGCAAATTAAGGTTTACATGTTCTCTACACTATCCTCCTGACAACATAAAACTGGAGGTAGAGCACATGATGAATGTCAACGTCACTTTAACAACTGCAAATATTTCAATGACATCAGCTGTGTGTGTCAGCTTCAAAATTTGGGATTCTTTTTAAAATTAATGACTCAGAACTATCCATTTGTCCTTAGAGCCTCCAGTCACCATCACCAAACTGCTGGATGATGTTCATACAGTGGCGGGTGAGAAGGTGGAGTTTGAAGTGGAGGTGTCTGAGGATGGAGCCAACGTCAAATGGTGAGCTGATGTGCTCTTGCAGTAAGTTCAGTGGTATTAATCATATGAGCAGGAAATTCATGGTGAGACTTTCATATCCAGCCTACAAATAAAACACCTAAAAACATTTATTTGTGTAATATAAAAAGGAAATTAATTTAAAAAATGCTACAGCCAAATTTTGAATATTTAAGTTAATGCTTCATATTATTTCAACATTTATTCTTATGACCAGAGTTCGAATTACATGGGGGCTTTTGGGGGAGCCTATTTCTCCGGGCAAGCACCACAGCTATCCAAGTCACATGCACATGGTTATATTAGTGCACGGCAACACAGACAAAAGGCAAGGCATGGCAAGTTTGTTTAGAAAGTGTATTTCATTCATAAAAGCAATGTGCTTTACATAAAAGAAAGAACATATAAAGAGAAATACACACAGTAAAACTGTTCAAATTCTATTAAGGCATAACTAAAAGGGTGTGCAAAAATCTATATAGATTATATAAGATTATATAGAATAACCAACAACAGTCTATAAGTTAAAAGATACAGTGCAGATTTCATGCAAAGACACATGAGAAACCTGGATTTGAAAGTTTTCACATTTGGTTAAAGTTTAATCACCACAGGCATAAAAACACAAAAACAGGGTTTTTCTGCTACTACTGTATACAGTTGATGCATATCAGAAAATTCTTACATAAAATAATGCAAGAATTCAATTAGTTTAATGACGGCAAACAAAAAACAACATACCCAGAGATTAATGAACAACAAATCACTTGATAAAATACCTGAACAATAATTAACTTAAATAAACCACACATTGAAATAAATCAGCTGTCTGCAGCCATTTAGCGATATTCTTCTCTGTTGCTTTGCTGTTTATGCTCATTAACCTTTCATTTTCCTTTTATTTTTTCCACAAGGATTGCAGCAAAAATTTAAAGTTGAATAAGTTATTTTAACAACCCCCAAAAAGCAAGCTAATGAAGTGATTGCTGAGTGGGCGGCTCAGGGGGCACACAACGGTTTTCTACACTCAGAAACCTACTGATCCATTCAATAACATACCACAAATGAATGGTATGGTTGGCTACGCAAATCCAATAATTCGAGTACACACTGGCACGCATGAATGGTCACAGAAGGAATCAATGCAAAATCATCTCAAATAGTAAATAAATATGTTCAGGAAATTTTATGTAATAAATAACGCTGACAAATTCAAATTTTTTACTTGAATAACTAGCAGAAACCTTATAATGAAATGAAATACAACCTGAAAGTGGACTATTTTTTAGAGATTACCTATAGTATCTCCGGTGAGTGTTTTCAAAGGAGCTCATCGGCTTTTTAGGGAAGCCGAGCTCCCCTCAGCCCCCCCATAATTCCAGCTGATGACCGTTTATGAGCTTTAATCAAGTAGACTGGAAAGTTTCTTCATTGGAAAACAGTTTTCATGACCAAACGGCACCGATCAAACACATTATTACGTTTGCATAAAAAAGGTTTCTTTTTTATTCTTACTTTTATTCTGAATGCATGCAGCGCCCACGGTAATATTTGCTGAAATACTCATCTATTGCATTATTTTTATGAGTACAAAAGCCCTCCTATCCCTGAGAGATGTGCAATGAATCAGACTCTCTTTGGCCTAATCAGACAAGCAGACGTCCTCCTATAAGTCATTATAGATAAACATGTAAATCTAATAGTAATAAAAATAATGTTAAAATTGGTTCAAAAGTGTGTGTTTGGACAATGTTTATTTTGAATTACATTACTTATAATCATAATGCTGAAGGTGCTTTCTGCCTTTAGGGTAGTCAAATTTGTAACTTGTACTTTTACTTGAATATTTTAGTGGTAACTACATGTTTTGAATGAATTGAAAGTGATTTATACAGCTGCTCCCTTCTCTTGTGTTCATGTGCAAAATGGATCAGTTAAGTGCGGCCTACTCCATTAGAGAAGAGGTTGTTGTAAAGGAGAGCTGTTAAGGATATAACAAAGTTATTACAACAAAAAGCAACAGTTATGCTGCAAACAAGGCAAAAGAAAAGTGTTGGCAGAAAATTGTTAATTGTGCAAATAAGTAAGTTAATATAGGCGATCTATTTTAACAATCAGTGCACTCTGCCCGTTAATTGTAACATAACAGCTGCACATTAGAGTACTTGAACTTTAGACATTAAAAAATTAAGTTAATTAAAATCTGACGCTGCACTTTAATGGAGAATATGTGGCAATCCCTTCTTGGTGAAATTAATTCGGCTCATTGGATTTTATCTGTGATACCGGTCGACTAATGAGCTCTATTCTATGTTCTAGAAGCAACAGCGTTGGGAAATAGTCTTGGCCGCGTATCAGGACCACAAAGAATCTATGAGATATGCATTTTTCTGCTTCATCAGCTGAAACCTTAATGCCACTGTGGTAATATAACACACAGTTTGTGCTTCTGTAATTACGCAACTTCATGCAGTGGCATTATGGATCAATAAGTTTGCCTTTATGAAAAGAATAAGCAAAATTGCGTCACTGCTTGTTGCCTATTTAAACCAAAAATGTGAAAAAAAAACCTCCTCTGGAGAAGGTTAAGCGTAAATAGTCAGCCTCGTGGCGTGTACAACTCTAGCTTTAGGTTCAACACAGCTCACTAATCTCGGAAGCCATGCAGAACGTTGCTGACATGTCAGTCAGTAGCTTTTCCTCTTTTCTCTGTGAAGTGTAATTGATGCGTGCATGTTTTTCTCCGCAGGATGAAAGATGGAGTTGAGCTGAATAGAGAAACGGCAGGTTCAAAGTACAGGTTCAAAAAGGACGGAAAGAGACACGTTTTGATCATAACTGAAGCAACTAAAGAGGATATTGGAATGTACTACGCCTTCACCAACGGGGGAGAGTCGAAGGCAGAACTCGAGGTTGAAGGTACTTAACAACACTTATTTTAAGCAACTAGGTTAATAAAAAAATATATTGGGAACCACATAAAACAAACAAAAAAAGACTTATGTCTTGATATAAATGCTGTACGCTTCAACAAGTAATGTTGACTGTTTAAATCACTGCTGTAAACTCAAACTGCAGAGGCAATTTGTCTGTAATCAGCTGCTGCTTAGAATTGACTAAAATGAAATTCCCTCTCTCTAGTTAGGAACTTAAAGAAAATTTAATCAGTATGTTGATGTTTTCCATTTTGACAAGCATGAAAAGTAATAAATTAGTCATTACTCATGTCATAATTAATATTACTTCATTAATCCCTTGTATCAGAAGTTCATCGCACTATTCGTCATACTAATTTTCTTCTACACCTCCAACACTAATATATCTGGCTTCAGCTATCAAGCTGTCTTACTTGCTGCATACTTGCAAGCCAGATGAGTCTCCTAATTGATTGTAGCGTGAGAAAATGTCTGTCTGTCCTCCTCCTTAAATGATAAGATTACAGAGGACATAGTAGACTGTCTAGTTATATTCACTGTGAATCTGATTAATAGAAATGTAAAATTGGAGCTGTATGGTTAAATAATCTGACAGCGTGTTGTCTAACCAAACAAGATTGCAGAAGCCCTTTAGGGGAAAAGATGAAAATATCACACGCACTCCAATATTTTTAGTGACGACATAAGCCATAAAAAAGTTTCTTTTAAAGGGTTGTTTCTGCTTTTTTTTTTTTTTTTTTTTTTAAATGCTAATTTTATGTCATGTTGAAAGCTTGATGAGTTCAAAGTGTAATGCTATTCTCCCGTCTGTATGGTAATTTCAAACTATCATCAAAAGCCAGTTAGCTCTAAATCCATGCCAAGCAATAATAAATAGATGACCAGAGTAACACCACTAAAAAAATGTGATGAGAACAACTGAAAATAATCACTTCTCTGCATGTTTGACCTTATTTAATAGCACATTATAAAGACATTTGATTGGCTTCTGTCTCACATTTGAAATATTTATAGTCATGAACGTAAAAAAAAAAAGATCTTTTACTTCATCTTGGGACACTTCATCCTTTCCATTTGGATTTTAAAATGTGTGCAAACGTGATTGTCCAACCAAGTAAAATGGACTAAAACATAACATTATGCAATTGGAGCTCGATTAACTCGTGCATGTGTAGTTTAACTAGACTCAATTGAATTCACAGTGGTCCAGTTGAAGTGCTAGATTAAGCTGCAAGTATTATGCAAATGATCTGTGTATGTAACCAACGACACTGTAGGAAAAAAATTGTTCGAAAAGCATGGAGTAGAAAAAATATTGCTATCTGTCAGATTCCTCTGAAAAGAAGATTATTGGCCAAATTAAGACCCGTATTACTGTGCAAGTCTGTCTGTCAGTGTGATAGAATGCAGGTGAGATTGTGCTGAAAGGGAAATATGAATGCTGCTGGGCCTGATCCAGTAAAATTGCAGTCACAAATTGCTCCAGAAAAGCACCAGGATGCTAATCTAGACATGATCCTGACATGTTGGGTTGCCACCAGATTCATGGAGATCAGTACATGTCTGAAAGAAGCCAAAAACTTTATGTTTATTGAACTTCAAAACTACGAAAACCACATACCTGGTATAAAAACCCAGAGGATGGCTTATTTGGTTTCGCACCACTATCAAATTGCATTTGATAACCAACATAGACCCACTTTTTCAGGAAGACTTAGGCCACAAGGAGTATGGTGTAGCCATATTATTATTTTTAATATATCATTTGGACATTTTGCCCACATGGAACCAGTGATTTGGGAGCCTGAAAATTGTCATATTTAAAACTGATTCCATCATGAACAAATCTGAAACACTTTTCTCTTAGCCTGCATTTGCAATCTCTGCCAAAGACTTCAACAATGGGAGATTTCAGTCTTGTGTTCGTACTGCAGAAGCTACAGAACATAAAATGGCTTTTATAGCTAAATCTTCTCCAGTACGTTCACTGTCTGCACCTAAATGCTTTAGAAAAATCGTCCCCTCCATTTACAAATGCTAAGGACAAAATTTCCTACTATACGGTCATTATAACACAAGCATTCAAGACAATTTCCACTTACTGGTCACTATTCACTCTATGCAGATGATGCATCCTTTTTCATGCGATACAGACATGAGAGTAATGTCATTCAGCTCATCTGCAGCCAAGTGAAAAAGAAAACATCCCACAGAGTCATTAATTAATCAACAGGGGTTACTTAAAAAATTCTAGTAACAAGAAAAATTTGGATTTTAAATGTTTGGTTTTCTGCAAAACCATTTCCATCCTGTATACACTGGCATTTGAGAATACTGTAAGTGAGCTGTATTGTGTCATTTTTGCAAGCCACAGTTGCTATATATGTTGCATTTCTGTCCAGATAAGGAGCTGGAGGTTCTGCAGAGCATCGCTGATCTGACAGTGAAGGCAGCTGAACAGGCTGTATTCAAGTGTGAGGTGTCTGATGAAAAAGTGACAGGAAAATGGTTTAAGGACGGCGTTGAAGTCCAGGCCAGCAATCGCCTCAAAATGACGCACATTGGAAGGTATTACCACACATCAGCCTGCAGTTGGTCTATGTTTGTATTGCAGAGAGCTGTTGTTTTAAGCCCTCCATCCGTCACGCACAGTTTCACACGTTTGAACACACATACTCGGAGTCACACGGTCATGAGCACTGTCTGCCACATGGCTTGGCAAACCATTACCAGAGGGTTTTCTTACTTGTTTGACCCATTTTTTTGGGGCGAGGCTGCAATCTGTAAGGCTCTAACCTCTAAACGCACACTTACAAACACACTCACATACAGTGGACACATCCCAAGGGTTTGGAGTTGCTCTCAGTAATCCCACCATTAGAATGGCCTGTGGCAGGAGATATGCCGAGGCGACTGCGGTCACACAAGGTGAAAACTATTTAGTATGTTTCTCAGTCTGCAATATTGCCTCATGGAGTATGTTGCCAGGGCAACTGTCTTTTGCATAAATGCAGGTCATACAGTTACTAGCGTTGTCTCCTTGGTAACATCTGGTAACGTCTCCAGGACCCACAAGCTGACGATTGATGATGTAAAGCCTTCAGACGCAGGAGATTATACCTTTGTCCCGGATGGCTACGCAATTTCTCTTTCAGCCAAACTCAACTTCCTGGGTGAGAGCGATGCACACATAAAATATGAAGCATTTCAGAGTTTTTTTTTTATCATTAACTTATCGCAACAACACTTTAAAAGAGACTTGTTTGTGTGTTTTTCTCCTTAGAAATTAAGATCGAATATGTTCCCAGACAAGGTAAATGTTTTATTTATGTTTTCTTTAAAAATAAATAAATAAATATATTATTCATCTTCTTAAATGAGAATAAATGTTATTTGAATGTTCTGACATTCTATAATGTTTCTATGGCCGGATATCAGCATTATTCCCGATTTCTTTATCGTGTCTTATTATTGGGTTGGTGGGAAATTCATTGGAACATTTTAAATGATCTTTCTCTTCATCACTTGAAAGATCCTCCCAAAATCCACCTGGACACGAGCGGCACTGGCAGCAAGAACACCATCACCGTGGTGGCTGGAAACAAACTTCGCCTCGACGTTGAGATCACAGGAGAGCCGGCCCCCGTCGTCTGCTGGATGAAAGGAGACCAAGTGAGAAAGAATGGAGAGGATTCTCATTGCTCACCTCTGACACAATCAAACACACGTCTGATACTGTCCGAGTGTGTGCGTCAGTGAGACCATCCAGCTGTTAGTGGCTGGGAAAAATGAAACGTACTCTGCTCTGTAGAGTGGGAGTGCTGAGTCACCTGTCGCAATGTGATACCATCCCCTTCAGCGATGTCTCTCCATTCTGTCGTGCCCTTTGTGGTAGGTGGTGTCTGAGGCCGAGGGACGAGTCCGTGTGGAGACCAGGAAGACCCTGAGCAGCTTCGTGATAGAGGGGGCGGAGAAAGAAGATGAGGGCTACTACACCATCAGCGTGACTAACCCTGCTGGCGAGGACAAGGCTGAACTTTTTGTCAAGATTGTGGGTCAGTGGCTTTTTCTCACTTTTGCCTTTTTCTTCTTTCAGTCCTCTTTCTGTCTTTGTTCCCTCTCCAGTGGCGTACCCAGGAAATTTTTAATGGGGTGGCCAAGATAAGACAAGAGTTGACGTGGTCAACAGATTAGATCATTATTAACTTTGGTTAAAATCAGTGTGTGGATACAGGGATTAAAACAGCTTAATAAAACAAAGTTTATAGAAATTCAGAGAATATTACTCAACATGTTAACTTTAAAAAGAGCTAGTTGGTAATACCCAACCAGCATGTCCATGTGCCCACAAGGGTTGAATACGAGCCATGTGGGTACTGTGTGGGCATGGGCTTGAACCGTTAAAATGTTGCAGGTCCCATCTGGTTTCAGTTACATTGGCCCCGTGTGGGCTGGCTGTATGAGCCCCATAAGGGATGTAGGTGGGCTAAGTGGGCATGGACATAAACAGGGCAAATTTAGGGGCAAACATGGGCCCTCACCAAGTTGAGCGCCAGCTGAAACCCATTCAGAACCAACTTGAAACCCATATGATCAAACACAGGTGAGGCAACCGTGAAAACTGCCGACAAATCCACTTGGGACACTTATCTGCAGCCTAAGTTAAACCCTTATCAGCCCCACATGGACATGCTCACTGGGTTACAAGCCCAAAACGTCCGTTATCTTGCAGAGGAAAGAAAGGCTTTAAACATTACTACACAGAAAGTCCAATGATCAACCAATAAATACAAGTACAGCTCTTCTAGTAGCTGCTAGAATCTACTGGCTGAAGTTTGGATCTGTTATCAACCACACCCTCAAACCCCACCTCCTTCGTACTGTGCCCGCCCATACGTAATACACGGGTTAGCCACATATATAACACTGGCTCCTTTAAACAAATACATCTATAACATTTGCTGTGACCCTCTATCATTAATTCAGAATTATATTTCATGTATTGTTATTTAATTTATAAGTTACTTTATCAAATAAGAGCAACCCAAAGTTCTTTACAAAGCGATCACAATGACCACAGTCAATGAAATTTGATCTAACCCCCCCATGTTGCATATCCAAACATGCTGTAATTGTTAGAAACACTTGGGCCGTCCATCCAGTGGCGACTATTTAAATCACATCTGCACACTCTTTAACTTAGGGACACTTCCTCACGCTCCCAGTCCAATGTTCGATCTCATTTTTGTCTATGTGCTTCATCCTTTCTCACTTTCCATTTCCAACTGTAACCTGCCTCTCCAGATGTGCCCAACCCTCCTGAGAATGTCAAATGCACATCAGTTGGCGAGGACTGTGCTGTGATCACATGGGACCCTCCTTCATTTGACGGTGGAGTTCCTGTTAAAGGTACCCTTGAAACATGCAGCATCTAAAGCTCACATCTGATGTCTTCCTCCCAGGAGGAAACTGTAGTTTTAGAGTATTTGTTTATTCCAAAAATAATATTTTCACACGAGACATTTTTTCTGGCTTTGTGTGCTTCCTGCAGGATATCTGATGGAGAGGAAGAAGATGGGCTCACCCAGATGGACAAAGCTAAACTTTGATGTTTATGAGTCCACCACATATGAAGCTAAGAAGATGATTGAAGGCGTGCTCTATGAAATGAGAGTATATGCTGTCAACGGCATTGGCATCTCTCAGCCCAGTGAAAACTCCAAGCCCTTCATGCCCATTGGTGCGTTGCCATATGTCATTAGCAGAACGGTTAATTAACCAAGGCTTTTCACACAATGCTCATTTTTAGGCAGCTTAACCTGGCTTCCCATCCCATTTACACCGGGTATTAACGTATTAATTATCTCTCGTTTCACCCAGCCCCCACCAGCGAGCCCACTCGTCTCATGGTGGAAGATGTGACAGACACTACCTGTGCACTCAAGTGGCGACCTCCAGAGAAAATTGGAGCAGGCGGCATCGATGGTTACATCATTGAGTACTGCATAGAAGGAAGTAAATATCTGTTTCATTTTAAGGCATTACAGCAGATTTATGAAGTAAATCAACATGTTAGATCATCATGAAATCATATTCTGAGCAGAAAACCACCTTTTTCTCAGCCACGTGCAAGTTTAAACCTCTTTGTGTCAGTTTTTAGCTTGGTGAGCATTGCAACACGAGCAATTAGCTATTTATATCTAGACCCTGATTACCTTAGCAGAGATTGTCCCTGATTTTCTGATCTCTTGCTCCTGTAGGTGACCAGTGGGTGCAGGCTAATGAGGAAACAGTGACAAAGAACCAGTACAGGGTGAAGGAGCTCCCGTCTGGGGAGAAGATGCTGTTCAGAGTTATGGCTGTTAACATCGCGGGACGAAGCCCCCCCGCCACTCTTTCTCAGGCCGTCACCATCCGAGAGATTACAGGTCAGAGACGAACTTTAACTGTGGGGTCTAAATCTAATAAACTTGAAAAAATTCATCTTTAGATAATAAACATAAGATCATGAAAATGATTTCTACATGATTCTTTTGTTGTATTTTAACATTAAACAATTCTGTTATTCCAAACTTAATGTACTTGGGTCAAACCAACTTAATAAATTGATGATGATTCAACTTATTTACTGCCACATTTAATTCAACTGGCTGAATTTACAATGCTTTGGTCCAACTCAATTCAGTAGCTTTTTTTTTCTCAACTAATGTGCAATATTTTATACCATCTTAATTTGACAGAGTTGATCTATATTTTACAATATTAAAATTATGTATATATATTTTCAAAATATTTTTGAATTAATTCGTTCAACTAATGTAAATTAAGTTAGTAAGTAATTAATCACATGGCCCTTCAAAGACTTATTCATTTAGTGTGTAAAAATGTTCTTATTTGTATGTGTTAGAAAGCTAACATGGCAATAACAGACAGCTTAATAACAACAAAAAAACTGTGACCAAATATTGCTGAAAATGACAAACTGAGGATGTTTTTGTCCATAATTTAGCTTTCATTGAGACAGATGACAACAGATCTGCATAACTGTTGTGTTTTCATTGTTTTTTTATCTTTTATCTCATTTTAATTCTCAGAAATATTTTAGAAAAACACTTAAAACCTGTATTGAAGGTATTTTACGGTACTGTGTATACAATTGTAGATTATTCATTCATTTCTTTTTACATACTTTTTGTGTACTAAGGTTTGTTGTACCCCATGCAATGATAATAAAGCTTCATCAAACGTTTGCGCAGGCCTTTTCCCAAGATGGTTAGAAATCTTGCATGAACTTATGACATCGTGAGACTTTCCGTCTTAAAGACCCTCATGTTAGATTAAATCATCTTATCTCAACATGACTGAAAGAAAAAAGTCTTAAGTTGTTGACGTTCAAACAAATTGCGTACAAATTTATTCAAATTACATCTAAGACTCTTGTAAAAATCAAAACCTGTTTAATTTTTTACAGTGTTTTTCAGTGTTTTACGAAGAGTTGCAACCAGTGTGAAGGTGCTTCACGGGTGTTACCGCCCCCCGACTACTTGGCCGTTAGTTATCCATGGCCAAGCAGTCGTGCTTTCTGGCACCTTTTAAACTAATTTAACTTCAAGTGGTGAGGAAACTCAATTATACTGCATTCAGTTTTCCAGTTCAGCAAAGTAAAAACTAGCATCTCTCTAAATATGTGGAATCAACTTAATCATTATAGTTCATTTGAAGACCTGCTGTTTCGCTTTCTTTAGTCTAAGAAAGAATAATTCACCCGCGTTTTTCCATATGATGATAATTCATATCCCAAGCAATACGCCAAACATATAAGGTGTACATTTCCTTTCTCTTTCCTCCCCCACATCACCCACTCTTTCACAAATTTGACTAATCTTTTCTTTGTCTACCTAACAGAGAATCCAAAGATCCGCATTCCTCGCAATCTGAGATCTAAGCTCATCAAACCCGTGGGTGAGAAGGTGAACCTGGTGATCCCCTTCCAGGTTGGTCCAAGTCTGGCTTTTTTAATTCTACACGTACAATATTTGCAGGAGCAGTGTGAACAATACAAGATGCTTCGAGGTGCTTTTCAGGTTGACCTTGTACTAGGTGCTTCAATCAGACTCACCTACACCTAATTATTATATTTATTGGTATTTGGACATGCTATACAAACATAAGCAACAAAAGGCAGCCAGTTGTTGTTTTCTTATGTTTGTATAGCATGTCCAAACGCATTTGGCTTGTGTGTTTTAGATAAGAGCAAGAACTAAGTACTCAGAATCCCCCAATGGCTGCAATCTGACAGAGCATTTTCTCTTCCCCTGGAATTCAAATCGGCTCTCTAAATGTTGTTCTTAACAGAGAGAGCGAGCGCTTAAAGGGCACGGGGAGAACTATAGCATCTGACAGCAACTTGCAAATTATGACACTGGTGAAAAGAAGCTAACCACAAGCAGCAAAGGGGAGCCCCTTGTAAATACAAACAGACAGGAAGAAAGTGAGCTACCCCGGGAAAGAGAAGGTGAAACGCTGGTTCTGAGGGAGAAAATGGAGCTAGAAGTCGCTCGGTTTTCTTAAAGGGTTATTGAATTATTTTTGTTGATTGCGTCTCCTCGCTGCTTCCACCTTTAGGGAAAGCCTCGCCCTATTGTGACCTGGTATAAAGACGATGTTCTCCTTGAGGACAAAAGCGTGGGAACTCGCACCAGCGAGGTGGACACCATCCTCTTCATTCGCTCTGCAGAGAGAAGCCACTCTGGAAAATACACTCTGACTGTTCAGATCGAGAACATGTCCGACAGCGCTGACATACACATCCAGATTGTAGGTCAGTCCCGCAAACTCATGGCTTCTGAGTGATGCTCCAAATCTGTGGCCACGTCTGGATATTAAGCATGTCAACTGTGCATGAGCCAGGAAATTAAAAACAGCTCTTTAGTGATGCTGTTTTCATGCGTGAGGCCTGATTTGGGAAAAGGTGGTTGGAGGAGAGTCACCCAAGTTTCCATTTTCCTTTCCTAAATCCCATGCATGGAATTAGCCGACTCCACCTGTATAAGCTGCGGCTGCAGAAAGCATAAACTGTTGCATGTTCTCTCATAAAGATTAGAAGACCACGCATGTTCATGGACTCTAAAAGGCACGTGGTTAATAACCTGTTTGGAAGAAGATGATGGTTTGGGCTTAAATCTGTGACATGTCAAGATTTTTTCTTAAATTTGATGATAATTCCTCGTTTCACACTCCGAGGGGATCTGTGACTCAAAGTAGCAAATCATCAAAGAGCTCATTCCCCTTCTCCCACATAATCCCGGCTCCTGCACTGCCACTGCGGCCGCCAGCTCATTCCTCAGTTTACGGCTCCCTCTTTGGGGTCGGGGGGGTGGGGGATTCCGGGTGGATTATTTAACGGGGCTCTGCTGAGATTATTTGCATGTAGACTCGGATCAGATTTGGATTTTGAGGGCTACTCTGTCACATACTCTGCTGAGAAGGTTGAGCTAATGAGAGGCTCTGATCAACCCCCCCCCCATCCCTGTACCGTTTGAGCAGAAGGGATAAAGCTGTACTGCTCAGCATTGGCACTGTACTCCGCAGAGCAAGATTGATGACAAATACTTTACAATGTTGTACAGTATTTCTGCGCTTCGCTGTGCATCATGTGGACCACACAGCAGAAGCTTCTCTGCAATCCAGCCATGCAAACCTGAAGCCTCTGTTTCTTTGTCAGCTCTGTACCAACCGTTTCTCTAATGATGTATTCAGCTATCACCGGCGTCCTTTGTCTTATGCTCTGCTAATCTGTCAATCTTTCTAATCTGTCTAATCTCTTCTGCTTCGAGTGTTGATTTCTTTCTCTCCGTGGGATTTCCCTGCTCCAGATCCGTTTGTACCTTTCTCCCTCCCCTCTCTACCTCTAAGAGCCTCTCGGCAGCATTTATATCTAGGCGGGGATGAGAGTTATCTCAGCTGGCTCGGCGTGCATTAAACGCTCTTTTCATTACAACTGAGCTGTGCATTCGAACAAACCTGTCTGGTTTCCCCACGAAAATTCATCTTAACTCTGTCTTTCTAAAATCCTATCAGAAAAGCCCGGTCCGCCCATCGATGTGCATGTCACAGACGTCTGGGGCTTCAATGCTGCACTGGAGTGGAAGCCACCCAAAGACGATGGGAACTGTGAGATTATCGGCTACTACATTCAGAAATCTGACAAGAAGACTAAGGTATGCATGAAGAAGGGAACGGGTGGTGGTGAGCAGCCATGTTGGAAATATGGGGACTCTCATCCAAAAACTTTGTGATCTTGATATTACGGAGTTTTGATTTTCTTCCATGTAGATTTCGGAAGGAAGCTTTTTGAAGGATCAGACACGGTTGATAGCACTGAGCGATGGATCTAGAGAAACATCCAATAACAGAAAAGCTTATGAAAGAGAAACTGGTCTGTCAAAGGTGTTAAAGAAACAAATGCTTACTTAGAAGTACTTAGAAGTCTTAGAAGTGGCTATATACTTGCCAAATGCAACTATTGATCTGGACAATGATAAGTCAGCACATTAGCACACTGAGGCTGGCAGCCTACTGTAGGGGACTGAAAAGTCAGCCAATATTTGCATCTTTACGGTCAAACCAGCCACTTGAAGTGGACTTTCATGAACGGGACATGTTTCTATCTCAGACTCAGTTGGGGTTTTTTTTCATAGTATCTCTTCAATAAAGATGAAACCACTGTCTATGTGGAGGGAACGATAGAACCAATCTGCTGTCTTAGTTCAACATAAAGTCTCCGATATGGATGCTTTCCAAATTTAGGGGAAATTAGTTAGACAGTAGAGGTGTGAATGTTGGCAGATTCTTCCGCCAGCTGAGGCTTTTGCTCTTTGAGTCCGCCTCTTGGTCAGACTGGGTCAGATAAATGGTGCATTTTACAACAACCATGCTGGAACACACAGAACTCGGCTTCAGTCGCAATGTGTGTTTTCTGAATTCAGACAGATGTTGTATAGATTAAAATATTAAAGTTCTGAGCATCAGTCTGTAGTAATATATCATATGATATCAAAGAAGTTTTTTTTTTTTTTTTTGTCACTTCATTTGCTCTAAAGTTTCTCAGCATCATTGAGTAAGCAGCAGCTGTCTGGACCAAAATGTCATGTTGATGTCAGAGGTCAGAGGAGAATGGGCAGACTGGTTGGAGATGATAAAAAGGCAACAGGAGCTCAAATAACCACTGGTTCCAAGCAAAGTGTGCAGAATATCATCTCTTAACACACAACACGTCCAACTTTGAAGCAGATGGGCTACAGCAGCAGAAGACCACACCGGGTGCCTCTCCTGTCGGCTAAGATCAGGAAACTGAGGCTACAATTCACACAGACTCACCAGAACTGGACAATAGAAGATGGAGAAATGTTGTCTGGTGTGATGAGTCTCCATTTCAGCTCCACATTCAGATGGTAGCGTCAAAATTTGGCATAAAGAACATGAAAGCATGGATCCATCCAGCTTGTGGTATAATGATGTGGGGGAGATATTTTCTTGGCACACTTTAAAATATGGGCCCCTTAGTACCAACATGTCATGGTTTAACCAGCACAGCCTATATGAGTATTGTAGCTGACCATGTCCATCCCTTTATGAGCACAGTGGAGCATCTTCTGATGGCTACTTCCAGCAGGATA
>JBBBVU010000022.1:21505501-21517376 GCA_037177055.1 Atherinosoma microstoma | reverse complement strand
GGATGTGGTGGAACAGGAGATTCTCATCATGGATGTGCAGCAACTGTGTGATGTTATCATGTCAATATGGAGCAAAATCTCTGAGGAATGTTTCCAACACCTTGTTGGATCTATCACACCAAGAATTAAAGCAGTTCTAAAAGAAGAATTTGGACTAGAGAAACATGAAAGCTGGGGGTTGGAGATTCCTTAACGTTCTAGAAGTCGACCTCAGCTATAACCCTCTTCTTCTCTGTCTGTCTCTCTGTCTCTCTCACATCAGGAGTGGTTCACGGTCTATGAGCACAACCGCAGGCCCAGCTGCACTGTGTCCGACCTGGTCATGGGGAACGAGTATTCCTTTCGAGTGTTCAGCGAAAACATCTGTGGCTTCAGCTACGACGCCGGCATTAGCAAGAACACCGCTGTCATAACCAAAACAGGTGATGCAATCCCAGAAGACCGCTGCACACTGTAACACAACAGCACTGACTTTAACTCCACGGAACATCTAATGCATGCAGAGCTGCAGGCCCACACTGTATTCAGGTTAAACATGAAGTGAGAACTATGGAACAGAAACTGATCGGAGGAATTTTGTCAGGGGTGTTGATTAACATTGCACCTGCCAAAAAAATAAGGAGAATACAAAAATGAATCTTCAGTACAAAACAAACTAACAAGAACAAAGCAAACTGCGACACGTATATAAAAGGAAAATCACTTCTCACTTGTTATACTGAAAAAAAAAGAGTACTCTTTGACAATGTGTTAAATAGCATCTAATACTGGCTGCAGATTATGAAAGCAACCAGGCCGGGAAATTAACACCTGCCACCAGCCAAATGTTGCCGCTGTTTTTTGTGTTGTTGCATTTGCTTACTCTACCAGAAAATTTTGCAGCCCACCAGCCAGTTTCTTTTGTGTTTCCCACAACAGTCTGAGAATTGTTGATCACAGTGCCTGCATAACCTCAGGACAAAACAAAAGTCAGTTCCCTGCCTCGATAATTCGAAGGGCATTCCGCTAATCGAGATAAATTGCCGGTGTGGCGGGATGTGGTAAGGATGTTAAAGGCAAAACAAGCCAAAACAGCAGAGAGTGATTATAGAAGGCTACTAATTAAGCTTTAGACATTCTTTGTACAAATCTAACTTGCTGTGTGACCAGATTGTACAGAAAAGATGGATGTAGAGGAAAATTAAGTAACTTTTCCCTTAAGCAACACTTTAGTAGAGCTCCAAATCCATGTTAGTGATTGCAAAACAAGATTTGAAACTTTTTTTGACTTTTGCCCTTCCACGTAACATTGCAGCTGTTTAAATGGTCGCTGTTCACATTGTTCTTGCTCAAGGCTCAGACTGCAAAGATATTTTGCACCTACTGATAATTCACCCTGAAATACAATGAAAAATAAGGTCCATGTTAAGAATTTTACCATTAAGAGCAACATCGCGGCTGGCTCTAAAACAGCTCTGGCTCCAATGGACTTTGAGTCAAAGTGCATCAGCTCAACTCCGATTCATTTATAAGCACTTATCATCAACAAGTGCAACAAAAGCAGCCTTACTGAGCCAAAACTAAAGCAAAATGGAAGAGGTTGTCATCCTGATCCTCTTCATCACGGGCTATTTTTTCCAACCTCCTGTTTGAAATGTCATAACTAAGATAAATGAAGAATCTCTTCACAACTACACGGGCTGCATGTATAATCTTGGTCTCAAAAGAAAGCCAAGAGATGAGAGATTACTACAAAAGTATCAGAATCGAGATTATATTATTATCAGTTATAATCTTGATGCTGCCCCCACGGTTCACCTGGAACACAGCACATATAAAAAGTGTTCTCTCTACCGAGTGCCATTTGGCCATTCTCAGGTACCACATGGAAAAGTGATTATATTTCAATGATAAAAAATATTTAGGCAACCCATTGGTTGATATTTCATGATCGACACCTCTATCAAACGTGGTCTGTTTTCATGTTTTTCTTACGTGCCCATATAATGGCTCGGGGTTTGAATTGTGTTTCGTTTGGATGGCAGTGGTTGGCCGAGTCTTTTAGCTGACTTTCTTCCTGTCAGTTTGGTGTGCTACATGTTAGGATTGGTGCTTCCTAGCGTGTGCAAACGTGAATTGTGCTACACGGAAGAGGTTGAATTTGAGACCTTAAAACTAAAACACAGAATTAATATTTGTTTCCAGTGCACCATTAATTATTAGTTATCTGGACTCCATCTTTTACAATATTCTCTATAAAATTCTTTTTAATTACAACATATGAATAAGTAATAAGCTTGACTATTCAGTGTTGGAGCAAGGAGGCAAATTTTATGTCCCTCCCCTCACATATTCATCATATTTGACTGTGGGTGCTTCTTATTTCACTCCATTGTCTTCTTCATTTCATAGCTAATCCCATAAAGATGTGAGGAAGCAATTTGAGGGTGTAGGAGAAGTAGCACCACAAATAATTTGAACTTGAACATCTTTACAGATGCTGTAAAGGAACCAGTAAAGAAAAACTATTTGTGGGTCAAGGGAGGACAGATGATTTGAGGGCGGCATAGGTTAGCGTAATGAAAAGCAGCCCCTAAAGCACAGCGCATAAAGCCCAGTGTTCTGGGCAAAAGGGGTTGTGTAACTCATTTTATTTTCATTTACGTGCACTGCAGCACACAGGGGTTCGCACCCTGCAGCATCTGTGTTCTCAAAGTCTTCTCCTCCTGTCTAGGCCTGATTAATAACCGCTTACCCTACAAAGAGAAGGACACGAGCAGCTCCCCGAAATTCACTGCTCCCCTGGTGGACAGAAGCGTGATTGCAGGTTACACCACCGCTATCAGCTGTGCCGTCCGTGGCAACCCGAAGGTATTTAACTTACTCACTTTTTATACCTCTCATTAAAGGTTAATGTTGATGTTTCACTCCCAGTTACATCTACCTTTCGAATAGACAAAATTTTTCTGAAACATATTATATAAAATATTTACTTGCCTCTGAGCAGCTCTGGTGTATGAATGTTATGTAAATATGGGGTAAAATGAGTCACATGAGAGTTAGGCAGGGAAAGTATGATGCACATCCCTGTCATTGTTGATTACATAGAAGGAGAAATCCAAAAAAAAAAAGAAATTAAAAAAAAAAAAGCCCAAACTCTGCCTTGCAAATAAGCATGCTGCTGCACACTACAGCACTATAACTCCATCCTGCAAACACTTTACCTGCATTGGCCCCTGATAGCTCTGCTGCAAGGGTATGCCTCAGATTTCATGCTTTGTGTTTTTTAGAGTGAGCGTACAAGTTTTGAGTGTCAAACAGTGAGTGTAGAACAATGAGAGGATTTTGATGCCTTTGCAGCAGGAATGTATTTTTATGTCTGAAGCTAGAACAAGAGGTGGAGCTGAAAGATCTTTGGAGACACATTTCTGTTTTATCCCACCGAATCGGCAAAGATTTGTCGAGCCCAAATGTTGACCTAATTTCACCTCTCCCTCTTCTCTCCCGTCTCTGCTCCCCTCCCTGCATCCCTCGCTCTGTTTATGCGCTCCCGCCTCCTCTCCATCCCTCCTTCTCCTCCCTACTCCCACATCCCGCCAATTTTTCTTCTCCTCCAACACACTGTTCCTCAGCCAAAGATCATTTGGATGAAGAACAATATGATGATTGAAGGTGACCCCAAGTTCCTGATTCAGAACAACCAGGGTGTGTTGACTCTGAATATCCGCAAGCCGAGCCTGTTTGACGGGGGGAGGTACACCTGCAAGGCTGTTAACGAACTCGGGGAAGACGAGGTGGAGTGCAAGCTGGAGGTTCGAGGTGCGCTGCCTGAACTTTACTTTTTTTTTCATGCACCATGGTAGTTAGCAAAAAGCCTGATGTGGTGTCAGAGCAAGTCTCAATGAAGCTCAGAAAGTCAAACGCCTTATCACCGGGCTCCTCTTACGAACACTGCTCTAAATTTAAATCACCTTATTGCATTTGTCAAAGCTCCAGACCCACAGATGACTCTGCTTGATGCAGCTTCTTTAAACTGGATGATCTCCTGGTCTCTCGCGCTGATTTAAATTTCTATTCTTCTTCACAGTGCCACAGGAGAAAGGAGAGGAAGCGAAGAAATGAGCAACAGCACGAAACAGCAGAGGATACAGTTCAACAGGAATTGTAATGGATTATGTATAACGGGATAGTCATGAATAAATATGATTAGAATAGATCACTGGTGGGGCTCTAAAGCCACCCCCTCCCTCCACATACGCTTGTCTTTCATTGCTGCTATGACGAATGCCACATCAGGAATATGCCATCTTTTTTTTTTCTTTTTTTTTTCCCCAGCAAGCTGCCACCTTGTCACATCCTCACTGAGAGAAGCCACACAAGTGGTGTAGTAGTACCCCCCCCTGCTGTGACCACACACAGATGGATCCTTCTTATCTGTGAAGTGGACCTGTCACTGAACACACTTATAAAACAGCCTCTCATCCATTACGACTCCCCGTGTTGTCTGGTTTTTTTTCCCCGTGTGTGTGTCCTGGACGTTTTTATAGCTTTGCTATGAATTTATGATTGTGATGCAGCTGCAGCGCTGAAACCGCCGCAGTGTGACTGACCGGCTGCACACCTCTGCTTCCTTGCTGTGTTGTTACAAGTGTGATGTGTGAGCCGGGGGCCCCGTCTTGGCTCTGTGACGGTTCAGCGGAGGGATCAATATTCAGCCAGGCATGGAAGACATCATGGAGTAACCGGGATTAAAGAGGCTCTTATACACAGATGTAGCCCTGCTGCGTCTGCCATCTACACACACACACATGGAGTGTGTTGACACACAGACATTATCACTTTGTATTGCATTCCCACATGCTCTAATACTACACTCCTCATGGCATGACCTATAGTGGTAGGCCTTTACAGATACATGGCTTACACTCTTCCAAAACACAAACACACACTCCAAATCAGGGTCTCATTAGCATCACACACTAGAGACTAATTAATGCACCCATCAACATTGCCCTAATTAGCTCTCCCACGTCATTACTGAGCAAACGAATTACCGCTAATTTACACACCCGCAAAACAAACACAGCACCGTCTCTGCTGGGAGAGTCCTCCGCGGCTCACCTCGCACACCAAATGAAAGCCTCGCAGATGTGCTGCAACCCAGACTGGCGTCCCAAGTAACCCTGAGTTCCCTCACACTCACACATCCCACTGCGACCATCTGACGGAGGAAGATGTGAAAACAGATCAAGTAAAAAAGTAGAATTTACTAAACACACGAGGTAGTTTGTGGTCTCGCCATCTCTTGCAGAGATGTGAGGCTTCTACACAGTCTAGACCTGTCCCACTGAATGCATCAGGTCCTGGTCTCTCATGTCTCTCCAGCAGAGGGGGTAAGAGCACAGTGACAAAGACCACAACTGACCATCATTAGGGTCTTTGCTGTAACTGTGAGTGGCAGTTTTTCAACAGTTGTTATATTACCGACGCACCACTGAGTCAAACTCTGAGCCTGGAGGCCTGTAAACTGTGCCAGCACTCAGGCTGAAACACTGAGCACCTCTCAGCACAACACACTGCATTTCCACCCCCTTTACATTCCAGCATGTTGGTAAAGATGGGTTAAAGGAGTATGGGGTTATAACAGCAACAGCTTATATGGGTATTATAAATAAAATTTGGCTTTGAAAATGTATAGTTTCTAATAAAATAAAGTACTGGTATTGAATCATTAGTTGACCTGAAAATGTCTATAGACGGGAAAAAAAATGTAATGAAAAATACAATACAGATGTTATGGAAATAACTTTCTCTCACACAGAAACACACACAATCTAATCTGATGGATTATTTCTTCTACATTTTGTAAATTGTAATCTGATTACTACATTCTAAATGAAAAGAAATGAAAGATTTTATTAATCTCAGACAGAAATGATAAAGGGTAATACCAGGTAGGTGCATAAACAGTCAATAATATAATAATTCCCATTAAAAGAAGTATGGATTCACTTCATTCTTTTCCTCTGGTGTAGATGGATGCTCCATCCATGCAATCCTTGACATGGACAGGATATGCAGAGGCGTGTCTCGTTGCAGACTTGGCATTTAGCTTTTGGCATATTTTTGAAACTCAGTTGCATCAGAGAGAAGTGGAGAACGATCAAAGTCCTGCTGAGGTGGAACAACGTACAAGAGGGTCCTCCCAGCACCTGAAACACTGCAAATTGGTCTTCCTGTCAAACCATCTACATCTGGAGGAATTGCAACCAGTTACATAGACACCTGTTTAAATAGACAGTGAGAGAAAAAGCGTTTTACAAAGTGAGCATTCAGGCAAAAAGGAATATTACAGACCTGAGACCAGACTTCCACGCCCTCCAGCTTGTGATATTCCTCAATGATGATAAGGTTTACGTTAAACCATCACATAAGAGGACAACGTGGTTAAAGTCAAAAGAACTGTGACAGTTTTAGAACATGTTCACAGTTGCATTGTGTGATTCATATCATCTGTGAGGATGAGACGCCTGATTGGCTCAGCTGAAGCATTTCAGTAGCAGGAATGCTGGTACAGCCATCATGTGCTAAATACACGAATAGACTGAACGGCTGTCACGATGCCTCCAACGGATCATGGGCCCTGGCTGCTTACCCACAGAGATAGCCCTTTTCATCTGTGACTGGATCCAGTGGTCTCAGGTTCAGTGTACATGTATACTGTCTTCTTCTATGGTGCCTTTTAAGGCATTACTTATCCAAAACTGTTGTAAAAAATGGTGGCACGTTTTTGGTAGCTGCCATAGATGTGGACCCAAAGCAAGTAGCCTAGATATAAATGGCTAATTCTAAGAAAATAAAAACAGAACAGTTATTTTAGTAAAGTCATTAGATACCAATAGAAACACAGTTTTTAATGATATATTAAAAGTTTCGGTTGTTGACCTTTGATTTTGTTACACGCTGCCATTTTAATGTCTAAATTAAGCAATTTCTAATGTTTTCAGTACTGACACAAGATTTTCAGAACTCAATTCAATACCAGGCTTTTTTTTTATTATTTTAGATTCAAATTTTTTTAAGCCAAATTTTATTTTTAAAACCAACGTGAGCTGTCACTGTTATAGTCCCATAAGATAGGGCCTACGGGGTCAGATAAAGCAGGGAAATCCTCCAAAAGTAAGCCACAATTGGATGCATATCAAACCTGCAGTGCGGTACAAAGCCTAAAATCTGAACCCTGTTGTGCAGTAAATGACTCAACAGGCGTGTGTATGTGAGGATGTTGATATAATCTTATTGTCAGTTAGCCCGAGACGCAGCGTGGTGTGTTTCTCTGCTGATTGACACATGAAAGCCGCACTGAAAATACGCAGCATGCTAGGTTTTGGGGAAAAACAGATCCTTCAGACAGAGAGCCTGTAACCTCAATACTGCACCTGAGCTCTACCCTCTCCTCCCTTACTCACGCGTGATGCTCAGTTGCTAAGCAATCATATTAATTGTATCTACTGGCATCATCCGCAAGCCTTTATAAACTTTTAAAAACATGAGAAGGTACTGCTTTACAGTTTTCCTGCCACTGTTTACGTGTGTATTGTCTCTTTTCACACAGTTCAGAACTCTTTAAGAAATAAGGCAGAGCTAAAAAAAAATAATAATAGAGCATTTTGTTTCCCCTCATTCTCTGCGACACACCTTAAGGCTCTTTAAGTTTGTGATGTCTAACTGAATAATTAATGAGGAAGCATGGCAGCTCAGGAATAAACCGCTGACTTCTTCTTGTGCACTGTATCTGCTCTGCTGCTTTTTTTCTTTCTTTTTCTTTTTTTTCCAATATTAGAACAGGCCTGCCTGAGATGAAGATGAAAACAAAGAAAAGTGACAAGTTTTTACCGCCTGGCAAATGGAAAAAGTGAAAGCGGGGCAGATTCATGAGGGTGGATGTACTGTCGTATCTGTGCACGCAGACGTGTGAGCATTCATGAAAGAGAAAGACAAGAAACACCAGAGAGACAGAAACAGACCTCCTGAAACAGTAGGATTGAGGGAACTATAATTATGTGAGTAATTATATATGAAATCACAGACTTGTAGTGAAAAAGAGACCACTGGAGGGAAAGAGCCTCGCAGTGAGTCTCATCTGTGTAATTACAGTATCGGAACTAAATGAAACGGAGGGAGAACACACACATTTTATCTCGGACCATGCACCTATTTCAACTGATCTGCGCTTAGTGTACGACGGCCTAACTTCTGAATCTGAATTTACGATGTAAAGTGACACTTTGAAGAACATTACATGACAATAAACAGAAATATGCAGAGACAGAAAGCCCAAGCAGCCGTTCCAAGTCCTCAACAGAGCAACAAAAGACCAAAAACACACAAATTAATTGAATAACAGAAGTCTACAATTCATCTGTATTAACTTATAGCAACAAAAGAAGGCTAGATATCTCAAAACCAGGGAAGTCCAAACTGAAATGACCTACATGCAATGTCTTTCAAAAATCCTGGAACATAGAAAAGGATATTGTTTGCCTGAGCAGATATGATGATGTATATACTGTTAGGGCAATTAAAATGAGGCCATTTAAAAATGGTGAAGCCAATGCAACATTAAAGTTGAAGCAGATTAAGTGAATCACTAATTTTACTCTACACGTTCAGACCCACTAAAATTCCGATCTACATCCAAACCACCGGCGCACATGAGCATTTAGTCTTCATCTCTCCTTCTGGTTGGCATGCTATGCTCTATTGAAAGCAGCGTGACTTATACCCTGTGTCATTGTATTCATTGATTAAAGAGCCAAAACCCTCCCTGGGCTCATGACCCATATAATGAGCTCAATGTATCTGCAGGAAAGTGGAGGTCTTAAAGGAGAGAGCTGGCCTCACATTTCACAATGACAACTTCATGACTCCATGTGTCTGGTGGTTCTGTGGAAGCTAACGGTGGCTCGGTGTCGAGCGTCTGTGGAGGGAAACCCTAAGCACAGAGTTCACAACAGGTTTGTGTTTTTAGTTTCAATTCAACGATTTTGCTTTATTTTCTTGGTGCTCAACATAGTAGAGGCCACATGGGAAGCAAGCAAGCCAAGATGTATTTTTCCTCAATAACAATCCCTTCATTGTTGTGTGGATCATCCTATTATTGTAAATGCCCAGAAGCCCCCACAGAGCTTCATAAGATGTCTTTGAAGGTTAAATATTCATTATTTCCAGCCTTAATTCAAAACAAAGAAAACACCTGTTTTCCATGTGCCGACAGGCTGGTGCAATGGCCTTCGTGCCAGAGAACACAATCGCCTAAACTGCTCCGGTTCATGTGGAGCTCACGAGCATATCGTTTTTATTCACACGATGCTACATCTATCTCCTAAAAGTAGGACAGATAGGATTGGATACTTTGACCCAAACCCAAAGAAACCCAAAGACATTCTTATCAGCCCGTTATATACGCTTCCAACCCGGATCCGTTGGTAAAAACAGAGCTAAAGGTGCAATCTGTAGCATCACAGACCAGAATAAACATTTTCAAGCATTGAGGTGTGACATAGCAATTGTGAGGACAGGTGAAAGTCCTCGGCTTAAACCCCAAGTAGGCCTCCTGGGCACAGCAGGTGACTGGCAGATGAGAGTGGACATTGGTAAACAACTAAGATTGCCAGGGAGCACTGCAGTCGTGACCCTCAGACCTGGCATTGCGCTGAAATAACAAAACAAGTGGTCTTGGTAGAGCTCACGGTGTCTTGGGAGGAGTAGAAGGAAAAGGCTGTTGGGAGTTAGAGGAGGAAATCTGCAGAATCTGTGGAGGAATGCCACATATGGAGATGTAGAGTAGAGGTGAGAGGGAGGAGCTTTGCAGGGAAATCACTGCCAAGCCAATGTACTGCATCCCTATGCATCATGAGAGGTCAACTGTAGTGTCAGAGGTTGCAGAAAATCATAAGGGACAAGCCATGGTCTGAAGCTTCTTTGTAAGAAACTGGGGCCTGCCAACTCCATCAGGTCTGATTAGTCCAGGTACAAGAACTGATGATGTGTCCAAATGTATCAATAGTTTATGAACCACAGAAATTCAATTTGTTCAAAGATTTTAGAACTACATAGTTTCACAGGAGCTCTGCAAGATAGCAAGACAGATTATCAGCTGTGTGCACAAGGTCCCGTACCTTTGGGGGATTTCTGTTAGTTTTTTCCTCATTTTATCAGAAATAATACCATCAATTCTGTGTAGTTTTGAGCAGAAATGCAGCCCTGAGATCATAAAATTGGTTACTTGACTGACCACTCTTTTCTTGTTCCTTGTACACTGCTCATCCACCGTTTACCAGGCTGTTCTCAAAGTATTTTAGAAAATGAACACGTCTGCTGATTTCAACATTTTGCTCAACAGTGATTGACGTCGAGAACAGAAACAAAAAGGAAAAGGATGTTAAATTTAAAGGATTTGGTTTATTTATAAAATTAGGCTGCGATGTAGCTGAGGCAGTTTCAGGTTCTGGTAATAAATATACCCAACAGAAGGTTCTCATAAGTAACATGTGTGGGCGCACACATGCATGTGTACGTGAGTAGGTGTTTAATGTGTTGGCAAACACAAATGAGTCACTTATTGTGTATGTAAATCCATCTGCATAGTGTGAAGGAGAAAACAGTCTGCAAAATCATGGAAACATATGCAAAACAAGGTAAAACTGCACTGATAAAGACAAACAGTGTTTGAGACAAGCAGTTAATAGGACGGCTGGCGCATAATTAAAAACACTACAGCCTAAAATTACCCAATAAGTACCCATTTAAGATCCCAACGAGACATGGAGCTTTGCAGATCTTTAAAACAGAAAAGACACATGCACAGCATAAAGGAAAAGATTTTCTACGGTTGTCAGATCTGTCAGATGTTAAGACAAGATGGTAGATCTGTAATGGTATCTACTGTCAGTCATGCACAGGCGTCGGGGATATGCACAACCATGTAACACACAACAAATTTCTAACAGCAGATGCTGCTTTAGGTTCAAATGCTGCTCTATCTGGATATTTCCACACTCCCTTAGAAACTCTAGGACACTGGGCAAACAGATGACAGGACTTATCTGCCTCACAACTCCAGAAAAATTTGCTTGCTTGATGTATTTTTCTCTTCGTTGAGTCTTTGTGGTCTGCCTTCCAGCGTGCACTGTACTGCAACCCATAAATGGTCATACAGCAAAGCCTACGACTGATGTTCATGTGCCAGTGACTCTCAGCCCTTGTCCACATGTATTGGAGTAAAAAGCAGCAGCTGTTACTGGAAGGCAATGCCTCCTCTATATTGCAGAAAGGGGGAAAAAAAAGAGATTAAAGCTCCCTATGATCAAAAATAAAGCATCATTAGCTTGATTTGATGTGTTTCCTCTTGGATATTCCACCAAAAGAAACCAAAATGGCTAAAACAGCTTTGCCTCCATTATGGAAAATAATGCACCAATCAAAATTCAGTTCATCCTCTGCAACTCTGAAATTGTGAAAACAGGATTAAATTGAAAGTAGCTTACTTCTTACCGTTTACCCACACAGAACGCACCTTCCACAAGTGTCGCTAAAGTGACTCATTTGCATAGCCGACTCAAGCTAGTCTGAATCAGACTGCTTGAACATGGAAACATGAGCATGAGTGGAATGGGACTCTGCACCAGTGGTAGAGCTAGACTTTTATATGGGTGGCCAGAGGGCACCACACACTCACACTTGCACTGCTGTGATAACCTTGGTCACATAGCAGAGAAATGAGAAATAAAACATCTTTACACTGAAAATCTGGACCACTAATAGCTCATTTCCACTGGTGCTAGTTCGGTGCTGGTGCTAGAGCCAGTGCTTAGCTGGTTCAACTCTGGTGCTT
>JBBBVU010000022.1:21476928-21499398 GCA_037177055.1 Atherinosoma microstoma | reverse complement strand
CCCCCCCCCCCCCCCCCCCCCCCCCCCCCCCCCCCCCCCCCCCCCCCCCCCCCCCCCCCCCCCCCCCCCCCCTTCGTATTGAAAAAAAAGGGGAGGAAAGGAAGCAGGGAGACCGCTTTTCCTGCTACATCGGCAACTTGTGTGAGTGGGCGACAAGGGAGGGTTATGTAGAGAATTTGGGGTAAACAAGGTGAGGAAAAACATACCACGCAATGGAAAGCAAAAAGCACAGAGGCTGTTTCAGTCTGGATGGGTTGTCATAGTAACCGTGGCCTCACAAAGCAGAGTGCAGGTAAATACATAGGAGCCTGGCTTTCTACTGATTAACATGTGTGTGATCACAATCACGCCTATGTGTGTGTTGGCAGGGAGCATGTGTGTCGATTGGTTTATCTGTTTAAAACACACCTCTTTTATTAGTTTTGTCCTTTTTAAAAAAAAACAAAACAGTTTAAACCTTTCATGTGTTGCTGAGAAAGTGTGTACGTGTGTGTGCGTGTATGTGTGTTTGCACACAGACTGGCAAAAACACTTTCCACTAACTCTCTTTCAGGGAACTGGAGGCAGCGATGGGAGCTGAATGCTTTAGTGGAGCGCCGACTCTGACGCACATTTGTTTATGTGTGTACACGAGTGTGTGAGATCACAATGTTTCATACTTTAGCTGCTCCTTCAAGGGCTAAACAAGGCTTTTAATTCACGCCCAGTCTGTGAGCGACGTCTGCTCCTCTTCCCACTTGCTCACCCCCCCGCATCTTTGGTCCTCCTCCTCCGCTTCCCTTCCTTCTTTCCATCCTTCCTTTTTTCCTCTTGCCCTTTGTCTCTTTCCATCTCTACCTTCTCTCTTCTATTCTCTCTGAAGGACAGAGGTATTCCCACATTTCTTGGTCGCCATGGCAACGCTGCAGCAAGAAAGAAAGAGAGGCCGCAAGAGGAAAAGAGGTGGTTGGGTGGCAGTGGGTGTGGGGGTGGGGTGTGGGGGTGGGGTGGGGGGGGGGTTACGCTGGGGATGTGTGAACAACGTTAATGCTACTTCACTGATCATCGATTGAGTGTTTCTTCCCCCTTCTCCCCCCACTCCCCCACCCCCACCCTATCCAAACCTCTGACACACACCCACACCACCTCATCTCCTCCATCCCCCACATTTCTTTCCCTCTTTTCATCTGAATCGCTTCCTTTACTTCTTCATTACTCTCGCGCTCAGGCCGGCGTCCTTTTTTTCCCTGTGGTTTTAAAACTCAATCTCCACATACTGCTGTCATTGTTATCATTATTATTATTGGGTCATTTAGCAGGCAACGTTGGTATCCACAGCAACCCGGAGAAGTGCCACTGGTTCCTTGGTGAATACCAATATAGACAAGCATCCATCAATATCCCAGTGACTCATTATCAGTCTAATGGTGAGGCCACTGCTGTCACACCAGACTATAAATAATGTTGTCTCATTAGGCAGCGCGGCTGCCGCCAACGGTCTATGCGTAAACAGGTCCGGTATGTGCCGGCCAGGAGCAAGAGGTGGCGTGCCCCTGCATGGTCAACATCCCTTGCATATGTACAAGTTTGTGCTTTTGTGGAGGGGTAGAAAAAATGCTGGTAAAGTCTGGTGACTCAGGGCAAGATTATATTGTTTTTCTTATTCATACAGGTGTTTATGATGGCTGCATCATGTAGCCTGCATTAGTTCAAGCATTCGTTGCGCTTATTCTCAGAAATTAACATTTAATGTACACAAGATGGAAGTATTAAGGAAAGAAATAGGTGAATAATAGAGGACGTGAAAGGTCAAACGTGACCAAATATCTATGTTGTTTATTTTTGTTGCAGCTGCTGTTTGAATGATGTGATGATCAACTAAACGGGTTTCCATTCACAAGCAAAAAGCTGCAAAAAAAAGAAATGTTAATATCATGTTCCATAGAGCTTGTAAGCAACGTTGAAGAAAAAAATGAACCCCCTTCAAAACCTGCAATTTTCAACCAAAACATTTTTTTTTCTGGATACATTTTTACTCAAACCTTGCTGATGTAACAGGACTGTTTGTATTCCAGTATCCTCTGCTACTGGAGCACAGCATGGCTTCAAAGGTAAATTGCATTTGCAATTGCTCTAAAATAAACTGTTTACTGCAGGGGTGTCCAAAGTCGGTCCTCGAGGGCCGCTGTCCTGCAGGTTTTGGATGTTTCCCACTGCAGCACAACTGAATCAGATTTATGGGTGGACATGCTTGGGTAGAACTTGTCAACAAGCTGTTGAGGAGAGCCATTTACTTTGAAATAGGTGTGTTGGTTTCGGAGAGACATCTAAAAGCTTGAGGACCGGAGCTGGACACCCCTGCTTTTGCTGAAATGGTATACACCATTCAAATATCAAGAATCTTCACTTTCCAGCGGTGTATAATGTGTAGGTACTAGGAAGGGAGACTGAGTAAAATACACATTTATTTGTCATGTCCCACCCATCTGGTACCAACAGGTTACATATTGGCTTTTCATGCGCACAAAAAATTGATTAGTACTCACGAGAAAAATTGGTGCACGTGAGAAACGTTTCTGGTGCTGAGTTCAACATCTTGGTTGGACAGCTTGGATCGAGTTCTTGTAGAATGATGGCTTCTTTCCTGACATGCAGTCTAGTTTTGACACACTTTGTACACTGATACCCGCTGGAGTTGGCCAGATGCCCGTGATTGTTCATGAAAGACAGTAGTAACCGGATCAAAGCTGGTGTATCCCTTGCACCAAAACATACCACATGACTTCAAAACTCATGTCTTTATAGGTGAGTACAATGTTGAAATGCAGCTCAGTTAAGTCACATTTGTCATGTCCATATAGATTCCACATACAAGATTCACAAGTCTTTCTATACCCCTTAATTCCCTAATCTTTTTGGAGAAACACAGAAAGTGAGTTCATTTTTCAATGTGATTGTTTTCTATATGCTTTCACCTTTTTTTTTTTTTACATAAAAAGGGGAATAGAACGCCAGCTGTTGTTTACATCCTGCAAATCCCGAAGTTCTGCATGGTCTGAGTTTGCTGGTGTGCCCTCTAGAGGAATCTGATAACAAGAGTAGTGCAAAGTAAACAGAAGACCTTCTTCACAGCACACATTTTGACTTGAAATAGAAGAACCAGAACAGGTGTATTAACAAGAGCTGCCCCTGTGCATGTTTGCAGAAAAACTAAACTTCCTCTGAGTAGAGTGCAGTCTGTTCTTTTCTTACTATTTCTGCCACGAAAAAGATCTAATACACTAAAAAGAAAGCCTGCTCTCTGGCTTCGAGGCAGCCAAGCTGGGAGGACGGACAGCTAGCTGCATCACAGACTCACTGAGGGAGGTTACTCTATAAAGTAGATAGTAGAGTAAATAAGGATGCTTCATTCCTTTCTGTAGGTGTACACTACTGCAGGCTCTGCCCTCGTGTCTGCTGTCTTTTCACACTTGCATGCCAGAGCGCACACACGAGCACACACGCGCACACACACACACACACACGCACACACACAAGCAGTCTTGCAGGACTGCAGTGGCAGCTGCCTGTCAGTACTCCTCTGTGGCTAATCAATGGAATGAGGACACTGAAGAGACTTAGAGAAAATGAGAAAGAGCGATTCACCTCAACTATTGCCTCTTGGCCTCAAGTGATTACTGTAACTACTTGAGTTGTTTAGTGCTGCAGCGTTGGGATGGGGGTGGGGGGGTGGCAGCAGTGACCATGTGCAGGACCACAAGTTGCAAGCTGTATTTTTAAAAAATGTACAAGAGCACGCTTGCGTCGCACCGTGCACATCGAAGCCAGTCAATTCACCTTGGGGGGAACAAACACAGCACCTTTATGTAACCAGGAGACGAGGAGTAGAGTGAGAGCAAGCTAGGGGTGAGGGTGGGAGGGGCGAGAGGAAGCTGACTTTACTCTGCTGTGTGCATGCCAGTCATCTTCGATATGTAAGAAAACCTGAGAGGACTCTTAATTCTGCAGAGGTGCAAGACATTTTGGATTAGATAGTAATGCATTCTGGAAATAAAATGATCCAATCTCTCATCTTTCATCTCTTTTGTCAGATTCCTGCTCGATGTCAGCTCTGTGGGAACAAGTGCATGGACATGAACCCCACTGTTAAGGCCCAGATTGGAGCCTGTGAAGGTGTCACATCACAAGTCAACATGCTGCAAACCTGGCGCACCGCAGAAGCAGCAGCAGCACCACCACCACCACCACCACCACCTCTTCATAGAGTTGTGTTTAATGCACACACATTCACACACAGCGGCTTGTGTAATGTTGATGCTTCCACCGGTGTCTGACAGAACATATGCTTGCTCTCCGGGAAAAGAAAAAAAAATAGACATCTCTTCATGGATAGCTGTGCATGAAATATTGTCCCTTGGTAGATCTTTGTTATAAATTACATCTTGTGTTCCTTGCTGCATGTTTTGACCTTCTCCTGGGATGACATATTCTCTGCTCTATCTAACTGCAAACTGCTTTTGTCATACCTGGTCTGCTGTGTGAGCCACATGTGGCCCAAAATGTGTGTGTTTTACATTACGCTATGGTGTGTTTAACAGTGCGTTTAAGATATGTCACATTCACGTGGAAAATGGGATCTCCCGCGTGTCGCCTTTCAAGAATAGAAATAAATTGCTCTGTCTTTCAGCTTGACCAACATCTATAACCTTGCAAAGCCCAAATCAATGATTCCATTTTTTGATTTGCGATTTTAGCCTAGAAAATGTCCACTGAGAGCCGACTGAGCCTGGCAGCGAAGAGCCAGACGAATCCGCAAATTACAGAAAATGGTTTAAATGATAATGAAAACTAGTTGCGCTGGAATATGAGGAGGAACAGAGCAGCAACTCAGAGCATCTTTGCTTCAGAGTGCTTAAAGATCTCATAAAAAAATCTGTGTGCATACCGCTGGGATCCTGCAGATGCACAGGTCTGCTTTAATGCTGTTTGCATAATCAGTTCTAGGATTTTTCACAACTACCAAACATATGCGTGTGAGCTGTTTTGAAGTCCTGGTAAATTGCACCCATGTTCTTGCTACTTACAGCTCAGTTCCCAGTGATTATGTCAAGGCAGCAAGCATCTAATGAAAATTCTGTTAAAGCAAGAAATACTTTAGTAAGCATCAGCTCTGCACAGGTGTGCCCCTGGCAGGGGCGGAGCTAGAGAAATTAGTGCCAGGAGCAGGACAGAAATGTCTATCAAGACACGCATGGATCACCAGTAACACAGTTTGAAGTGAATTTTATTGTTGTTTCCTAACTATCCATCCATCCATCTATCCATCCATCCATCCATCTTCTTCCACTTATCTGGGGTCGGGTTGCGGGGGCAGCCCAGACTTCCCTCTCCGCTGCCACATCAGTCAGCTCATCAGGGGGGATCCCAAGGCGCTCCCAGGCCAGCCGAGAGATATAATCCCTCCGGCGTGTCCTGTGCCTACCCGGAGGAGACCTCCGGGTGGGACGTTCCTGAAATACCTCCCCAGGGAGGCGTCCAGGAGGCATCCTAACCAGATGTCCGAGCCACCTCATCTGGCTCCTCTGGATGAGGAGGAGCAGTGGCTCTACTCTGAGCCATTCTCGGATGACCGAGCTTCTCACCAATCTCTAAGGGAGAGCCCGGCCACCCTGTGGAGGAAACTCATTTCGGCCGCTTCTATTCGCGATCTCGTTCTTTTGGTCACTACCCAGAGCTGGTGACCATAGGAGAGGGTAGGAACGTAGATCAATTGGTAAATCGAGAGCTTTTTACCAATGTGTGAGCCTTTTGGCTCAGCTCCTTCTTCACCACAACGGACCGATGCATCACTGCAGACGCCGCACCGATCCGCCTATCCATCTCCTGCTCCACCCTTCCCTCACTCGTGAACAAGACCCCGAGATACTTGAACTCCTCCACTTGAGGCATGACCTCACTCCCGACCCGGAGAGGATACTCCACCATTTTCTGGCTGAGGACCACGGTCTCAGATTTGGAGTTGCTGATTCTCATCCTGACTGCTTCACACTCAGCTGCGATTCGCTCCAGCAAGAGCTGGAGATCACGACCTGATGAAGCCAACAGAACCACATCTGCAAAAAGCAGAGACCCAATCTTGAGCCACCAAACCGGATCCCCTCAACACCTCAGCTGATCCTAGAAATTCTGTCCGTAAACGTTTCAAACCCAATCGGTGACAAAGGGCAACCTTGGCGGAGTCCAACCCTCACTTGAAACGAGTCTGACTTACTGCCGGCTATGCAGTAATTAGTCATATTTGAAAAATATTGACATTTGGCTGCATTTCTGTAAGAGTTTTTGTCCCTGTACAAGTACAGCTACTAATGTTATGATTAACCTGATGTAAACATAAAGCTACTAGCACTAGATTAGTGTTAAGATAATGTTGGGAAACCACGTCCTATTTAGTTTTCAGGGAGTGTATTCAGGGAGAAGCTGAAAATAAGTTGTATAAAGAATGCTCAAAGGGTACATCAGTATCCAAGACTAAGCTAGACCTACATGATCTATTTTAATTCAAACAGGAGGCTAGCAAGGCTGCTAGTTGATTTAAAGCATGATAATGTGGAGAAATATAGCCTTTTTTTGTATAAGAATATATAAGAATGAAGAGAAAGGGAGATATTTCCAACTTTTTTGCAAACAGCAAGGACACAGGTCGGGTCAGGAAAGACTTTAGCCCAAGTGTCAGCAGCCTCGACAGTTCCCAACATGGAGCTAGCCACGCAAGTCAGTGTAGTCAGACGTGAGGATCCAGTCCACCACAACCAGTAAGCCAGAACTGTTAGACGGAAAAGATATTGATTCCTGTACTACCGTACTGGTAGACCCATATTACTTACCTTTCTATGGACCATTTTGAACTTGTTGGAAATATCACTTGGTGATCCAGATTATTAATGTAAAGATGTTTTATCTCCCTAATGAGACCACAGTTATCACAGCAGTGTATGTGAGTGTGTATTAGAAAGAGGAACAGAATAATTTCCTTCATTTCTGTATGACCCCCCCCCCCACGGATAAAGTGTTGTCCACGCTCTGGGCCCCCCATGTATAAAAGTCAAGCTCCGCCACTGGCCCCTGGTCAGCAAGTACATCCTTTAGTTTTCTATTCAGAACAGTGAGTGTGTCTTTTATGCTTGCACAAACACAGGCTGCATGCATCTTGGAAAACATATGTAAATTGTTGTATCTGCCTTTGGTGTGCATGAGAAGCGTTAAGGGGATATATGTAAATTTTAGCTTTAACCTGGGTTACTCTCTCTCTCCAAGCTAAGATAAAGAACGATGTAGGGTCTAAAATACAACACTTTTATTGTAATTCCCAAAACAAAAAGAAGTAAAATACCTCAATAATCTGTAAGACTATTACATTTTTAAGAACCCACCTGGTTGCTGAATCCCCTCACTGACAACTACATAGCTCCTTAATCTGTGTCACTGTTAATCTTGTATGCATGTAACCATGTGTAAACATCACATTGCACATATGTTACATTGGCATGCGTGGGTACTGTGCTTTGATACACTATGCAGAATGTGTCATAGGTTGTATGTGTCATCCTGTCTTCATTCTCTCGCTCTCTCCGAGTCGCATTACCTCGCTCCTGCAACCTGCTTTCTAATCAATAACTCATCTCTGGATGTCGATCCCCCTCTACCCTCACAGGAAAACAAATGTCCTTCCACAGGACAAACAAAAAGAGGGGAGGATGGTGGGGGAAAAGGGAAGAAGGGGTGGTTGAAAGGTAAGCAGATCATTGATAAAGAACTACTGTAAAACCCAGTGAAATGCCTAATAAGCCTGTTGCAGTGAGGACTTGGGGAAAGGTTAAGAGGACGTGGGAGGTGAATGAGAGGACTGGAGTAAGGAGATGAAGTGAGGTGGAGGGAGACAGATTAAAAGGGTGGCTATGGGATGGATGATTAGCCCCTGTCTCCAAGGTTACACTTTACAACTGTATCACTGCAGAGCGGGACAGTGGCGATGGCAGACGGAGGGTGTTTGGTGGTTGTGGGAGGGTGACACGGGCTGTTCATCATATGAGACTGAATTAAAGAAGACAGAAGCATCTTTTTTTCCTCCTCTGACCTTCACAGCCAGGACTAACGGTAGCCTTGACCTCCACACGACACTCACCTCATGCACTAAGAGTGCCAGCGATCCAACACCGATTGAGTTGCATGCTTCAGCCTCAATGTTTGTCACATTTAAATTGGCCCCGAATTTCATGAGGTCTGTTCTAATCTTATACATAGTTGCCGGTCTATCCTTGAGTCATGGGGATACTAGTGTTGGTGAAAATGAGGATTGTGAGGCGGTTTTGCATAATCTATTCAGTGCGACAGTGCTGCACCCTTGACAAGCATGTATGCAACGGAGGTGGTGTCGCATCAGCGTTTTGAACTTCCAACAAATGACTTCTGCAAAAGGAGTCCCAGCATTTCCTGATAACCCTCTACCGTGCACGTAAGCACATGCACCCGTGGACAGAACGCAAATTTTGATGCGGGGCAAGACATTACACGATGGTCCAAATTTGTACATTTTAACATGGATTGTGCAGAGATATGCAAAAGAGGAAAGCGCTTGTTCCCCACTGGTGTTTCTCATGCACACACCCACACAAAGACTGGAGGAGAAATACATAATGTGTAACTGGATTACAATAATCTGATTACAGAATTTTTGGCAAAAAACAAGCAAAAGAAAAGTTGGTGCAGCTTTGGAAGATTTACATGTAAAAGATGTTTGTAGAGAATCAGGTTGGTTAAAGCTGTAGAGTCCCTCAAAACACCTGAATTTATTTACAATTTTAGAAAAGCAAAATGAATACAGTAAAAAAAAAAATGAGCAAAATACGAACAAAAGAAAAAGGTGGAAATGAAATAAACTACATCTAAATATTAAACAAATTAATAAAAATTAATAATAGATAAACAATATCCGTAAAAGTAAATAAATAAAAACAAATTGATTAAATCAATAAAATAGTGGTTTGTCGCAAATTTGCGACGCTAGGGGTTAAAATAGGGAATAAAAGTCAGATAGCTTAAATATTGCTTATGAAACAATCTGCCTGTTTTTTTAAGATAAATTGACTGAGTATTTTACCCATTTCTACACTGTAAACTGTAACATTGATTTTAATACAATACATTTTTAATCAAGTTGTTATAAAAATTCATCTTGAATAAGTCGTATTTACTTTGGAGCACAAAAGGTTGAATAATTGTATTCAAGTCGAATCAATGTGAGTAAGATAAAAACAACAAATTCATGATAAGTCATTATATGCTTTTAGTTCACTGGCAAACTAATAGTTGAAATTATCCAGCAGTTTTAAAAAGTTTTTCTTTCTTTGGTTGATCAGTAATTCCTATTACACAAAAAGATTTATAAGGATTTCAGTAATGGACTAAAAAATTGGAAAAAAGTAGAACGTCATTCCCATTTTCCAATCATAAAAACATATTTCTTGTTATTGTTTCTCGGTGTGATATTTTAATTAATCAAACTGAATTATTACCTGTTTTAATGTTGATTCATGATGAAAATTAATGCTTTTTTGACTGCACTTGAGTTACTGGATAACTTTCATACCTTGACTTTTCAAGTCACATCAACAATTGATTAGTATTGATGGTTTCAGGATTGGGCCTCTGGTTTATGCAGGTGATGCGGTTCTGTTGGCTTCATCAGGCCGTGATCTCCAGCTCTCGATTCACAGCCGAGTGTGAAGCAGTTGGGATGAGAATCAGCACCTCCAAATCTGAGACCATGGTCCCCAGCCGGAAAAGGGTGGGTTGTCCTCTCCGGGTCAGGAATGAGATCCTGCCCCTAGTGGAGGAGTTCCAGTATCTTGGGGTCTTGTTCACGAGTGAGGGAAGGGTGGAGAGGAAGATTAACAGGTGGAATGCTGTGGCATCTGCAGTGATGCAGACCTTGCATTGGTCTGTCATGTTGAACAAACAGCTGAGTGGAAAGGCTGGACTCTACCTTAGAGATAGGGTGAGTTTGGCCATTCGGGAGGGGGCTCAGTGCAGAGCTCCGTCCGCATTGAGGGGAGCCAGATGAGGTGGCTCAGGCATCTGGTTAGGGTGCCTCCTGGGTACTTCCTGGTGAAGTGTTCTAGGCATGTCCCTCCAAAAGGAGGCCCCTTGTGAGACCCATGACCCACTGCTGGGGGACTATGTATCTCACCTGGCCTGGGAACACCGCAGGAACACCCCTGGAAGAGCTGAAAGCAGGAAAGTCTGGGCTTCCGTGCTCAGGCTGCTGCCCCGTGTCCCAACCCAGATAAGCGGAAGGAAATGGATGGAAGGATAGTTGTGATTTTAACTAATCTGGCTCACAGCAATGCATTTTCATTGGTCCACACAGGAATAGCTCAGCAATTATGGCCGCCACAAGATTTATAGATTTTCATGATTTCCAGAGGATTGATCCTAATGATTTTGGCCATGGCTTGACTTTTTCTCCATCACCATCATGAGGCACCTGCTTGTTCTCAGTCCGCTGGCGTCACACACACTGTGTTTGATCCTTGGTATTATAATTTAGTGTATAGGAGATTTTCAGTTTACACTCCAGGTAAGTGACCAAAGCAGCATTAAGGCAACACGACAGCCAGTGAAATGTGCAGCTAGTGACATTGAAAGTTGTTGGACAACACTGGGTCAGTTTGGACTTAATCTTGGTTCTCTGCAACAAGTCCTCTAACTGCAAAGGAAATGTCCTCCATTTGTTCGGATGCTTAGTTATGCTTATAATTTCATCCAGTAAAGTACCTCCTCTACAAGCGGTGTGAGGGAAATATGCCCCGTTTAAGCATTTTCACATCAGAGCAGATGACATTGTCAAGTCTATCATTTAACAATCAGATCTAGATGAGTAGGAAGGAGAGGTAGTTGGATAGAGCAGCTAAATGCTTCACTTTTCAAACATGGGACTTGTGAGAAATAAGATTGAGAGATTCCATCTTTAGATCAACAACACCAGTTCCTGGTGGGACTATCCTAAATGTTATACATTCTGCTGGGAAAGTTCCTTGAATGTAACTTGAGAAAAATCAACAGAAACACAGAGAAAAACATGCAATCTGCTCAGAAAGGCCCAAACAATGGAAAACCTTTACTTTCTCTTGATTACAAATAAAAGTCCTGCATAATAAAAAAAAAACTGCAAGCACAAAAGCACTAACATGAGCATACCAGTGAAATCTGTCCCAATATTTACTCTGAAGCATCAGCAGTGTAAGCAGCATGTTTCTGTTGTAGCTGTTGTTGCAAAGTTGGAATGCAAAGTTTTACAATCTAGGAAAAACAAATACATCCGAAGAGTTGAGATTTTTAAACTTTTTATCTCATCTTTAAAAATTTTATGAGATATTGAATCAATATCCCAAGTATGAAAAATGTAAATACAAAACAATATGCAATAATTAGAAAATCTCATAAACCTATATATTATTCACAATAAAACACAGAAAGCATGTCAAATGACTAAAGTTAAACATTTTACTACTCTATTAAAGATGTCTTGGCTTCACTGGTATGCTCATGTTAGTGCTTCTGTGCCTGCAGTTTTTTATTATGCAGAACCTTTATTTGTAATCAAGAAAAAGTATTTGATTACAAGTAAAGGTTTTCCATTCCATCTGAGCGGCATGTCTTGAATTTGATGTCTCCAAAACAATCCGCACAGGGCCACATTTACCACTGTGTAGCATCCCCTCTTCTTTCCAACAGGAAACCAAGCAGCAGGACTTTTGGGAGAGGGAAGTCCCATTCTTGTCTGATAAAGGATTCTAGCTGCTCAGCAGTCCTGGGTTTGTTCTCTTTTCATGTTTTGTGATGCAACCAGACTTTTCTACAAAGCCAACATGTTGTAATAGATGCAGTTTGCAGTTTAGTGTTGTCTTGATGAAATACACTGCCTAACCGAAAATAAAAGTTCCCAAATAAATTTTAAAAAAAGGTCACACACTCTAATATTTCATTGGAACGACATTAGCTTTGATTACGACAAAATTGTCTGTGGCATTGTTTCTAGAAGCTTCTGTAATGTCACAAGATTTATTTCCATCCAGTGTTGCATTACTTTTTCACTGAGACCTTGTATTGATGATGGGAGAGTCCGACCACTGTGCAAAGTCTTCTCCAGCACATCCCAAAGATTGTCAATAGGTTCAGGTCTGGACTTTGTGGTGGCCAATCCATGTGTAAAATTGATGTCTCATGCTCACTGAACCTCTCTTTCACCATTTGAGCCTGATGAATCCTGGTGTTGTCATCTTGGAATACGGCCGTGCCATCAAGGAACAAAAAAATCCATTGATGGAATAACCTGGTCATTCAGTATATTCAGGTAGTCAGCTGACCTCATTCTTTGGGCACATAATGTTGCTGAACTTAGACCTGACCAACTGCAGCAACCCCAGATCATAGATTGTCCCCACAGGCTTGTACAGTAGGCACTAGGCATGATGGCTGCATCAATTCATCTGCCTGGAACAGGGTAAATCTGGACTCATCAGACCACATGACCTTCTTCCATTCCTCCAGAGTCCAATCTTTATGCTCCCCAGTAAATTGAAGCCTTTTTCTCCGGTAAGCCTCACTGATTAGTGGTTTTCTTATGGCTACACAACTGTTCAGTCCCAATCCCATGAGTTCCCTTTGCATTGTTCATGTGGAAATGTTCTTACTTTCAGTATTATACATAGCCCTGAGTTCTACTGTTGTTTTTCTTTGATTTGATTTCACCAAATATTTAAGTGATCACTGATCACCGTCATTCAGGATTTTTTTCCGGCCACATTTCTTCCTGGAAGATGATGGTTGCCCACCATCCTTCCAGTTCTTAACCCAGATTTAGTTTCTGCATATCCTTAGATGTTTTCTCTTCTTGTTGCATGCCAATGATTTGACCCTTCATAAACAGACTAACATCTTTTCCACGACCACGGGACGTGTGTTTCAACATGGTTGTTTAGGAAATGAGAAGCTACTTCTTGCATCAGTTGGGATTAAATAACTTGTTGCCAGCTGAAAGATAATCGCCCATAATTATCTAATAGGAAGCTCCCACCTATTTGCTTAGTTAATCCAGTTATCCAGGTGGCAACTTTTTTTTTGACCAGGCAGTATATGCAAGCCATTCACTGCTGAAGTCGTTGGCTGAATGGGAGCATATGTTGCTCTAAAACAGCTGAAAGGTGCATTAATGGTTCCTTTCCAGATGTTGATGTTTCAAAGGCACCCTAAAACTATTAGAGATACAGACTTTAAAACTGAGCACTGATTACAAGCTGGATGATTCCTGTGCTATTCAGTCCAAAGGGCACAGAATCCATGACTTCATAAAACAATTTCAAATTTGTATTCATCTGACCCACGAACAGTTCATCTTAAATGAGCTTTGGCCCAAAGAAGACGTGATGTTCCTGGATCATGCTCACTTACCGATTCTTCTTTACATAATAGAGCTATACTCTGGATTTGTGATTGGCAAGGTAAACTGTGTTCACAGAAGGTGAGTGTCTTTCTGGAAGTCCATGCAGTGATTTGCCATTATGCATGCGGCTGAAAAGAACATCATTCTGAAATTGTTCCACAGTTTGAGAAGGAAGTTTCTTTTGTAGATTGTCCCTCTGTCCATCTTTACTTCTGACAAGCTCTGCCTCTCTAAGGTGCTCTTTTCAAAGTCGTGTTACTGAGCTGTTTCCACTTGATGTGATAAGCTCATACATGTTTATTTGGACTTTTTTTTCATTGTCCCAGCTTTTTGAGCATCAAATAAAATGAGCTAATATTTTTCATGAAATAGTAAAATATCTCACTTTCAAGAGTCTTCTTCTATGTTCTATTGAAAGCAAAATGTTGGTTTATAGGTCTTAGACCTATCAGCTATATCTAGTAATTCATGTTGGATTATATTTTATTCCAGATTCCATTATGAAACAGTTTCTTCCTGGATATTTACAGTAGCCTACTGCAGTCTGGCCCAGTAAGGACGCTGAGCTCTCCTTGTGATGCTAAACTCCCACATAGTGTGTGCTTTCTATCATTAGTTGTTTTCAGCAGTCAGCATGCTTGCAGCTAAGTTTAGACGTACATTTGGAAAAGCACTTTGCTGAACGAACGTCTATCACTTCCAGAGCTCGATGCCTCGCTGTTGATCGACAGACAGATAACTAGCAGAGCTATGATGTCAAAATACTTTCATGTAATAACATTTACCCCGAATATTCAAGGAGAATCAGTGTTTGGAAAGAGGGGATCACATCCCTACAACCCAGCCCTGTACCCATACACACACACATATAATAATACACTCACACACACGCTGTAAGCTAATAATTGTAACCCTGAGTCAGAACCATTCAGAAGCTGACCTCTTGGCAAACCCCCAGCCAGCACAAGCTAAGTGTTCACCGCAGGCTAAACAACATCCCACGAAACAACACTCACAGACATTCACCCACATGAACACAAAGACACACACGAGCAGACGTAGGGCGAAGGCGTAGGTCAGCGGCTTGGGTCACAATACGCATCCCGCAGCCAGCCGGTCCACACCCTCAGTGTCAAATTAGACACAATCCCTACAAAAAACACACACACACGCACGCACACACACACATGCATGCATGTCCTGCAACAAAGCTGCTGCAGACTGAAGGACGAGGACACTCAAATAAACAAAGTCACATGGGAAAACACATGAATTCACAGAGATTCATTAACGCCGGCGGTAGACAAAGTCACCTGCAGAGACGAGATTCGTCGGGGGTTGAAAATAAGCAACACAATCTCACTTCCACATTTGTGAAAAAAAACGTTATTTTTATTTCATAAATTTCTCAGTATGGCACATGAACAGAGATTGAATGTTCTGAAAAAGATTTGGCACAGAACCTTGAAGCAGAACAAATCCTCCTTCCTTCAAGCTGACACACAAAGAGACACACACCCCTGTGACATGTTCCTCCAGTGTTAATATGCACATCTGTGGTTAGAACAGGTTAAAACACAGTTTTAACAAATCACAAAAACAACCATAGTCAATATTGCAGGAAAAAAAAAAAAAAGCCAAAGCGGAACAAAGAAGCAGATGGAGGCCATGTTTAATTGAACAGAGGGAAGGAAATATCAGAGGCCTTGGTTTGTTTTCTGTTTTCCTGAGAGAGGATCGCAGTGGTGCAGGGGGCTAACGGGTGCATTGGGGGGGGGGGGGGTGGAGTGTGGATGTGCGTGTATGTTTGTGTGGATGAGAATCATAACTTGACATCTAGCTGCAGGGGGGTGAAAAATGGCAGAAGGAGGAGGTGGGAGGGGTTAAACAGGAAGCATGAGGTAGATAGAGAAGAGCGGAGGAGGAGAACAGAAGGGGATGAGATGCATGGGAGGAGGAGAGGGGGGATAATACAAGACGTACTCTTGTGAGCAAGTGAGCATAAGACCATGCATGTGTGTGTGTGTGTGTGTGATTCAGACGGAAAAAGAGAGGCCGTTACTGAGGCTTTAGCTACATTTTTAAGAGAGAGGGTGAGAAAAAGGCAAAGAAGCAGGAGTAGTCAGCCGTGCTTTTTCTCTGCCTCCCCTGGGTCGGGGACAGAGAGGAGTCATTTCCCCTCTGGCGCTGGGTGACATATAAGCGCCACGGTGGCCCTTCTTCCTTCATGGCTTTATCTCTGCCACACTCAGACACACAAACACAGATACAGTGCACAAGAGACCCACTCGGGATATATGTAAATATCCATACTTATGTCACAGATGCACAGAGCTCATCAGAGCACATTAGCCAAAAAAAAGGGCTAATGTGTGAGCTGCAGTCCAAGCACACAAACTCACACATGGAAAGTACAAACTGTACAGATACGCAGTGACAAGATGTCTGTCAGTGTCATCTTTCATACTTCCTGTCATTTTCCTCTCTTTTCAGTCTGTCCCTCCTTTTTCTTTCTTCATTTCTGCCTGCCCATCCTCCCTTGTCACTCTATTTCCTCTGGGCTCAGAGGGTGGGGAAGCCTGAGGCGACAGAAGCTGTTGCGTTGTAAGCAGGCTCTAGAGCCTGGTAAATATGGCACAGCCACGATAGGACGGGGACCACCACGTGTGGTGATTTGCAAGCGCATAGACATGAAATGAGGCTACCGAGGGCCAGATCGGATAAATAAATAAGCAACAATGATAAGCGTGGCATCCCTCCCTCTGTAGCCGACATGTGCGGGTGGAGACAAAGAAAAGGGTCAAGATAAATCAATATTGCAAGTAAAAGTTTATTTCATATTGATGAATGTTTACAATTATTTCCTGCTTTGTAAAAAACTTGTTTCACTAAGAGGAGGCTGCAGCTCTGATTCAGCTGGGGAGGCTTATCTGGGTCAGGTCTGATTTCTGCTCTAGTTTCACCTTTCTGAGACCAGACAGCTTCTGACCCGTGCACTTGACGGCCAGCAGGAGTTTGACCTCATATCCTCTGGGGCCTCTGCCACCTTAATAGACAGATAAGGGTTAGACAGCTCTATTATGAAACCACCAGCTTGTATACAGAACATATGTCCATCACTGTCCTGTATAACGCTGTCAAGCCAGACCTAAATTTACGGCTCAAAGCGTTAAAAGGGGACAAAAATCAGGCATTGCAGAGAATGATTGTGATGCAAAGCCAAGACACTGATAAACAGTATGGATAGATAGCGGGTGAGTGTGGAAACTCCTCTGAGAGGAGCACAGCTGCTGGGTCAGCACATCCTTTAATAGTTAAGGCTGGTTCAGAACATTCCAGTTCATGTCCCGGAGTTCACACGTACCACGAAACCGGAGGGGAGTTTTCCGCGGCTCCCGGGCATGAAGTCGCTCCAAAAAGTATGTTTCCAAATCCCAACATGAGCTGCAACAGCCCAGATTGTTTTCGAAACACAAATCTCTATTTGAAAGCACAATATGGTTGCTGTGTGCTCTCGGGGTAAAAATGTTGCACAGCCCCAAATGTCAGCTTTTCAAGATCTAAGAAAAACAAGCTTTTTTTTAATATATATATATATATAACTTGTCACATCAAGATTTTTTTTCTCCCCATAGAGTTCTGAAGTGATTTCAGCCGCAAAAAAGCCTGCACAGTCTCAGCAAAAGTTGAAAAAAAAAGGGGGGAAAAATGGAATTACAAGATTTGTACATGGCTACAATGATATTCCCCTTTATAAAGCATTCATGAGAAGCTCTGTGATGAGCAGTGCTCCAGCTTCACTACCCCCATTAAGCACTATTTTACAATTACATGGGCTGTGAGCGTGTCCCATTTTACTATTTCAGTGGCTGCGGATTTTTCATCTTTTCTTCTGAGCTGCAGCTCAGAGGCCCTCTGACCCACAGCTGAGTGACACGGAGGAGATACTCATCTGGAATGAAGCATCGGTCATCACTCTCACGTCAGAGCCCACACGCGCCGACAGTGCTTCGCGTCCCCACGTCTCTCAGAGCTCACAAGGCCACCAAAATGGACATCTTCTGACCAGAGACATGGTTTCCAAGGCAACAAGGAAATAAGCCATGTGCTAATGTCCTGGCCATTCTCAAATTAAGGACACCTTCACAGGATATAAAGCAAGCATGCGTGAACTGAAGCACAATGGTGGCGGCTGAGAGGTTTGCATTAACCTCTACTGCACTCCGCTGCAAACTGTTGGGGGGGAAGGAAAAAAAAAGCTCCCCCTCAATCAATAAATCACTCAGTCATTCAGTGTCATGAGCCTATGAATGTGTGTGTAGCTCTTATATGTACACAGTCGAGTGTGTGGTCAGATTGAAAGGTGGCTTCAGGGCAGGGCTTTTCACTTTCGCAGCGATGACACAGAAAATGTCCACGCACAGCTGACAAACACAAGTTCTTCATTTTCTCTTAATGTGACTGGACAGAGTGACCAGGGCAGCAAAGGACTGGTGTCATCAAGTCCGCCTTAGACCAGTGTGAGGGTGATAAAACCGGCTCCTGACTGCCAAACATCCCACGGTGGAGGCAAGATGAAGCACTGTGAGAGAGGCACGCTGCTGTTGCTGCTGGGTGGGGAGGAAGGACTCGGTGACACAGTGGCACACAAAACACTGCTGCACTTAACAGAATCACAGCAGCCATCATGTGAGAAGACAAGCTGCAACATTTGGCTCTCACGGGCCGTCCTGATGGCCGCGTGAAGTAACGGCGAGTATAAATTACAACCGTTTAATGTTCTTGGCCTCCACAATGTGGAGAAAATTAGCACTGGTGCCTCAGCACATGCATCATTGACACCATATGTATCAATAATGCATTACGCCCCGCTATCGCTTCACTGCTATTTTTAAAAGGAGGGGTGACAGAAAAGAAATTAAGCAGCGTGGAGCTCACACAGGGCTTGTAGCGCTGAGGCTAAAGTGTGCAGTTCTTCCCCTCGGGGAGCGGCGTAAATATGGCCGTGGCTTTGAAAACTGCTGGCCCCGACGAGCAGCAGATTGCACCGGCAACGCTCTCATATCCGAGACTCCACGAGCCACGCTCACCGTCAGAGAGAAGCCCCGCCAAATCGTTTCATGTGCATCGTTATGACTAAAAGTCACATCACCGTCAAGGCGATTAACCACAAATACAGCCTGTGAAAAAGCGCATCAAAAATCACTTAAGCTTCACCAACAGGTGCTGCTCTCCTATACGGCCGAGGAAGGTCAAAATAATGATAATAAATGGCGCAATCCAAAATACTAACCTTGCTTAGCTGGCTAAAGGTGGGAGGGAACCAGAAGCTATCATTGGACCTGACCCTTGACCCTCAGTTTGTTGTGGTGTTGAGGTTTTTTGTGAAAAGCAGAGGTCGGCTTGATCGAACTGACCTTCCATTGTTTGGATTCAGCCCGATGTGGATAGAAAGAGAGCAAAGAGAGGGTAGATACTTAAAATAAAAAGAATCCTGCTTTTACTTGAAGTGTCAGTTAGAGCACTGGTTCTCAAACTGGGGGTTGGGACCCCCATGGGGGTCACGAGATCATTTCAGAGGGTCGCCAGATAATTGTAGAAAATATACAGCCTACATTTATCAAATAAATCTGGGATTGGTATCAGGGCAGTCAAAATTAAACCTTTAATCCAGATAAATTATAAATTAGCTCCATAATTTTTTAACACAATGCATAAATCCACATTAATCCTCCTTATTTACGAAGATTCTGACAGTTTTCAAGCCTTACGTTTAGAAGATCCTGCAGGATGACCCATCTGATATCATACAATTAATCGTTGTCGTAGCGGGAGGGGGTCCCAAACACCAATGTATGTTATCTTGGAGGTAATGGCTTGAAAAGTTTGAGAACCACCGACTTAGAGGATCATAAAAGTAGCCTGAAGCTGAGGGAGACAGACAGAGCTGGTTTAAACTGGGGATTTAAAATGGAGGTCTGACCGCCCCTCCTCCTGCTCATCCTCCTTATACAACCAAGCTGGCAGAAGCCTACCTGAACACTACAACACAAGCACACACTTAAAATAAGCTGAATTTCATCAACAAATGCCATAAAAAGCTTAAAAAGTCTTGATTTCTTTGCCTTGTACAACAGACCGTTTCCCCTTTTAAAAAGAATGTTTTTTCTTATTTAAAAAATAAATAAATCAAAACCTGTATATGCAGTAAATATCCAAACACACACACACATATTCTGGTGATTTCTCACCTATTCCCTGAATGGGTGAATGAGTGGGTCCCTTCCTGCACAGTAAACACAGCATTTCCATTAGATTGTTGGGAGCGTGTTCACTGCTCTGTGACTCAGACACTGCAGCACGGTGACTGTGTGTCTTCAGCTCAACCGCTGCTCTCTCTTACACCAAGCCTCAATAACATGGCCTCTGGTTTGTGCCACTTCACAGGTGCTATAGGGGCTACACAACGCTTTCCAAAGCGATGAGCTACTACAGGCAATAGGCAGGGTGTGCGGTATCAGAGGAGTTAGGGGTAAATAGCTTTTGTAACAGTCCTTGCTTTCAGCCAATGATGTACTCTAAAACTGACACACAGCCACACACACACGTTGCACTCTTACCCACAAGCATGCCCACATGATAATTTCTGTTATTTGCACACACAGAGGCAGATGAATATGTAAATAACTTGCGAGGGGAATAGGGATCCCTTGTGCTGGGAGAGGAATATGTTAATGAGTGATGCAGGGTATGAGTGTTAATCACAAGTGTAAGGTGCATAAATGTGTTTAGTGGTGGTGTGGGGTCTATGCAAATTAAATACATAGGGGAAATATGTGTGTGTGTGGGGTGGCATGCAAATGGTATGATTCAATGACAGAAAGTTAGTCCTGTGAGAAATATAACTGCTGATGCAAAGAAAGAAAAAGAAAGACAAATCAAATGGGGGAACATTATGGGGGCAAATTACCTGGCGAAATGGGAGAAATGACAGATAAAGTTCCATGTTGTCTGCTCGCATCTGTTTAGCATTCAAAACCCAAATCAAGACGCTGTGATAAGGGCTGTCGCAGCAGCAACAGTTGCCAGGGAAACCTGATGGCAGGATGCTAAGGGTTGGGGAGGTGGAGGATGGTGGAGAGGGGGGGTGGGGGGTTTTATGTGAGGACACGATTACAATGCTCAGGTTGATTTGCTACCACTGAAGGAACATCGGCCGGCTCCTTGAGATACGGCACCTCAGAGGAACGCGACTGACAGGGGGCAGAGGGGCGCCTCGCGAGGCGCTGATGGTGACGCCGCTCGGCGCGTTAGTCTGAGTGTGTAGTCATGGCAACGAGGCGTTGACACTCTGAGCACTGTGATGGTGATGACATTCACAAAAAGTACACAGCGAGTGTGAGTGAGCTTGTAAACCAGAGCAGGGCCCTTTCTGTCCCCCTGTGCTGAAAAAATAAATAAATGCAAAAACAAAGAAAAAGAAAAGAAAAGAAAGCATCCGGTGCTGACCATTTCACATTCGCTATGTCTTGTCTCAAGAGGAACCAAAGGGATACAAACAGTGATACTACAATTAAAGTTTATCATAACAAAAAAATAAAAAAAAGGGAGGGAGGGAGGGAGGGGGGGGATCCAACAAGTTTCACAGACTTCAACTGCCATTTTATGTGCCAGTTTTTCTGTTGTTTTTCTTTTTTTTTTTTTTTCAAAGTGACCTCTGCTAACAGAACATCTCTCATAATTATAACCAGTGTAATTAGCTAATTATAATAACAATAACAATATTACAATAAAGATAACACGTGATTTAAAAAAGAACAAAACAAACAAAAATAAAAGATAAAACTAGATAAAAACCAAAAATGAAAAACACTTATAATAGTTTGGTTTTTTTTTTTCCGTTTTTTTCAAAAGAGATCTATAAGGTTCTATATTTTTTCATTTCAATGTCCCTTTTCTTTAAAAAAACAAAACAAAACAAAAAACATCACCCACCAGCTTCTGCTGCACTATATGCCACCTTCTTCACCGTACAAGCGTTGCTTACCTTTAAAAATGCTCGGCATTGCCTGTCGTCCATTTAGCTCCCTGCTGCCATCAAATCCGCTCATACACGATAACACTGAGATACAGTTGTGAAATAATCCTCTGCAAAGGTGCAGTCTTCGTCAAAGGTTCATGTCCTGTCTTTAATGCCTGATAACACAAGTGTCCCTGACTACTTGAGACATCAGAGGAGTCGGTGAGGGTTGGACTTGAGGAAGCCATTTTGAGGGCCGGGTTATTTCCTGCTGATGGATGTGGAGTCATTTAGTGGCACGTTAAATCCGTCCCACGGCTGTTTGTTAGTCCAACAAGGATCAGTCATATACAAATGGAAAATATGACTTCTCAGTTATCTGTAGGCACTAGTAACAATAATAGTCATAAGAATGATAATGATAACACAATAACAATAGTGTGTCGCATCATCATCGAGATCTTAAATTGGTTGAGCATGAATGTTTTAGGAAATCTAGATTTGTAGAGGTTTTTGCTCAATTAGCTTGTGGAATTAGCAAATTTACAGCAACATAGTGTTGATCATTAAATGAGGTTGTGACAAATAAAGCTATGCTTGTTATCATTATGACCATTATGATCATTATTATTGATACCGCAGCGCTACTGTGTACCAAAAGACGAGAAGATGAAGTCGTAAGCCATGTTTTTTGCAGCGGATCATAAAGATGTTCCCCCCCTCAAATGATCCTGTTTATTTGAATGAGAAGGAAAATACCTTCTGTGGCTACAAGAAAAAGTCGAGACCAAAATAATTTTACCCAAACACTTTTCCAGGTTAGTGTTTTAGCTCCACAGATGCTTCTCTCCAGCATGTGTCTTCATGAAGCGCAGTCAGGGTGGCTATTTTGTTCCAAGTTGAGAAAAATTGTAAGGGGCAGGGCCACCAAAACAGCTGCGCATGTGTCTTTTTTAATTATGTGTATATA
>JBBBVU010000022.1:21454501-21476828 GCA_037177055.1 Atherinosoma microstoma | reverse complement strand
CCTACAGTATATAGATATAGATATACTGTATATATATGTATATATATATATACTCCTCAGACTTGTAGTTTTCAGTCAGAAGCTTGATAAAGATTCTTTATAATTTATTTCTTTGAATGAAAATATATTTACGGTATATATAATATGTACGTTCATCTCTTTTTATATCTCTCTTTGTCCTTTAGACCTCAGGATTTTTCTTCTCCCATGATAGCCCACTCTGTTTATTTGCTCCTTCAAAGAAGACGGTAGCCAGTATAGTGTAAAATGGAAAAAAACAGAGCTGTCTGAAAAACATTTTTTGCTTTTATGATATTCTGGAAAGCATCACTGCACTGATCCAAATTTCCCTGTGCTGTGTTTTAACAGTTCCTGGAAATCTGGTACTGTACCAGTCACACAAATCATTGTTTATTATTCACTGCCACTGCCAAACACTATTCTAACGACATGTTCAATGGCCAATATTATGCCTCCCTCCAAATATATATACACTGAATGCATCTAGAAATATATGAAGCAATCTGTATACAACCTAGAGGGACTCATTACACATGTGTATTGTCCATTGCTGTCCACTGAGTGAAAAGGGTTGGCTTGATCTCGGACTTTGGCAAAGACCATAGCAGGTTGCACATAATGAATGATTTTGATGGTTTATAGTAGGCTATGTGCAGATGCTGTTGGTGGAACTAGTGTTCTGTCTCCTTCAACATTCCTATCTGCTCCTGTCTGTTACCACAAAATAGTGGTTATGTGAAACTTCATCTTTTCTGAAGCCTGTCCACTGTAGGCTACAGTCTTATATAGTCAGCTTCACAGGTGCTTTCTGTATCACTGTCTCTACCTATTATCCCCCTTCTTCTTGCTTCATACTTAAAACTTTACTTTTACTCAGATTTGAGTCTCTTGCACATTTTCCTTTGAGCCACTCTTAAAAAGTAGTGGCTCATTCTGGCCTTTTCCCTTTAGGCCTTTCAGAGAACTGTGAAGGCCCAACTGGGGCAGTGGTACAGGAGAGGGCAGGGTGCCCACTGTGGGTGTTCCCCCCATAGTGGTAGTTGGAACTTGGGAGCAGGATATGGTCTGTGATTGAGAGCATGGAGAGGGGTTGTTGTTGTTGAGGCCCATACCTGGGCCTGTACCCATGCCCAGACCCATCATGTTGTTGTTAAAGTGATGGGTTTTGTAGTAGTGGTTGAGGTGTTCCGATCGAGCCAGGTTGGGTAAGTTGACTATCTCTGGGTGGTGCAGCCTGAGGCTCTGGCCCCCTCCTATTCCACTACTTCCGCTCTGTGTCACAGTGGAGCCTCCAGAGATACCACTGCCCCGACCACTGGCACCAGGACCCAGCTCATCCTCCACATTAATGATCTCGATGGCACGAGCAGGACCGTGATGTTTATGAAGCTGGTGCTGCTTTCTTAGCTTGTAGAACACCACCAGCATCACTGCTGCCATGAAGGTAATGGCTACGAAGCAGCCAATGATGATTTTTGTGGTCTTCATCACATCATCCAGGCCTGAGAAGCCTGGTTCAGTTGGCACAGTGAAGGTGGGTCGAGTGGCGCGGGGAGACGAGGACCAGCCAGCAGGCAGAGAGGAATCCGTGGTAGGAACTCCTTCTGGCCACAGGTCAGAAGGAGTGGGGCCAGGGTGAACCCGAATAAAGGTCTCATTGATGGCAACTAATGCATAATCGTTCCCTGCCCCAGCCTCGACTGTTTCCACAGTAACTGTTGTAAAGTAGGTGTAGTTGACACTTGCATCAGCAGCAGTAACATTGAGGACAGCAGTAGCAGTCGTATTGCCAGCAGCATTGGTGACCATGCAGGTGTACTGGCCAGTGTCTCGCAGGGTGACATTTGTGAAGTTGAGTGTGCCATCGTGCAGAACAGATATCCGTACCCGGTAAGATCCGTGGGTCATTAGCGTGCCATTGGGGGTTATCCAGTTGACGGAAGTCGTGGATGTGCTAGTGCGACACTTCAACTCAGCAGCCATACCTTCAGTGACATTGAGGTCAGTGGGTGGCTCCACAATGACAGGCGCATAGCAGGTGAAGTGACTCTGGTCAAGCTCTCCAATGTACTTGCCTTTTAAGCCTGGGGGAGCATGGCAGCGCGCACAGCAGGTGGTGTTGCTGGGCACGGTCTCTTTCAACCACCAACTAAGCCAAAGTACATCACAGTTGCAAACCCAGGGGTTGTGGTTAAGATGTACCCTCTCTAGTTGGTGAACGGGTGTGAAGAGATCATGGGGCAGAGAATGCAGGGAATTGTGGGATAGGTTGAGCTCTTCCAGGTTCTTCAGGTCATCAAAGGCATTGCGTTCAATGACCGACACTTGTGAGTGCATTAGCCACAGCTTGCGAAGAGACACCAGTCCCTGAAAGGAACCAGGACGAATGATCTCCAGTCGATTTCCTGAGAGCTCCAGTTCTTCCAAACGCACAAGGGCAGTCAATTTAGGAATGTCTTTCAGCCCACACATGCCCAGATTCAGGTACCGTAGATTAATGAGGCCCACGAAGGCTGCATCAGAGATGAAATCCAACTTCTTGAGCTCACCCAGGTCCAGTCGGCGTAGCGAGGGTACCCGGTGGAAGGCATAGCCTGGCAGAGTCTCAATGGGGTTGTTGCGCAACCACAACTCTCGCAGCTTGCTGAGGTACTCAAAGGCATGTGATGGCACCAGTGTGAGGCGGTTGTCAAAGAGTTCCAGTGTGTTGAGGTTTGGGAGGCCATTGAATGCTCCGACTTCTATCTGGCGTATCTGATTCTTGGAGAGTTGAAGGATTTCAAGGTGCCTCAAGTGCTTGAAAGTGTCTGACTTGATAACCTGCAGGGACAAATGATGATAAAGTTACTGCACAGTGTAGAATGAATAAAATTGTTTATACATTGTTGTGTAGTTATTTTACACTGTAAAGATTTTTGATAAAGCTAAAAACTCCTAATGCTGACATATTCATTTATCTTTATTATAGATGTAACAGTTTGCAAAGCATTTCGTGTTCACATAAAGAACATGTAAAACAGTGTCAGTGAATGATTTACAGTAACAAACATAACTAAATGCATTGTTGATATCAATAGCTGACCCTTCCACTCCAGTGATTGTGGCCTGTTGGCTTTTCAGACACACTAGCTCTGATGACAACATGGACCATTAAACCGAGGCATCCATGTTGAACTCTGTGTCATTGATGAAGGTGTTGTTAGCACACGGATCCAGAATTTAAGTGAGCGAACTTCATCTAATTAATCTAGTTACATGTTTGATTATCTTTGTGGTACTAAAACCATATTTATGTTTGTATAGGAATTCAAAACCTACTTTTGCCCATTTTTGTCTCTATTGAGCCAACAAATTGCTTTGTGCCCTAAAAATAAAAGAGTAATCGTTACTGTTTTACCCTTATTTCATTATGGTGTTCATCGCTGCTGTACTGTAAACGAACCCCTGTTGACCGTTTTCATCCTGACTGCTGTAAAGACATGCCCAGGCAATGCATTCATCTGGCACTTGCCACCACCGTTAACTTGACCTTTGTGTAGTGCATGTGCAAAAAGGGCAGGCATTGCTCAGTGCTCACACAGCAACAACGTCATCATGTATAAAGCTCACAAGCCTCAGCCTGAGGAAGTATCATCATGGCCATACTTAAGCAAATATCTAACTCTGACTTGCGTCATCAGTGAAACCTGCAGTTTAAATTATGATTTATCCAAATAGGGACTGAAGGCACTCTTTACTCAATGATGCCCTCTAATTCCCATGAAAAATGAAACATAAATGTTAGACCTGTGAATATCTGATTGCCGGCATGTTTTTTAGCCCAATTTTGGAATCATATTACAATGTCAGTGTTGTTAGTCTAGATTTCTTCCTAAATGTAGCTTTGTTAAATTTCTTTCTGTCCAAAGCTTTTCTTCTTATTCTTTAAGTAGCTTCCCCTGCATTGATAAATAGTGGTGGTGCAGTGAAGCCCAAATCAATAATCCTCTTCTGCTTAAGAGCATATTTACCTTGTTTTAAGATTATAATCAGAGCTAGTTTCATCACTAGCACTTTTTATACGATAACGCTGCAAAGAAAATGTCCTTGTCATGCCGCCATATGCTTTCAAGCAACATGTTTTGTTAGAGGAGTGATGACAGTCATAGCAGCTTTCCCTTAGAGAGAAACCTTTCTGTTTGACAGCTGCAATTTGCTGGATAAAGATCTTTCTTAGGAGTTGGGGGTTAAATTAGGACCCCTGAAGTTGATCAGTCATGTAGCGTGAACCCACCAGAACCAAAACTCCCAATCAGAGGAAAAGCACACACTGTAATGTAAACAATAAAATTATCCAACAACACAAGAAATGGTGGAGTCGGTGTTGGTTTTACTTAGACAAGTCAGTTTGGGTCTGCGACTACATTAAAAGCACTACTCAGAGGCAAATCCATATTTACCCCAAATCAACCAAAGCAACCACAGAGCCATATCATTAATTCCCTTTAAACGCCTCTTTTAAAACAAGACCTCCTTTTCATGTATTTTAAAGTTCTGTTGAAGACTATTTTGCAAGGAGACAGTTTATCTTAACAGCGTTTGTGTTGTTTCCCTGACAAAGTTTACAAATGCTGTTTCAAACGTCAGTCGCTCCTTGTGAATACCCTTTGCCAAAAGTGTTTCAACATGCTGACAGCTATTTATGAATGTTTACACTCTGACTTCAAGCAGGATCTGTAAATAGCAACTGCCAATATAAAACACATCTAATAATGGTGATAAAACATGGCTGGAAAACAAGTTTTAAACACATTGAATGTTGCTCAGGACATTTGGCTGCATACTAATTGGTTGAAATAAAGTTCTGGGTGCATTCACATCAGGATAGTCTGGGCTGGGGGACTCGGTTCAATTGAGCAGGGAATGCTGAGAAATGTTGCCCCTTCCTTTGGTTTGGTTTGCTTTCACATTGCACTTTACACAAGCAGAACAAAGCAGTTGCAACAACTGCTTGTTTGGGGGCGGTATTGCCCGAATTGAACACTGACCAAGAAGAAAAAACACAGGAGGAAAGACAAAACCCAGCTCATTGATTGACCAGGACCAAAAACGAAAATTCTTCTCAGCAAGTAAACAATGGATCAACACTAAATGTATTCATGGGGTTTCTGTTTTTACTTTGGTCATACAACATAATTCTGGATGATCTGTTTGCATTCACAATGCAAGCAAACCTTGCAAGTGAACCAAAACCCCCTCTTTTCAAAAGGACCAGTTTGCTTGTTTGGTCCATACCCGAGTGAAAATGTGCGTTCACAGTGCTGCAAACAAACTGTGTTATCCGTGGAAGTGGACCAAGTTTGTATAAAGTGGACCAAACAGTGCCAGTGTGAATGTGCCCTAATGGCTCCCTTCTGATTCAAATCATAGTTTGTTTGCTTGGAAAGTCTGGTCTGTTTGGGGAGGTGTGAATATGCAAATCAATTCTGGTCCACCTACAAACGTAGGTCTCAGTCAACTTCAAGTGTAAATGCAGGAAGCTGACTACACGGAACCATAACATACACCCGTGTAAAATCATAGTCGGGAGAAATGGCTTGCAGACAGACGTGGAAGAACACGGTGAAAGTTTGAATACAAACATGGTCAACCCAAGACATCCAAGATTTGATACAGCACCATGTTTTGCTCCTATTTGGTGGAAGTTGTCCTACATTAACCCATAGATGAGCAAGTTTTCTTACTCATTGTTTGTCTTTTCTTCTTCAGCAATTTTTAATTCGGCACTGCCTCTGGCGAAGACATTAATTAAAAGCTCTGGTTTGATTGACTAAAGCCCCGTCTCCATCGATGGGTCTGGGTCAGTACGGGTCAGTACGCAATTTTTTGCCGTTGATCAGTGGAAAGAATCATCACTTCCCGTGCTATTTGGCTCTAAGAACAAAGCAGGATCAGTGCCACGTTCAACTGTACAGTGGATTTTTTGTTGTTTAAAGCCACATGCCAAGAAGAAAGAATGAAAAAACTGATGGATTTTGACCTTTCACATAATCTGTTTGTATGTCATGCTCTTCTTCGTTATAATTCAAGGGAGGGCATCGCGGTATTATGCAGCTGACACATCTATCACTATCCAACTAATACATCACCTACCAGTAAAGAGTATGGTTGACCTTGGAAATGCAACAGAGATCAGAGTTTACCAAACCCAACCACGCCAAACCACCCCGTCCTGAGCAGGATGCTTTGATGGATATTGGCCTTAAGGGCAGAGTGAAAGCAAACCCGGACCACAAGAATTTTGCAACCCCAAAATGTCTAGAGGGCTATTAGGTGTGTTGCACCTTTAAAGAGCTTGATTTGCAGCCTACTGTATGACCATCTTGTAGGACAACTTCTGCTGCCAGAAAGGTTTCACATCCGTTTATCCAACAAACCGTCTCATAATGACAATCTGTTACACTAGGCCACAGAGTCAAACTACTTCCATTTCGAACCCTGACTTTCTTGCTCCAAACACTGCAGTTCTGATTATCCCAGTGTTTCTGTGACACTCTAGGCCTTACTACCACCTCATTATAACCCCTTGCTACTAAGCCGATAATCAGTATTGAACTATTTACATAAAGTGCCGCCACAGATCACTACAGCGGACAAGTCTATGAAGCAAAATCAATTTGCTTTTAAAACTGTGTCGACATGTGGCGTGGTACTTTCCTTTAATTCATTTTTTAAATGATCAACCAAAAAAAGATGTTTTTGTTCTTGTATTTTCTTTTTTGCAGGACATGATTCTGAAAAATGATGGTTGCCACAGGCCCTGGATGGCACTCCCGAGCATTTGGTGTGGTCCAACTGGAGCTCATTTGGCGAGAAGTCAAACACCCAGCAAGTGAGCGCAACTAAAGGCCCCTTAAATCTCTGAATGTTTGAGATATGTGTGGCCAAAGCCCTCTGTGAGACACACAGAGACTCCTGGAGTCAGGCCATTGCCTCTTCTGTATGTAGAGCAAGAGTAGGGGGGTGGGGTGGGAGGTGGGTTGGAAACAGGGAGGCTGGGTGATAGGCATGGGGTGGGAGAGAGGGAGGGATGAGGATGTTAAGAGGGGGTGGGAGCTGTCAAGGCTTTACTCTCAGGGTACTCAGTGGAGGAAAAAATAAGCCAGAGAATCTAGGATGCCTTCAGGTGTTAAAACATTTTTAGATTTTTAATCATTTCAAGTTGAGCTTCAGGATACAACAAACCGAATCGAAATCTGTGGGCTGAAAATGAAACGCAACAAATACTGTTATTACATCTTTAATTTTTCCTTTCATGTTAATGGCTCGTCTCGAATCCTCGCACACTAAATCAAGTGACATGATGTCCCATTTATGCTCCCTTAACATCACATAATATTTAATAAGATGTTTTCTCAAAAGAAAAGGCCGCTATGTGTCCGACGTGTAAAGCACATCGTAAGAGATGCACTGGAAAATCTTTTAACAATGTTTTGAATCCTCGTCGCTTTTCATTAGACGAGGTAAAAATGTAGTGGAAATTAATTTAAAGCCACAAAAGAACAAAGCACTGTCAGCAACATGAGGATGAATTCAATTATATCAAATGCTGCGGCGAAGAGTAAAATCAACCCCCTTCTTTACCAAATTTAGTGATTCCTGCGCCTTGTATCGATGGTCTGTAGTTAAACGATCTTCCACTGCAGTGGGAAAACCACAAAAAGCCGTTTAGGGATTCTAGATGAAAAGGTAATAGATACAAAAGGCAGCTTGGCATCGTGGAAATATGTCTTACTTTCAATTCATGAAATATTCCCTCAGTTCAGCTGAGGTTTAAGTACCCTTTTCTATGATTGTAAACGCTAGCTCTCTTGTCTTTTTTTAGAAATTAAGTTTCAAAGAGAAAACCTGTCGCAACAAGTTAATCACAGCATCCCCAAGTGGCTCTGATGATGCATTCATGGTGATGTCTGCGTGAAGTCATTTATGTATGTGTGCATTCTGAGAGGAAGTGCCTCAGACTGGTTGCAAAGGATTAAGGTTAACTTTACTGCCCGTTTTCTGTGGGACTTCTGCTGTGCTGCGATAGTAAATAAAAATAACAGAGAACCAGCGAAGCAACCATCATTATACAAGAAACAAGCTGCCACTGAAGGGAATCAATAATATTTCCCCAACACTTAAATTAAACTTAACTGCAGCAAAGAAGAAAATAAATTGCTGTTAATGTGTTTCTTTTTAGCAAAAGAAGATGGATTTTATTGACATAATCACTCGTGTGTGTGTGTGTGTGTGTCCTATTTATGTATGTTTGCACACTTTTAATCAACACTGACATGATTTCCTCCAGCCGATATTTACCTGTATAGAGTTCTCCTGCAGGTTGAGGTATCTCGTGTTGACTGATATGCTTTCAGGCACCTCCTCCAGGTTTTGCCTGGTGCAGATGACTCGGCTGGCCTGGTTGGAGCAGGTGCAGAGGGAAGGGCAGGAGGAGGCGGCTCCCACTAACTCCAGCCCAGGGAGGAGGAGCCGCAGTAGCAGCTGGGCCAATAGAAAGAGGAAGGGGGAAGGGCCGGGAAGGCAGGTCAGCGTGGCGATGCGCATGGCAACTGGGACATGACCCTGCTCTTTAATCCGAAGGTACAGGTGAGGTGACTCTACACTGGTGGATTTGTGAGAAACGGTTTACTTTCCCCTTCGGTCCTCCAGCGACAGTTTGTTCTCTCTAATTCCACATCCTCTGAGATGTTTTTGTCCTCTGTCGATCTCTGTGTTTTCTCCTCTTGTTTTTTGAACATAGAAATACGCAGACAAACAGATGTTATTCCTTCTTTTTTTTTCTCGGGCTGTTGGGGGATTTGAGTGAGGCTTGAGGAGCGTGAAGAACCCAGGAGGTACTGTGAAGAACAAAACAGACAAAGACAAAGAGGGAGAGAGAGCAGACGTTAAAAAAAACGGCTCAAACGCAGCGAATAGAAAAACAGGAAGTAGACACCGACTGTACCGCTTATCATGGGAGGGATTGTCAAAAAAAATCTGCCAGAAGCTTCAGAACTTCTGTGTCACTGCTCATATCAAATCCCAAATAATCCCAGAGCAGATATTCTGTCACTAACTAAATATATACACACACAAACACACAAACACACACGGGAAGATGGAAACTAATTTCTGTGATTAACAGTTAAAATTGAGATTCAAAAATGTGAGAACCCAAGCAGGACATGCAGGGTGGTTTAGTAAACAGACATCCTGCATCATAAAAATGCTGAATTTTCACAAAGCAAGCATGTTCTGTTAAAAAATGTTACTTCACTAAAACATAACTAAGAAAAATCTGAGATAAGGAAGATTTTGTGGATATAATGCAATTAAATTGAGTTGAAACTTCTTCATCAATGTGCAAGGATTTAGCATCTGTCACAGAAACGAACCCTGAAAGCACATTTAAGGCCTTCAGCAGCTCTCACAGAGATCCGTCTCAGGAAAACCAAACCACTGCTAAAGTTTCTTTTTTTTTTGTTATGCAGAATTAAATGCAACTTTAACTCAGCTCAATTCAGCTTTATTTGTGTGGCACCAATTCCAAGTCATCTCAAGACACTTTCAGAGATAGTCTAATTCATTCCAGTTAAAACCAATATATGATCTAAATTAATTCAATTTCTAATGACTGTGTTCGAGTAAAGTAATTCATAAAAACAGTTGCCTTGTAAGTTGGATTTTTGACTCTAAAAGTAAAAAAGATCTACCCAACCCCGGCTGAAAATACACTGCACATAAAACACGGTTAAATTGGTGTTGTTAGATACTGTTAAATGTTATTTCTGCTCATTTTGTGTCTTATTAAATCAAAACAACCTTTATATTTCAACATATAGTGTATGTGTAAAACATTGTGTAATGTGTTTTAATGGAGGAGATTCAACTGAATTATATTAGAAAAATCAAGGAAAAAAAAGAATAAATAAATAAAATTATTATATGAATGTTAATTGCTGGTTCATAGAAGAAAAATGAGCTGATGTCTTTTAAAAAAAAAAAGCAGTCAAAACTCAAACAACAAAAAAAAACCATGAATAAATAAGGACGATGGAAAACACGGAAGGCAATAGAAATGTGAAGTTTTGAACGGTTAATATTTAAGGAGAAGTTTGGCTAACAGTGTGTTTATGTAAGGCATCATATTTTTTTTAACCAAGTCCAACTAGTTTGATCAATTTCTCCATTTTTCTTGATAATAAACTGGAAACACTTTGAAAGAACTGATCCAAATATTATCAATGAATGATAAATATGTGGAACTAATAGAAATGTTGATAATGAAATAACTGCATGGAACTCCAATCAACGACCTAATGGATGGATGGATGGATGGATGGATGGATGAGAACATGGAGTTTTATGGAGTTTATAACAACAGCAAAAGTTTTCCATTTGAACCCAAACTTTAAACTTATCTGAACCATAGCAAGTAGTTTTTGTACCTAAACTGAACAAAATAGATACAAAAATATGCCACCATGGACTGTATTAACACCTGGATTTATTCTAAATTTAAAAAAAAATCTAAATAAATAAATCTGGAGAACCCCCACCAAAGATAAAGCCTGGAACAAAATAAAGTATAATTCAATATTGAATTAAAATAATAGTAATTATTAAGCTCAATAATAAACATATCATATTATACGTAAATAAGAGTGAATTGAAGCGAATAAATAAATGAAATAGAATAACTAGATGTAAAGAAATAAAATAAGTGAAGGCCAGAAGTGCTTTTTATTTATAACTGATCCGAAAAAAGTAAGTAAAATAGTTTCTTTGCATTTTCTGAATTCCTTGGGAAAATAATAATAAGACTTTATTTAAACAAATTGTCACTACTGTTCAAAAGTTAAAAAATCTGGCCTATGGCATCAAATATGAACACTTTTTGCTTCAGGCCTGCATTCCATAAAAGGTAGAGATGGCTCAGGCAGATTTACTTCCACAAATTTTTAATCAAATATGATCATTAAAATTAATTCTCACAAACGGTTTGAGCAGAACATTAATAATAAAACTGATTTTTTTCTCTCTCTATCCAATCAACAATATTTCATATCCAGATTTTACAGTGTGGGAAACAATGTTGGATTTTACAGGAAAATCTGTCCTTGGAAAAAAAAACCCAAAGTCAATCAGAAAAAAAAACAAGATGGCTCTGTCGCAGGGAGCAACAGCGTTGCTGAGACATTTGCTTTTCATTTTGACTCATTAACAACACAACTAGTGTGAGGTAGAAGCTTCCAGTACATTCTGCCAGGGTCTCATTTGTTAACACTAATTACACCAAGGTATAACAATTAATTTGACAATGATATATTGATGTTTGAACACACTCACCACATGTAATTAAACTCATACTTATCAATGGTCCGAACCCTGAAAACAATAAGCAGCCGAACCCAGGAAGCAATATTTCCTCCTTTTTGTTTTGTGAAGTCGCATAGACACCGAGGTGGGACTGAAATGCTAATTCTATTCTTGTGCGAGCATAGTGTTGTATGCTCCAGGGGCTGGAGAATGGTGGCGAATGGTGCAGTCTACATTAGCACTAATAGATGGCCGGTCAAGTCAGACTCCACCAGCCTGCAGAGGCACAGAGCCTCCGTTCCCCTCTGCAGGTTGTTTAGACCTAAATAACCTTAAATAAGGGCATCCAGTAATCTAGATACGGTTATTCATGATGATGGTTGTAATGATGGGACTTTGACACGCAAACTCATTTGACACGCTAAGCATCTTCACTTGGCACAGTTAAAAAAAAAGAGTTTTTTTTTTTTTTTGGTGGGTGGGTGGGTAGAGAATGAGGAGAGAAGGATTATTAATCTGATATATGACTGTATGGCTGCAGGCAGAGAAGGGAATTATCAACACTACAGTAATAGATGAATACTGAACAGCTGTGGAGAGAGGGCCGGAGAAAGAGAGACAGGCAGGAAGAAAGAGATAGAGATGGTGACAGATGGAAGGAAGGCTGAGTGAAAGGGATAAAGACCTAGAGAGGTATAAATAGTGAGAAGAGCAGAAAAGAGATCAGTTGTAGAAAAAAGATGAAAAAAAGGAGTGGAAGAGGGAAAATAGAGGGGAAGAAAAGAAGAGGCATTAATATTAATAATCTCTCACTCCATAAGAGAGAGAGAGGAGAAGAGAGGAGGGGAGGCTCAATAGAGAGATGAATATAAAGCAGACAGAGATGGAGGGAGGGGGATAACAACACAGAGGCGCATATAAAACAGAGATGGAGGTAAAAGACAATACAGAAGGGTGAATATGAAACAGGTGGAGAAAGAGAGAGGGATGGAGGGAGATTTCTTATGTGTTGCAGGGGGGGAGGAGAGGAGGGCTTGGATTGGTGGCGCAAGATTGATCAATAATGCGTACACTGAAGTTCAATGACATTAAAACACACACAAGGACACCGCGATAAATCATACTGGTGGCCAGGAAGAACGGGGCAGCAGCAGGAGGGGACGGCAGGCAGCGCTGCAACAATCAGCAGCAGCTGCAGGTCCTGCAGCTCCTTCAATTCCTGCAGCTCCTTCAATTCCTGCAGCTCCTTCAATTCCTGCAGCTCCTGGATCTCCGGATGCACAGCCTTGCCAGTGCTGATGGAGAAAGAGCTACTCAGTGTTATTTTTGGACCTGTTGTCACCTTTTTTATGTATTTTAATTCCCAGCCACCTTTTGTCTCTCGCCAGAGAGGTTTTAAGTGCCAGAGCTATTTCAGGTAGACTGCATCTGAGCAGAGTGGAAAGGTGTAAAAGAAAAAAGAAAAAAAGAGAGAGATATGGAGAGGTGGTGCTGGCGGAGGTTAAAGATGGTATCAGATGTTGGGGTGGGAAAGGGTGAGAGTCCATAGAGGAGACTGAGACTAGTTGGAGCTGACAGCTAGTTAGAGGTGGGTTGATTGTATTCTGCCTCACTGCTGCCACATGTTACAGCACCTGTAACCTTTCCTATCCTCTTTTTTTCCTTTATCTCCCCAGATATCTTCCCGCTTCCATCTCCTTCCACAAAAGTGGAAACACTCTTCCTGTCTGGGAACTCTTTTGCAAACTCATCCCATCCTCCCTAAGCAGCACCTCACACATTCTTCCTCCTTACTATATATCCCAGACCGCAATGGGGAAAAGAGGGTAGGGGGGTGGAGGGGGGGGGATGCATGCATCTTAACCCTTAACCCAAACTCTTTCGCTTTCCTCTGAACTCAAACACACAGCAACTTCCCCAACACCACCCCGACTCCCCCACTTTTGCTCTCTCATTCCTCTCTCTGCATTCAAATCTTAGCCAGCAGTTACCATGGTTACCTATTCACCACAGTCTCCCATTCTGTCCAGCTGTATCCCACCAATTCCACATCAACCCCTCTCCTCCTTCCCGTCCTTCCTCATTAGTACCCTATACACTCATGTACAAGTGGCCTAAACCGAAGTGTGAATGACATCAACTCTTCAAAAGGCCACGAGGCAGCTTTGCATCAGGCTGCATTAAGACTTTTAGTCATGATGTTAATGCCTAGCTGATGACGGTACAGCTTTATTCATGCACATGCCAAGTAGCCACAAAATCACAAGTGCAGGTTGAGGCCATTTTCTCTGTAATCGTGTGCTTGCAGTGGGAAAGGTACAAAAAAAAAAAAAAAAAAAAGACAGTCTTGTTTTTTGAGAAACACTTGATTGATGTGAAAAATATAGAATGTATAAGTTAACGTGTCTCCAACTTTTCAAGGAAAGGGATTGCCTATTTTCTAAAGCAGCCTCCTACTCATGTTTTTCCCTGTCAATCAGACTCGTGGGATGTTTCAGTACATTGCAAGCCAAGCAATCAAATCTGGCCAACGTGCACATTCAGTTTTTGACCAAACAGATTCTTTAAGATTGAGCTTTGATGATAATAAATATAAAAATCTAACTATGCTTTGCCAGTCATCAGATACCCAGATGGTATGATAGCCTGGCTGAGGGAAGAGATGGAAGCCACTTATATCAAGATTTTCTTTTAAAAAGCTCCTAGCAATGCACGAAGGGCCTCATCCCAAGTCCAGTACCCTGAAAACTGAGCTTAAAACAAGAAGTTTCCAGGAGTACGTCGGGAATATGGCCCCCAGTGATGAACTGCTAAGTGAATACCTCAGGCAGCTGAAAGCCAACAGGTGGAATCATCATGGAAGGATAAACCCAGTATGGTGTGTACTACTACCACCCAATAGATTAAAGTGGTGAACATTAAGAAGTCTATCAGTCGCTGGAGAAGGGTGGTCTGAAAGACAGCACAGAGGCACTGATTGAGGCCACACCAAAACAGGCCTCTGTGCAAAGAGGCCTCTGAGATGGTCCAGCACATAGTAGCAAAACATGAAGGCAGGTTCGGCATTCATGGGGCATCATAACCAGGTGGCTGGAATTGTTTTCTGAAATCCCAGGGTCAAGATGGGAGATGCCACCAGAAGAGGTGGAAAAATGACAGAGCTAAGATCCAAGGACTTCCAGATCCTGACTGAAAAACTAGTGATGGCTAACCAAGTAGAGTACTGATAGATGTAGCGATCCTGAATAAGAGTAAGTACCAAGGGCCGAAGCTGAAGAGATGAGGGGAGGGAAGGCAATAGTGGTGTCAGTGGTAATCAGAGCACTCAAGGCCGTGACCTCCAAAACTGGTAGAGTGGCTTCAACAGGTTCTATTAAGTCCATCAGGGATCTGCATCCAGGGGAAATCCTGGATACTCTGCTGAACCCCTCAAGTCCCCAAGTTTCTGTCAGAGGATGCAAAGTGTGTGAGTGTTAGAGACAGAGGAGGGGCTAACCTGCCTATAAATATATAGATTTTATTTTTCATCATTGATCATAATAAGGTTTTCTGCACAAATTAATGAAGAAAAACAATTATTCCCTCTCCATGTGAAACTTTTAAAAGTCTTCCCCTCACAGTAGTTTCAGACTAAAACAGGCATGAAGCTCTAAGCCGTGGACTACAAGCAGCATCTCAAGCCGTTATCTGGAGTCTACTCATAAGATTTTCCTTATGATAAGCACGAAGTCAGCGGAGACCTGGAAAATTAGCTGAAATAAGTAAGACGTTGCTTTCATATGTAAATAAAACATTTCCCCCCCACAACATTTTATGTATAATGCGTGTTTTTATAAATGATTAAAATTCAAGACTTTATTAAAAGCCTCTCCAAATGAAAAATCCTACGTGCCTTGTGTATTATTTCACACACACTTTTCCCAGTAATTCAGCAAGACATATTTAATTTATCTAAGATCTTGACAAGAACAAAAAAAAAAAGAAAGAAAAAGCTTGGTTGCCCACAATACATTTTTAATGCTCGACTTGCCAAAGGTTTTTTAGGAATTGAATCCTTGTGTTTATAATTATTGCTGCGATGATGGATGCTGTGAAGTCGGTTTCATAAAGATCAGTGTTCGGATTTTAAGTTTAGGTAACAGTTTGGCTAATTTTATTCATCTTTACAAATTACCAGTCAAAGGTTTGGACACACTTGCCTGTTAGATTTCATGGGAAAGTGTGTCTACACCTATGTCTTTTCATATATACAGAACCGATAATATAAGCTCAAATGGTTGGAAAAAGAAGCAAAATACCCCTAAAAGCAAGTAATCATCAGTCGAGTATACTGAGCATGCATGGGCTGTGCAGCAGATGGTTGGATGGAAACGACTAGAACTTGCACAAGAAGCAAGAAGAGACACAATCAGAGTAGACAGTCAAACAAGCAGTGAGTCGAACAGACAGGAGCACACTCCTTCTCTCCAGTATCCCGTCTGCACATCAGCATGGAGGCCCATCAATAATGACTCTGCACACACCAAGATGGCAGCTCATGCAGCCTCGAGAAAAGAAAAAAAAAGGAGAAGAAAAAAAGAAAAAGGAAAGCTCATCATGTCGGTTGTGTGCGGTGGGAATGGAGCCATGACCTTTCCTGATCGTGGTGACATCTCAACAGTCAGGGTTGTGCCTGTGAGGCTTTAGGACAGCAGAAAATCTGCTCTCACACACCTCAATTTCTGAGACAAGGAAGTAATTTAAAATAATGACCTAAAACTGATGTGGTTTTTTTTTTTTTTTTAGTTTTTTTCCACCTATAATGTTAGTACGCCACACCTGCTGGGATACTGATGCTATATCAGGGACATTTTGCATGATGGCAGCTGCTGATTCAGTCAATTTACTCAATCAATTTAATCAATTTACATTTAATTAAAATTCAGTTAGCTGTGGTCCACGTCTAAGAAGATGAATATCATGCGGTTTTACTGATCAATATCAGCATTGATCAACAACGCTGTCTGAATCTCTTAATCTGAATTGAATTTAATAGCCACAGTCCCCATAAAACAGCTAACTATTTTTCTATCTTGTGTAATAGTACTTCAATTTAGTGACCAGCATCGGGCAATAACTGCTGCTTCAGAGCATTAAAAACTAAAAAAAAAACTAAAAAAAAGATGAAAATTCTTGGAGAAAAATTGGCTCCTATCTAAACAGCATCAATATCGGCAGTAAGAGTCCACATAACACACAGCAATAAAAAACGATTCAGGAACAATCTTGCAGAATTTGTAGCACACGAGTTGTAAACAGAAATAATGCTTGTGGCCTAATTGCTTACAACAGGCAGTGAGTTAGTGAAGTGGGGTGATGAAGAGGGCGAGAGTAAGAACCCAGAGCCATTTCCTGTCGTGTTTCCTGCAACCCCCCCTTTGTCTCCTGCTACAGTATGAATGCCAACAACACAAAGTGGATGTCTCCTTACAAACTGACACAGTCTTGGCACCTTGAGGCAATGCCAGTGGGGGGAAGTTCTGGGGGGGGGGGACGTGTTAAGCATCTTTCCATTTTGTGCTTTTGAAGTAAATGTTTTAAGAAACAGGATATGTGGTTGCAACACCGGTCAGTTCCCTGGGCCTCTTCATGTGTCCATGGATCATCCAGCTTCATAAACAAATCGATTGCAGACAGAAAAAGTAAATTTCTATTTTGTCTAAATATGTTTTAGGTTGTGAGATCATTTTTTCTATTTCTTTATAAAGTTAAAAAGGTAAAACAATGTTCTAGTTCGTATTTATTTACTCCATACATGGTTTACATAAATGCATCTGTTTAGATCGTTTTTGGTTCATTTCTCATACACCACAAATGAAAAGGAGCAGGAAGAAGATAAACTTCTCCACAACCAAACTAATGAGTGAAGTAAGACCAGATCCCACACGGGTTGAAGAGGAAACGGAGCGAGTGCAGGGCAGGAGCAAAGGCAGAGGAGAAAGAGGTGGAAATTCAAACCATTTCTTCCAACTGGAAGAAGTGAAAATGAATAAAAAACCACTGAAAATAATGGAGGATTCTTCACATCCTCTACACAACACAGTAAAGAAACAACAGTGTTCAGTGAGAGGCTTTGTCAAGTCCAACACAAGACAGAAAGATACAGGAGATCATTCCTGCCATTAATTATCATCATTATTGCAATTCATCTCTGGGATTGATACAGTATCTTTCATTTCAACTGTTCTGATGGGTAATGTGATGTCGTTAGGCACCGAGTCAGCTGAAAGCTTAAAGGCGCTTTTCAACTTGGACATGTCACAGTAAAAAGGAAAGATCTAGACACAGCACACTGAACTGTGAGCAGAGTGTTGTCAACCATATTGTCTATCAAGATCAAGAGGAATGCTGAAAAAGCTGCTGGACATTTTTTTTTACACCTTCTACCCAATGCAGAGAGGAAACAAGTGTTCAGTCAGAGGCTTCTTCAAGTAACTGCAAGACAGAAAGATACAGAATCCAACTCCTGCCGACATCACTCCCCAGAACAGTATGATTGACAATAATCTAAAAAAAACAAAACAAGAAAAAAAAAAAGAATGAATAAACTCAAAACCAAACTATGTGCCATCATGTTGTCCTACAACTAGCCCCATTAGATTCCTTCTGTATGCTGTTGTATGTGCTATGCAGTGAAGTGTAAGGGATGTGGTGGCCCATTTGGGGAGGGGGGTAATTAAACATTTATTGTTAACTGACCTACACTTGGATAAACATCAGATGTCCAAGATGTCTGCATCATCTCTACCATGTTCATAATGCAGAATTCATACAGCATCATCTCACCCACCATCTCCATGGTGATAATATCTGTCATAAAAGTCGTAATAACAATGTCATAAAAGCACCAGATGTGATGACTGAAGTTAAACCAAGCCAATACTGACGATAAAACTGATGATCTGGCTAAAAACATATTTTTCTTCTTATCATTGAAGTGTTTGCGCAGCGGAGATAAAAGTCCTACAAGTAAACAACTGGAGATAAAAACTTAACACTGGCTGTTTAACAAGTTTTTCTTCCCTTTTTTTTTACATTGAATGATCACTTTACTTGTAATAATCAGTTCAATATTTCATTAAAATCTCAACCTTAAAAAAAAGGGTCTCATTTGTGCCACCCTTTTCCTGATCCCCCATCAAAACTCTTCTAGACCCGCCCCTGCAGAGCAGAAGTATAAATCCTTCCTACCAGCTGTCAGCTACAGTACAGAAGGATCCCGCTCTCATTTGTATCTCAGAACCTGATCATAATTTCTTTAAAATGATCTGCACAGCACCACGAATTTAGAGAAAACATCCCCTTGCTTCCTCTCACTAGATATCTGAACCTGATCCATCTTCATAGATGTGTGCATGGCTGCCTTATGACGAGTAGATTTTACAGCTGTATCACTAGCAAGCCTCATTAATAATGAAAAGTTATATGAAATAAATGCAAACAACATCTAATTGAAATAGGCTGCTGTGATCAACATTTTTCATTCTTCAGCTTCACGTGATAGTGACGTGGTTCTAATTGACATGAGACTGATACATTTTGCTTACTTATGCTCGCGCGTCCAAAAACAATACTTTAGGGCGAATATGTGCCAAGTTGAACCAAGAACCGCCAGTTTCCTCATTCTCAGCTGAACAATAAACAAACATGATAAGAGAGACGATGCTTGCGACAGAAAAACTGACAGTGTCATGATTCACAGGAAAACGGGAAAGGGAGGAGGAGAGGAAGCCACAGAGAGGACCAGAGTATCTGGAGCAACAATGTTTGTGCAAAAACTGCTGGAAATTTTATTTTATTTTTTTATCATAGTGTGGCTGTTAAAACCCCTTCATCCTCCGCAGGGTGCGACGCCCATGGTGGTATGTATGCATGTTGCTCTGAAGGATTTTATCCAGTTGAATTCAGAAGCAATTCTAACTGCACATGCTGCACACAGTGTTAACCGTATCCACTTTGTTAGCCTGTTAGCTATTCTGCTCATTCAATTTTCTGTAATACGGTGCAGGCTACATTTAAAAAACTATGGCAATAAATAAATTACGTACACTATGCAAATTCCTAAGAGGAAAAAAACTGAAGGCAGTTTCTCACACTATACTGAAATGATGTGTATTCCCATAATGAATGGAAATGAGATGTGTTTATGTGCATCCTTTCAGATATCGTTCTCAGGCATCCAAATAAGAATCATACAAGTCTGACTGAATGCAATAAGAAAAAGAAATAAAGGCTTGCTACCTGGTCTGGAAATATTAAACATTATTTTAATTTCAAGGGTATAACATGTTTAACTGTTTCATTAACTGCTCCTATGTAATATTTTTTTTTTAAAAGTCCTTTTCTTCGACCTGTAATAGCTGCCCCACCAAGTTTGAGGTGTCTAAAACTAACCATCAGCAGGCCTTACGCAAATATGTTTATTGGTGATATAGTTACATAAAGGACAGATTTAATTGAACTCAGTTTCTCCTGTGGAAGAAAACAGTTCCGCATGAGAGGAACTTTGGACCCCTGCATGACTTTGAAGAGCACAAGAACCTTGAAAGATACACTGTGTAAGAATTACTGACATCTAGTGGAAAAGATAGGCTTTAAAAAGGCAAGTGCAGTTGGGAATAGACGGTGGCCATCAGTGGCCAAAATTCTTCCAGACAAACATTATTATCTGTGAGTGGATCCAGTGGGCTCAGGTGCAGCAAAGACTGGGTTACATGTGCACTGTCTTCTTCAATGTGCCTTTTACAGTAGCACTGTGTAACTTTCTGACTGTAAAATATGTGATTCTGACTTCTTTTTATGGCAAGTGACATTTATTAAATATACATTCCTGGAGCTGTTGTTTTCCAGCAGCATCCCGAGCCTGAAAAGCCGCATTTCACAGCGTTTGCTTCCGGGACGCTGCCTCATGTTTCACTTTACACACAAGCATCACACGCCAGCAACCAGTTATTTTGTTCGACCATACAAAATCAAAATACAGAAGGTAAGAACATTTCTTCTACGGTCATCAGTCTCAACAGGATGAACTAAAGATATTTTCTGAAATCCATTTGAATCTTTCTCAATAGCGATGAAGAGATTAGTCCATAATTTATGCTCCGTTACACTAACACTTTTTTCCAACGACTTAATAGCAGATAAAAAGCTGATTTTCTTCTTTTACTGGAGAAAGCGGGCTTTAAAAGCTGCCGACTGACGGCCAGTAAATCCCTCCAAGACATGACAGAGATCTTTAGTCAGTCAAAAATAGCAGCAACAGGGAAGTAGAAAGCAGTTAATTTCATCAAAAGATTAAACATTTTGCAATAAAAATGTGACTTTTCCATATAGCCAGGTAACCCAGATCATAAACAGACATCTGGTATTTGTATCTTTAAAAAAAAATTAATAATAAAATCTGAAAGAAATTCAGTTAGTCCTGATTATTTTCATTTTGGCCAGACTTCCTGCCTCCACAGATAGACATGCATAAAATAAGCGGCTGTCTGTATCAACTGTGAGTCAATGGAGCGGAAAAAAAGAAAAAAGAAAAAAGAAAAAAAAAAGCAGTCTGACCAAAATGATAAAATGTCTTTTATGGCAGTAAATGGTAAAAGCAAAGGTAACATGTCTTTGTTTTACATTAACCTTTATGCAGGAGCTATTTACTGATGTGCAGCCGCCTCTAACAAACCATAAGCAGGCCAATAGCAGACAACAACCCCAACTATTATGTATGAGAGTGAGGGATCCTAACTTTTTAAATGACATTCTTGTGTTCAAAATGAAATTTTTTTGGGAAAACTCTTCATGAAGTCGCTCCAAACCAACCAAAAGCCGCCATCTAAAGAATCCAACTTTGTGATTTAAGACTAAAAACATTCAAAATTAGTCTCCAAACTTTTCCAAAGTGTCTGCAAGCAATGTCCCGCTGTCTAGCGGGGAGCTGGAGCAGTTTTATCGTTATTTAAATGTAATCCAATCAGCAGACAAATGTCCTGTAAATACCAGATCAGCTCAATCATAATTTGGTAAAGTGATTCAGACGTCCATGGATGCTGGCCTCTCCGGTGAACTGCATTTGAACACAAAGTGCCAAACCAAATCAGCTTCATATCACTGCTTCTTATGAGAAAAGAATATGACAGACCACAGTACAATCAAGTAAGAGGCTGCCGTAAGGTCTTTCACTTTCCCAGATGTTAATTTCTCCAGGCCTTTGCAGAGCTTTTCTATCGCAAGTGTGATCTCCTCGCTGCACAGCTCATAAGGAGGAGATAAATTTAGGACGGGATAAATATGATTACCCTCAATGTCAGCTGCTTAACATAAATCACCATTAAAGTTTCTTTTATCGGCCTGCATTATATTGTTTGTCCCAACTCGTGCAGAGGGGAACATTAAGCAGAAGAAAGCCAAACATAAATCATGCCACCTAGGCTCAAAAAGGTTACCAAATTTAGAAAAAGATATAAAAGGAAACACATCTCATTTGTTTCATTATTCTTCAGTAGTCATGTCAAATTGTAATCCTGCCATAGAGACAGTTTCAGTATAATCAGCCCATTATAATCCCATCCAGACCTTCCACAGTCTGCTACCAACTAGCATTAATTTTTAGCCCAGCCTGTTCATCTAGCCTTATTTCATCCTTCACTCCCAGCTCCATTCTGGTCCCAGGGTAGTCTATCACACTTAAAGCTTACACTCTTCACAGGCACTTATACACATTTAAAGCATTTTACTAACCACCAGGCAAAATTGACTTTAGGATGAAAGACCGGGGGGCTTTTTAAAAAATGAAAAGGGAAATTCAGCATCACGACACAGAAGCCCTGATTTAATGGAAACAAAAAAAACAAAAAAAAAGAGAAAGCATTAAAGAAGGAAAAGTCAGCAACACATAGCAACGGCCTTATTCCAGCCTGGCTCCGACCCAGGATCA